>JAOXJJ010000481.1:13130849-13142314 GCA_025769935.1 Phoenix roebelenii
GCGTTGGGGGCAACAATCCATACAAAAAAGACAGAATTTTTTCTCCTCATTAATATTAGGGCCAAGTTCATGATAACAAAAATAATGGAGTGCACCATTCTAAATCAATGAAACAGCAGAAATTTTTTTCTACTTATAATGTGATGGGGTTAGAATGCGAACACTCCTGGCACCCCCCTCCCCCTCCCCGAAAAAAAAGGGAAATGTTTAGATAACAACTTAAAAGAGGATTAACAATTTTTGAGTACGTAACCCTCACACAGCTTCAGAGAGCCTATTTTACTCAGCCACTTGTAACAAGTAAAAAAGCTTACAGTATAGCGGTAAGGTCCGGCCTCACTAGGCCGCCCGAAGACCCATCCTGAACCAGAAATAAGGCAATGCCCCGATAGAACACGACGAAGGAGGGTCCTCCTCTACCACGAACTCCATCAAAGGCTAGAATAGCCTAGCCTCCGCTCCTATTTAAAACTCTCGAGCCTCCAATTCTTCCTCACCAAAAGATATTCGCAGCTGCCACCATTTTCTTCTATTTCCTCTACTTGGTTGCCGACGGCTTGGATTCACTACGGCCATCGAAAGTTGCAGCCAGGCTTTGCTGGAATCCTAGATAAGGGCCTTAATCCCTTTCCCCCTTTTGTTTCATTGTTCACAAGCCTCGACGCCGACCTAAGTTTTCATCGGAAAAATCTAAGGAAAAAGGGACCTATTTATCCCCCGCTTTCTGATCCAAAAAGGCCCTTTATTTTTTTCTTTTCTAGATTCCTTCACTATCGACGCTTGTCGCCAGATATAGAGACTTATCCCCTGTGCCGCTCTGGACAGTCACCGAAGCCCCACTGCCGAGGATCATGAAGGAAGAGAGAAAGGGCCGAGACACGTCTTTCAGTCGTTTCTTCTCTTTTTCCATTGTTGGCCGCCCTATCGCTGTCACCCCTTATCCTTGATTTTCTGGTCGTTGATCACCTTATTTTTTTCTTCTCTTCTTCTTCTCTTTTTTCTCTTTATTTTTCTTTATTATTTCTCTGTCTTCTCTGTCTTTCTCTCTCTAAGCACATCCAAAGATCCTAATTTAAAGTGATATCTCCCTTTTGCTTAGATCCAAGTTGACATAATATGGAGGCCTTGAATCGCCCTCGATACTCGACTGGCATGGTCGCTCATTATCTCAACTCTTGTCGGATACATCTGAAATTCGGTCGCCATTGATCTTCATTAGGTCACCTAAATCATAACTTATTTTGATTAGTTTAGTTCATTCTGTTCATACCGACTCGGGCAGTCGGATACCGCTATCTGGCCAACCTTGTCCTCTCTCAACCCTAATTCTGGTATGAACCCATACACCATGCAGTGCCCCCAAACATGGATTATTTTGCTCACTTTAACCCATTCTTAGTTCTCTTTGGTTTTGAAGTTGTTGATAATGAATTTTAAAGGCTTTGAATAGGTGAAGCTAACCTCTCTAAATAAAGTGAAATTTTGAAGCAAAAAAATATAAGTAAACTAATATTTCAAAGTATATTTTCTAATAACTTTTAGAAAATTATAATTAGTTATTGAATTTGATGATGATCTTTGTTTTATATTTGATTAAACGCATCAAGCATACTATTATTATTGTCATAATTGTTATGTATTTTAATACTCTTATAAGATGAATTTTAAAAATTTGATCAGATAAATTATAAAATTTATTGTATATATATATTCTTAGCACGACTATAATCTGACCCTACAAATAGGGATTAAAATAGTAGTATCTATCATCCGGTATTTTGTGCACCTTGTATCTATTACCTAACGCATGCTATTGGATTACGTGACTATAGCCTAATGTTCAATTAATTATCAGTTTATTATATATATATATATATATTATTTGAGATTTGATTTATTGCCAATCACTATGATACTATTTAATTATTTATATATTTGGCATTTCTATGCCACACTTTGATATATCATGTTATGTATTAAGCTAGTGTAGCTTATTATTCTTTCTTTTTCTATTTTCAAATTCTAAATCATGAGTACTCAAAACTTAAAAAAATGCACTAAATCTTCTGAAGATATTAATAATTATTTAAATTTCTAGCATAATTTAGTTTAAATTGATTGAATTTAATTTGGATACTTTACTTGATTTGAACAATAATAATTATTAGAATATTTTTACTTATGTTAATTTGGGATAATTAATTATGAGAATAATTTGATTAGATATTGATTAACTTGATTTTTGAGAATCCAAAAATTATTATCATTGCTCTGAGATTATTATGATATGATCAGATACAGGACATCTGTTACTGACTCGGGGCATGACAATAGCAAATAGGCTTCACCTACATTTTCAGGTTAGGAAACCTACTATTCTCCCAGAAGACCACCAGAAATCAAAAACATAATTCACACCACTACATTAGGTAATATGAATGAAACTATGTTTTCTTAAAACAATTAAGAGCAGACCATACCAGTCAAACACCAACCAAAATTACAGCAAAATTATTCAATGCAACAACAAATGACAGCAATATTGACATGATACAGCAAATTAAAAAAAAAAAACTGCATAAATAAGATAGAAATACATTCATGTTATGCAATAACACAAGGCACCAAAACTGACTGCTAATAAACTAGCGGACAATGCCCTTGCATAACAATCACATTTTCACTTGAGGTTCTTGTCAAACAGTGATGGCTCTGAAAGCAGTCTCACTCTATCAAAAATCTATCAGCTCCAACGAGCTTGTAAGCCGCAAACAGTATTACCTACACATCAACAAATGATTTTCCTTTGAATACAAGCATTATAGAAAACGAAGGGAGATATCAAGAAAACAAGAAACTCCACTTGAGGAACAAACAATAAGTACTGAGTTTCACTAAGGCCTCCAACACCAGCACAGCAACCAATCTATATTAATTCTCCAAGATACTTTTAAACCATGAAAAAAAAATAATGATAAAACAACAACAGCATAGATATGGAAGCACAACAACAGCATAGATATGGAAGCAAGAGACTAATAATGCTGCTAGTTACAAATTAGTTCCTGCAGAGTTCAATAGCTTTAAATGGAATTACCTTTACAGCTATAATTTCCAACCAAAATGTTTACTTCGTCAAAAACTTACCTAGCTTAATTTCTGATCAGAATTCTGACTACCATTAATGCTACAAAAACAGCCAATGAACATCGACAACTACTGGTGCTTAAAGGGTCATAATCCAAGTTGTGAAAGAAGTTCACGCCATCTGGGAGTCTCTTCCTCAAAAATGTAGGTCAAGTCAGAGACCAAGACTCCACTGCCACCAATCTGCAAATGGGAAAAGGGCAAAAGATAAATGTTCAAGAAACTTCCAACACTTCGTAGGATAAGAGTACAAATTTCATCCTTAAATTGTATCCACATGCACTGTACCTAAACTGCAAAAGAATCTTCGTATTTCAATAAATTAGGTTAGGGCAGTCCAAGGCTATGTAGTTACAATCTAGTCAATGATGCAACAGGAAACTAAAAAAAAAGCGTGGTCCTCAGCTTTGACATATGGAAGCACTAATCATTTCATAAAGGGGTTCAATAGAACTTTTTGCATGTAAAATTTGTTTAAGAAAAAAATCCACATAGAAAGTGAATTAGATTTATAGATAAGAGAAGATATCTCACAGATCTCAGTTGCTGAACAGACTTATAAAGTGACTTTTGGGGCACACATATGACAATTGCATAGTAGTCCACTACAACCTTGCCGTCCCGTTTACAATACACAGGACTTAGAGTAGGCCCCTGTGCAAAAGAACCAAAAAAAAATGTCAAGGCCCCTGTGCAAAAGAACCAAAAAAAAATGTCAAGGCCCCTGTGCAAAAGAACCAAAAAAAATGTCAAGGCCCCTGTGCAAAAGAACCAAAAAAAATGTCAGAAGAACATGGAAATTACTAAAGAGCTAACCAGTTCTCAGACTATTTAAGGCTCCATAAGATCCCCAAATCTGTAATTTTACTGAATAAATTGATATGCAACTAAACTAGGATAAACGTCATAACCTTTTAGGCTGATTTTTTCTAGATATAAGGAAAAAGATCATCAGCTCACTTAAAAATTATTAAATTGCAATCAATAAAAAAAAAGTAATAAGACAGCTAAGGTTAAAATATAAGCCTAGAGAAAACAACATACAATATCACGTACAGCTTTAGTTTAAAAAAAATGGTATCCTATGGAGTAATCAAACTTTCAAAAGATTTTTAGACCACTGACTTGCCATCTACTTTTCCCCTCATTTTCCTGAGGCAACTGATGCACGAAGTTCTCAAATTGATTATAGAATTAAAGTAGCAGAATTAAACAAATAAAGTTAATTCCAGCAGAAACTTCCAGATTTGTCTGTAAGTTTCAAGCCAAAATTCCATTTAATACTCAGCTAAATTTCATCGAACTAACAAAGGGCAGGGCTGCAAATGGATTGGGTCCTCTCATGAACAGACCAAAACTCTGACCCAACAAGATCCGATATGAAATCATTGGTCAGGTTAGGTCCAAAGGGCAACCCATTCATACAATGTTATTAGAACTGGATTGGACAACAACTTGGCCAAGGAACCACGTCACTAGGTCACCAGTTCAACTGCTAGATCAACCAGATGGAGTATGTTAAAAATTAAAATAACTCTAATATAATGAAAATAATAATAGACAATATGCAAGGAAATTATGTAAATTTAGGCAGTATCTATGGAACTAAAGAAAAATCTAATGCCATATAGGTATATGAAGTTGAGCTTCCTAGCACCATCTTCAGAACCAATCTCGTAACTTAAATTGGCAGTAGAACTATACATTAGCATATCCATGAGAACACAGAAAACATGAGCATGACGCACTTAAGGTTTCAAAAACATACAGACAAATTCAAAAATCCCTCAATCTTCATAAAAGGCAACAAAAGTCCTTGATAGATGTTCCTAGATCACCCATTTTCATCAAATCGTCACCACATTCGCAGCAAAGTAACTCTAAAACCTAAATCATGCCCAGAAACCATCATTAAAAGTTGAAGAATAAAGGTGGAAAGAATGTGGTAAGGCTAGAGGAAAAACAGGAAGAGAATGCAATTGAAGGTGGAGGAAAGGAGCGGCTGAGGGTAGAGGCAAGGATGGGAATGGGGCTGCTGGGAAGGGAAGGAAGAGAGGGAGGGGGGGCGAGACGCGCGCGCGCACGAGAGAGAGAGAGAGAGATGGGAGAGGCTACCATTGAAGGTGGATCATGGGGACAGGTTGCATCTGAGGTGCCACCAGCTTCCTTTTTTTTTCCCTTTTTCTTTTGGTGGTGGTTTGGGGGGGCGGGGGATGGACTTGAAGGAGGAAGAAGATGCAAAGGAGATCTGGTCATCAGTCTTCAGAGCAGAAGAGCAAAAGGCAGATAAACAAAGCTAGAAAGAAAGCCAGAGAGGAAGACGAGGGGATTAGGGAGAATTGGGTTAGTTTTAGGGTTTTCCTTTATCTTTTTATGAACTTAATTTCACAAAATATCCTTATATTTAAAGCTTTGCTGGGTTCAAAATTTAATGGCAAACAGGCCTTCTGAATATGATTTTAAAAAACTGGTCAGTTCTTCTTAAGGACCGATAAGGGTGCTAGTTCAGCTAAAAAACCCAATGGGTCAGGGTTGGTATTGCCAGGTTGATAGCAAATGCAGTCTTTCAAAGGAACCAGACCAATCAGCAGTTTGGTTCATTAGTTTTTCGATCCAACCGGCATGTCTGGTTTGATTTTGTTAACTGTGCACTTATATCCAGGTTTGGCATAGATTTTGGCCCAACCCAAACTTGAACAAGATATGGACCAGTGCTAGTTTGTGGTTTTACAGGAGGTTTCATCCTCCTATTGAAGGAATCAGGCATTTAGCAGGCTGCTGGCATTGATAACGCCAGCCATAGTTTGTTTTTTAAAATTTAGTTTTATGGATTTAATTGAGCTCATGATAAAGAATCATAAGCAGTTTGAATATGGATGAATGAAGAGGTTAGCAGCATTTTATGGATTCTAAGAAAGTTGAAGGTCTTTAACTTGTAAAACAGTGAATAGAGAGAAGAAAAAAAATTAATGAATGATACAAGAAATCTTAAAAACAAATATACAAATTACTTAGGAGTGTCACACTGCCACGAGCCTCAGCATTGTGCCTAAATTTGAAAGTGTTCCTCATTCAAGCCATAAAAAACAAGAAGAGATTTCATTAACTTCAGTCTTGTGGATTCCCCCTTTTATAAGCTTGTGGATCTGGTTGGGATAAAAAGGAGTCTTTGTACTCCTACAAATGAAATGAAAGTATGATTAATATCAAATAAGGCAACAGAATCCTCCAAAAATTTATCTAGTTTAGCTGCCCATGATTTCCTAGTTTGGTGTCCTATGAGGACTCTTAACATGAAAACAGAAAACTGATGTAAAGAGGCTACAAGGCCAAAAGAAGGAAGACCATGTCTACAGCTCTTCTCAAGCAAGACACAGAAAAAGAAGGATCAAATGACCACCTGCCTTTTTTTGTTGAGTTAAACCCTTAAAATCAACTTAATATACTTAACTTGCCTCATGGCAAGCTCCGCTGAACCTGTATCGGAAGATGTACCGTCCAACGACCAAAGCGGCACAGTATGGGTTTGTACCATGGTATGCTGAACCAGCCCGTACCGGCCGGTTTAGCCCGTACCGAACCAGTCTGGTGGCTTACCGGTACGATTCTACTGTAGAAACTGATTCGTGTCGGAGCCGAAAAAGAAAAAGAGAAATAGCGAGCGAGCGGAGGGAGGGAGATGCAGCCGCGCCGGGGGAGGGGGGGCGAAGGCCGCGGGGGCACGGCGGAGATCGAGGCTGCGGCCGCATCCCCTGTTTCGAACCTGCGGCCTCTGCTGCGCCCCCGCGGCCCTTTGCGGGGGTCCGCGCAACCTCTCCTTCTCCCTCCCCCGCTCGTTGTTTCTCTTCTCCTTCTCCGGCTTCGGATTCGGCTGGGCTCTCCCGGTACGGGCTCGGTACCAAAACGGCACCGAACACGCTAAACCGGTCCGGTTGCCGACCGGTACGGCTTTCGGTACCGGTTCAGCATACCTTGGTTTGTACCACGCCATTCTAAGGCTTATCAACATAGGGATGGCCAAAGAAGAAGTGGGAGACGAAGGAGAGAGAGAGAAAGATTGAGAGAGTTGGAGAGGGAGGGAGAGGGAGGGAGGGAGAGGGGGAGAGGAGAGGGCTTGAAAGCCCCCATCGTCAAGGGTAGAGGGCTCGAAAGGGAGAAAGGGGTCGAAATCCTAACCCTAACCCCGCATGCGAGAGAGGGAGAGCGTACCGGTGATGCTAGTGAGGGTTGCGTGCTCAAGGGGAGGCGAGGCTGCGAAAAAATGCGAAGGGCGAGAGTCCCCAAATCTGTGGGAGGAGAATCGAATAAATATGTCGAACCGTGCCGGTAGCCCACCAGTTCGGTTTGGTACATCACAAACCAGCTGGTTTGGCACGCTTTGGCAGACCTTGCCTCTTGGTTTGCCTAATAGCACTCCTAGCCAAGTAGGAGTTACTAACACAGGCAACTAATAAATATTAGGGGAAATGGTTCCTCTGTCACTTCTTTCTTCGCCCTTTCTCATTTTCTTGTTTCTTCTTTCATATGTCTTCAAGTTGTCCCTTACTTCACAATCAAGTTAGTATAACCTTCATCTATAAGGAAAAAAGTTTGATTTATTTTCTACACTTGCTGCTACATTCTCTTTGCATGCCAGTACAGTATTTATATTGTAATAATTAAGTACTTACCCAAGTTTTCATAGTCTTATTTAATCATAGATCTAAAACTTCTTAATTTATTAGTCTCAAAAATATAGATAATTAAAAGTACAAACAATTCTGCCCTGTTTGCATTTCCATTACAACATAAATTAGGGTAGTCAATTATAATTACTAAGTCCAAAAAAGGGAACCATTTACCTTGAAAGATGTTAGCAGTCAGTTACAGAGTTAGGATTGTCATGGAATCCATGAAGAAACCAAACTCTACAGAGTTAGGAGACCATCTAGAATGTCTCTAGAACTCCCTCAACTCTAACTAAAAGTCTAAAATAAGGCATTACAACACTTCCTGACTGAAAGAAATCAGACTCCAAACAGCTCTAAATTCTAATATTCGCTGGCCACTAGATCCTCTCATCTAGATATTTATTTGGTAGTCCAACTAAGACTCCAACAGCCAACAACCAACCAGATCAGCAGATTTCTTGTGACAATTGGCTGCTTCTTTGACCCAGAAATAGAAGGAAGGCCTGCATTAAGCGGACAGTCGATTCAAAAGACATGACATGAATCCAATGCACCATTAAATCCATTCCTGAAAGAGTGAAGAAATTTCTAAAGGAGTCCTAATATGAATTTTATGGGAGTGGCTTGACTCAAAAGACCACACCCTCAACTATGTGCATTGGAAGGGTTTGACCTGAACCAATTTCACTGAAAACCCCACTAAAAAGATAAGATTTTTTTCTGCTCCAAATTTAACCTGGAGGCCTGAAGGCTACAAAATAAAACCTCCTTCTCACCTTTGATGTCTTGTGCCTATAAGGTGGATGCCTTTCAATGCAATCTCTAATCACTTGGCATTTTTTTGAGGAATATTCCTTGTCCGTCATTCAGAAACAGATAACCGTATGTACCAACCAGGCTGCATAATCCAGCAGGGGAACTTAATATATACCTATCATGTATCATCCTGACATTAAATAACAAAGTGCTGCATACATATTAGTGACCAAAAAAAGATAAACCATGGTCAATCAAGTGGTGAATGTCTATCTGTATATGTTCCGATGGAGAGAAGAACCTATAATTAGGTTTTCGAGAAATTTCCAAACGAACAATTTCAACGAACAAACTAAACAAGACACCTCCACTTAAATCTACCGGCAAAGAGTTGGTAGCAGCTTTGAGATCGAAGGAAAACAAATGACTTTGACCGATTTGAAAGTCCTTTATGGAAGGGTGCGAAAGAAAGGTTCGAAAATTGCCGGATTAGCAGGAGGGAGGGTGGCCCCACCCTGAAACAAAGGTGGGAAGGAGGGAAACCACACGTTCATATTGGCGGCAACCGACTATTTCTCCAAGTGGGCGGAGGCCGTACCTCTAAAATCCGTGACCAACAAGGAAAAGCTTACTATGACAGTGACCACCTAGCTAGAATGAACAGCAAAGATTTCATAGTCAAAAAGAAACAAATGCCCAACAAGTTATAAAAAACAATTCCTATATTCTATTATCAATTATTACCTGCAACCCAGATAATGATGTCTGGCTAAGAATTCTCTCTGCCACTTCTTTTGCACTGTTTCCCCTCATGTTTGCAACGACCTTGCGTGTTAAAACAGAATTAGGGACAAATTCTCAGAAAAGAAACAACATTACAATGACCATTAGATGTAACAAACAATAACAAATTCCTTACATACCGTAACTTGCCCAGTTGCCCTCAGATGTGCCTCTAGTCTTTCAAGAATCTCATGAGTAATCTCCAATACACCCTCTCGAGTGTTTAAGGATCTCTTGCTAGCAACAAATACAGCCTGCACAACATCCAATCACTCCCATGATATATAAACCTTTCCCGCTTTAAAATTATTTTAAAATTCAAAAACTCATCTTTTCTCCTCTTAAGCCAGTGGTTTAGTAATATAGATCTTGCATAACAATGAAGACAGTTTAGCAGAGATATAAGCCAGAACTTACTTGGCTTTCTAAAACAACCCCGCCTTCAATTTCTTTCAGATCATTTTCACGCAATGTCGTTCCACTACTCACAAGATCAATAATAGCATCAGCTATGCCCATCTGAAACACCAAGAAACATCAGGAAATGTTACGTTTTATCTATCATTCTGCAAGGGATATGTCATGCCAACATTCAACAAGATATACAGATTTTAAAGTAAAAATAGAAGGCTCGGTTAAACCACTTCAACGACTACACCTAACAACCTATATCTTGCACAAAGTCAACTTATTAATACAAACATTTTATGGAACCCTAGATTGGTGCATGTTTTGGCAGTGCAGTGTTAGGACACTTTGTATAATATATACCAGTGGTGATTGACATGGAATAGGCAAGTATATGGTTCTCAAGACAGATTTAGAAAATGTCAGATTTGCAGGTTCGATTGCACAGAATCAAGGTTTTAAATACTTGGCCCACCACTCAGGCCCGTGGGACACTCAACTGTACAACCGGTGTATAAAACCATGGGACAAAGACTGAGTCCAGGCTGGAATGGATAAGACGAGTACAAGTCACGAGCAGGCAGCATTATTTGAAAGCTCAATTCCCTTCATGCCCTCAAAGTTATTCACTAATAACATAAATTCAACATATAGCTGATAAGTTTTGTAAGAAATGTAAGGAATACAAGTATAAACTTTATATTATATAGTGAGTAAGCTATCAGGTACAGATCAGGTTTAGTTTCAAGCTAGGTAGGGTCTATCCAAGAAAAGCTGAATCGAGCCGAACCGGCCGGTTCCGCCCAAACCGAGACGACCCGGTCGGATGTTCGATAGTAGAAAACAAATCCGGCCCCTAGGGGCCGGAACCTGATTGGCTCTAGCCGGAATTGGCTGGAATCGGCCAGAATCAGATGGAACCAGACGGTTCCATCCAATTCGACTCGGTTCGAACCGATATCGACTCATACCGGACGCCGACCAATACCGACGCATACCGAACGCCGACCGGTACAGGTCTCGGTACTGGTTCGGTAGGGGTGGCAAAATATGACCCGACCCGCCAACCCGATCCGTGTTTGACCTGCCATAAACAAGTTTGGGTTTGGCCTAAACAGGTTCGGATCATAAACAGGTTGACCCGTTTAACCTGTTTATTAATTGGGTCGGATACGGATTTTTGGATGTCTAACCCATTTAACTCGTGTAACCCGTTTAATATATGGCTCGGGTTGGGCTGATAGACAAGGGCCACAAGTGACAAAGCCCATCACGAGCGCAGAGTGAAGCCCATTGCGGAGCGGTCAGCGGACTAGCGGAGTGAAGCCCATCGCGAATCGCGATTTCATTCCATCGCGAATCAATTTTCCCCTCCATCTATTTGGAAAGCTGAGAGCCTGACTTGATTAGGGTTTCCTACTCTCCTTCCTCTTGGCTGTGCGGCGGCGACGATGACAGCGACGGCACGGCATGGCGACAGCAACGGCTTTGTGCCCCCTTTCCTCATTGGCGATTAGGATTAGGATTTTTTCCAGTAAGCGACCTCTTTCCTCCTCAAAGATCTAGGGTCTGAGGCTCAAGCCCCAAATCTAATCTTTCATCTCAAAGGCTCAAATCGTAACTTTCTCAAAACCTCCATCACCTTCCTCAAATCTCTACTCCACTCTTATTTTCCTCTTTTATCGCTCGGTTAGGGTTTGC
>JAOXJJ010000481.1:13153653-13172465 GCA_025769935.1 Phoenix roebelenii
TACTCTCCTCCATTGTCCGACCTTAAGCACTTCAGCTTCAGACCTGTTTCATTCTCAACAAGAGCTCTCCACTTTTTGAAGACATCAAATACATCAGATTTATTTTTTAGGAAATAAACCCATAGTTTTTTTGTAGCATCATTTATAAAAGTGACAAAATATGAAGAACTACCAAATGAGCATACCTGGGTTGGTCCAAAGACATCAGTATGGACCAACTCCAACTTTTGTGATCGTCGAGGTCGTCTCTATTTCAAGAAGCTCACTTTCTTCTGCTTTTCAAAGATGCAATCTTCACAGAACTCTAGATCTACTAATTTGAGCCCTGAGAGCTTTCCTTTGGAATGCATGATCTTCATTCCCTTCTCGCTCATATGTCCAAGTCTACAATGCCATAATGTTGAATCCGTGCTTGACTCTGCAACTGAGATGGAACTCACAGTGCCCTCTGTCCAAATCTCCTTGGGCATAATGTGTAAGGATGTCCTTCTGTGCAGTAGCATGAAAAGAGGCACCGAAATCTATAACCCATGATTCGGCCTGCACATCCAAAGATAAAAGTAAGGCATAAGTATCAGAAATTTCAACAACATTTGCCGAAGAGCTAGTCTCCTATGTAGTGCTCTCTATCTGATTCTTGTAGGCCTTACAAAAGCGCCTAATATGCCCTTTCTTGCCACAGTGCCAGCAGCCATCTCCTTTGTCTTTGGTAAACCTTGATTTGCTTTTTCTTGACTTCGATTTACCATGATTCTTTGACTTATACTATGACCGACCTCTACCCTCCCCATGTAGAGCTGTCCATGATGCTTCGCCGGAGGCTTTCCTTCTGATCTCCTCGCTAAGTAGAACACCAACAACGTCATCATACTTCATATTAGATGATCCAAAGGAGTTGCTTAAGGCCATGACCAGCCCGTTCCAGCTTTCTGGCAGGGAGGACAAGATCAACAGAGCTCGGATCTCATCGTCAAAGTTGATGCCGACCGAGTTCAACTGACTGGTGATTGTATTGAACTCATTCAGATGTTCAGCAACACTCCCATTTTCAGCCATCTTCATATTGAACAGCTTCTTCATCAAAAACACCTTGTTTGATGCCGATGGCATCTCGTACATCCTTGCCAATGTGCTCATGAGATCCGATGTGCTCTTCTCATTTGATATGTTGAATGCAACAGATGCCGCCAAGGAGAGGCGAATCGTCCCGAGGGCCTTCCGATCTAGGATCTCCCACTCATCGTCAGTCATATCTATCGGCTTTTTAGTTTTTCCTCCAAGCAGAAGATAAAGATCCTTCTGATAAAGGTAGTCTTCAATCTGCATCTTCCACAGCCCGAAGTTCATCCCGCTGAACTTCTCTATTCTCAGCTTCCCATCTTCCATTGCTCCCACTTGAATCACAAACAATGCTGTTCCAAAGAAAAGAACAGGGCTTTCCCAAGGAAAAGAACAAGGCTTTCCCACGAATATAGGCTCTGATACTAGTTGTTAGGAGATGGAATAGTATGAAGAATAGAGCTGGAAGAATAAAATAGCAAGCAAAACACAAGAATACACCAGATTTTTAACGTGGTTCACCCCAAGTTTGGGCTACGTCCACGAAGATCCCGCTGATGATTTTCTATTCGTTGAGAAGAGTACAAAACAGAGGAAGAAAACAGAGGAAAAAAGAACCAGGGAAGAAACAACTTACTTCCCAAAAAAGACAACCCAAGGACTCACGTTCTTAATCTCTTCTTTTTTCCTCTACAATGCACTCACAAACCCCCACCAATCAGGAAGACGAAAAACTCCCATTTGCTCACCGGACACAAGAGGAAGAAGCTCCACATCATTGTTCTCATCACCTATTTTTGAAACAGGTTGTTCCTCTGTTCTGTTGCAGAACCCACACACATCGGCATCCCCACAACTTCATTGCATTCTGTTAAGAAGATAGAGTCTTCTACCATGATTTCAATGGCATGGTGACACGTAGCATGCAAGATTAGTAGGATAGAGTTGAATACGGCTCCAGTGCTTAACAACCCTCTAATAAATAAACTCAAAAGAATTAAACGTAGGAATGACATTAGGCTGAGTTGGATCAAGTTTGAGTCAGCTGTCAAGTACAATATCTCTTGGAGGCAGATCCAAGAGATAAATAACTAAATCAGCTAACTGATTTATTTTAATATCTACTAATTTCTAATTAAGATCTCAATTATATTTCTTTAAAATAAAAATAAGATGGGACTAATAAAAAAACAATCTAGATGTTTGGATGATGGCAAAGAAAGCGAAAACTAAATAAATTTTGATGGACTCTCTATTCCATATTTTCAAATTTTCTCGTTGTCGGTTGATATAAAATTATTAAATATCAATCCTAATGATTTGACTTTGAATCTCACCCCTATCTAATTTCGGACCAAGTTCTTCACCTCAGTTCACAAAAAATAATTAATTAATTAAAATAGTGAACTAAACTATGTCGGTCTAGTCCTGATTACTAAAAATATCCGCTTAAACCTATTTATTTAGGCAAGTTCGAGCAAAAGGGTGAGGTTGGATCGGGTTGTGAATTTATAAAGAGTCTATGATTCATTTTACTCATATTTGACAGAGCTTGCTTTTGAAAGTTATGCATCAAAATGCAACTAGGTACTTTTTAAGTGCTAACATAATTTATAAATATTCCATGATAAGATACACCAAGGATTTTTATTTCAAATTATTATCTTAATTTGATTCTATTAATTAGGTTTAGTCTTTTTTTTCCTTCAATTGCACAAAACACGTCTTGGTCCAACATAATAGCACAACCTACTGGTTGGATTCGGTCAATTTGGAGTCTAATCCAACAGTAATCCCAACCTAAGATAAGCCTAATTTTTTCACACAAGCTATACAACCTATCGGATTTCCATATTTACAGTGTGACTCACTTGGTTTGTTGTTATCCTTTTCAGCATAAGGTGATAGTCAAACAAAGCATCAAGTGTTAAGTTTCTCATTTATTCCTTATCAGAGTATTCTCTATATATTGCCTCGTGCTATTGGCACGGTGAGGAGCACCAAGGAGAACAGCAGAACAACAATGAATGGAGCAATAGACAAAGTAAAATAGGAGATATTGTGACAACTAAACATGATTTATTTTTATCACGATTTCTTCTCACATTTCAGCGTGTTGAACCTAGATACTATCAGTTTCTCTGGAGACTGAAAACTTGGGCTGGATTAAGAGTCCATGCATTGACACTACATGCTTCATTTCGGAAAGAGGCCTAGAAATATAGTTTGAGTTCACTAGTTTAGGTTAGACTGTCAAGCCAAGACTCCTCATACCTTTAATTACTTTGTTATGAGAAAATTTCCTCCGATTCATGCGTCATCTCAGAACAACTATATATGAAGGTTTTAGATAATGTTTTCTGCTGTTCCAACGGATCCCACCAAAACTGTTATTGGCCATTAGCCATTAGGGCATTATTTCCTAAAAAAAAGTAGCATTTGAAATTTTTATATTAAAAATATTCAATGTCAAACAATCACTATAATGGTGTTATAATAAAAATAACGGGCAATGACAGGAAAATAATGCTATCTCTTATTTTGTCATTGATGTCATACATTGAAAACGATAACCATTATAATAGTCATTATAACAGTCACGACGTCATGTTTTAGAATATTGATAAATATAAATCCAGACCTAAATAGTACTCGAGTCGACCAAGCTTCAAGCATAAGTACTGTACCCAACGGCTTCAAATGCATTGCAGACAAGCAAGACTATATCATGTAAGACCGCCATCAGTCCACAAATCTAACAAGCCTCAGCCAGGCTCTGTTCTAATGAAAACATATTGTGCTTTTTCGTGTCCTTCCTACGGTCATTCTCTTTTTCTTCTTACTGATTGGCACACACCACCTAAAAAGCATATCAATTTTTTTTTTAATTTCTATAAATTGTTATTTATTATCATATTTTGTTTGATGTTCAAATATATTACGTACAACCTATTATTTTACTAAAAGTTAATCACGATTTGATGGTCTTCAAACTCTTAAAACTGCTTGATCAACAAAGTCGTGATATTTTAATTAATTATTGAAATAATAAAGTTACTATTAGCTCGGCACATAGCCTGTCCTTTCCTACTCCAGCCGAATGGAAAGCCTGGCTAGGATGAGGAAATAGGAAATTATATGCTCTAAAAATGGGAAAGATGTGAAAAGAGAAAATGACATAAATTATGGAGGGGAACAATTATCAACCACTACAACTATTTTCTTAAATATGATCCACGAGAAGAAAAGAACAAAAACTAGACAATTTGATTTTATGCATTTTGATATTCATCCTTTTTGTAGGTTTAAATCTTCCTACCAGCCAAGCATACATTTTCATCAGGAAAAGATAATTTTATTTTATTTTTCTTATTAGTTATTATAAAATTATTATTTCATTATTTCCATGGGAGGTTTTATTATAGTTAATATGGTTAGGAGTTGGTTAATTATTCTGAAAAACGCCGAAACGGTGACTCTGTTACTGAGTTTTCTTTTTTTCGTTTTTTTTAAAGAAAAAAGGCAAAATAAGCAACAAATTGTTTCTCCACTTTGCAAGGGTGTTGGATACGGGGACTGGATCTGTGGGAGCGTAACTGAGACAAAGACTCCATCCCAGTTTCCCAATAGACGATTCAGCCGAGTCGCCTTGAGCTCTAACAGGAGCACTTAAGCCATAGGGTTAAGAATTATAATCTAAAATATTTTAACAAATCCAAAATCAAAAAAGTCACTCAGCTGGTGCGTCTAATGTTTGATGAATGGAACGTATATTTGTTGGAATGCAGAACAGACTACTTTTTTGCACTGAAGTCTGAAAACTAAAGCAACAAAGATGCCTGCATGCTTGCACATTCTATAAAGCATTTTTCTCTCTCTTTTTTATCAGAGCCTGTCTTGAAGGATGGATCTAACTGACATAAATCTCTTGCACCATCAAATAGTTCACATCAGAATGTAACCCCAATAACGAAAAGAAAAAGAAAATCCACTTAAGCATTCTTACTGCTCTATCAACATACTTAGGCGCACAACATACAAATGGAGAAAGACCAACAATGAACCAGTCAAGAAGTGGTAGTCGCCTGGCTTAGCTTTCATTTCGTTCTCCCTGACCTGCTGGGGTGCTGCTACCGTTCTTCTTAGCACTGCTAAACTGGTTTGTCACAGTTCTACCCATGAACTTTCCAGCTTTGCTCAGACCACTGCCCACGACACCAAATCCGCTTCCTACCAGACCAACACCGGCTCCAACACCCGTACCCACCAGCCCGACCCCGGACCCAACCAAGGATGCGGCTCCACCAAGTGCATCCATCGTGCTCCCAATCAGACCAGCTTCCTTCATTTTCCTCCTCTCCTCCAAAAGTTTCTTCTCTTGTTCTAGAGCCTGGAGCTGTTCCTCCTTTGTGAATGGATGATACTTCACCTGGAAGGCTCACAACAATTAGACATCAAAAAATATTCAAAGAGACATAAGCAGGCATAAAAACTGCTAAATTGAACAGAATGCTCGTGGTCTTGTACATGGGATCAAATTCCATTTAGTTCATTGCAAATTGCTTGAACTCTGGCCTTATCTTCCATTAAAAGAAGAATAAAGATTTATCAGGGTAGAATAACAGAGAATCTAGCAAAAGATTGAAGAGATAGACAAACAAAGATACAGAATCAAATAAATGCTTTTGCATGCTGCAATAGGAAACTGCATATAATGACACCCCCCCCCCTCTCTCTCTCTCTCTCTCTCTCTCTCGTTTTCTCTCTCTCTCTCCGTGTCTATGTTTGGTGTCTGCTTCCAGATTCTTTACCTCAGCAACATTCATTTGATTGGGACCTTTGAATGGAAGAACATAAACAATATGGTTTACGGAACATACTGCCATGTTGTCATAGAGTGAGTGTTTTCCATGCGCCTTGGCATTCCACACACCAAGGCCAGCCATCTTGAGTCCTTCCCTCAAACATAAATATAAATGCGCAACAATCCAGCTATGTAGCCAGGAACGCACCTCTATGCCCTTGACCGACACCTTTGTCGAATTGAACACATGCAAAGCAACCCGACCCCTCAGGTCAATCATGCGCACCTCCGTGACATAGCATAGACTTCCTAAGAGTGCTCCACAGCCAGGTACCTCTATGTCGATTCCATGGTTTTGCCTCACAAGCCTAATAGCGTTCACCCAAATATCTTGATATCCAGCAAAGTAATCACGTGCTACAACATGTCCACTGTGCCACCAATAAGCAAGCCACCATCCTACCTTCAGGAATACACAAACCACACCCACATGACGCAACCATACAAATTCACCCTATGTACGAGGCTTATAGGTAAGCAATCCTCCAATGTTGCTCTATCGAACCGCCAAGCCAACACACCCGCAACCTCTAGAAGCCTCATTGACTATACACGTTCGGGCCCTCTCAAGTTCCCCAACTAAGCTCCAGCAGAATCTTTTGTACCATGATCCTGGTCTTGCATCTCAGCATGCCTTCCCATCCATGGCCATGCCGCTGGACAATGTTCACAGCCTCTTTGCATATTGTTGCACACTGCCAAGGTCCTTAAGGTCCATGATCATTGCTCCTAATATTCTCTATCCACGGATTGCTCATAGATCATTGCACTCTACCATGGCACCGGCATTCAAAATTACCCATGAAGTAAATGTTACAGATCAGTAAAATTTTGGCCCACACCACTTCCTCTCCTCAGCATGATCTGCTTAGTCATCCTTGATCCTTGGCCCATCTCCAAGACACATATTCCAACCAATATTCCATTAAGCCACACTTGTGCTCCATGACCGACCGGCACCCGTAGATTCCCACAAGACATCACACTGCCATGCCCATGAGACTTGCCTATTAGGGTACGCCAAACCCATGCTCAACTAGTCCGCTATAGCCTTTATGCTCCACTATAGAGATCGAGCATGCATAGGTAAGCTCTGATAACTCCTAAAGATAAAACTTCGTAGAAATCTATGCTATGCAATGTAGCTAGCTTGTCTAACCAATATTGCCTTGGACACCTCTAGTCAGACCATCCAGACGTGGCATCGCCTTGCCCCGCAATTGTGCCATGATGGCCCATATACTAGGGGCCTTGGAGGGTCACTAACATGTCTAGAGCACCGTGCCCCTCCTCAATCCAAGAGGAATCCTCGAGTATCCAAATAAGTCCTGGTGGTCTGCCACTATGCCAAATATCAAGCATTGTGAGTCCGTCTATCATGCAATTGCCATGCTACACCATGACTAAGCATTGCCTCCCAACTAGGAATCCACTCATTCTTCACCTCAGGGATTCCAAAGTATCAAGCAGCCTTGTAACTCCAAGCACACAAAAAATCCTCTGCTGCACTATGCTAAGCCCATGCTAGCACCAATTTGCAACGAGCTTGCAGCTGCAGCCACAACAATATGGAATCTACATTGATGTCTGTTGAAATGATCATTCTATATAAACCTATTCACACCATTGAACATTAGTTCCGATGGAAAAAAATCTCGCTGCGCAAGCAAGTGGCGGGGTTTGAACTTTGAACCCACTGGGCTTCGACCTAGGTGTTCTGTCCCTATCCCTAGGCTGGGTGGGTGGCTAAAGGGATAGGGTGATTGATTGCCTCCTCCACTCAAAAAACATATAAGCCTATTCACCTTTTCATCTAGGCTCTAATTTTTATTATTCTTACTAAATTACCATGACATCAATTCTGCAGCCAAGATAGAAAGTGTCCCATGGATGCTTACAGGAAAATGTTAACATGATAAAAACACACTAAAACTTGTAAAGAAACAATGTCAGAATAACTTAAAGTAGTCACAGAAAGGTCTTAAAAACCACCGTAATGGGAAGGTGCAAGCGGTACAGTACTGTTCCTGCAGAAAATTGGCGTTCGTATGTAGTGGGTTAATACAGGATGCGGTCCCAGATCGTGTCAATATCTGGTACAACACTGGTTTTTTAGAAAACTGGTGTGCCCTTCGGTATCCTTTTTAAAACCTCAGTACACCACAAGTTGCTGTCTTTTCAATAGCATAAAAAAATACTGCATCCATGCAGTGACTTGCTAAAGTACTCATATAGGTGGCACCTGAAGTGCTTCCTTAGAGGAAGAAACTGCTCCAAGAATTCATTCTTTTATCCCATTTGAACCAAGACATGTCACTTGCTTATCCTCACAATGGCGGTCATTCATATCCAAAAATGTATCTTGTTAGAATGGTTGCAATCGAGTTCAATACCAATATTTAATTGGTTTGAAAAGAGTAGATGCTCCCAGCATAGTTCATAATTCCAAAATACTAGGTTTGGCTTGTTTCCAGATGGGCAATCCAAACCAGAAATTATCCCAAAAATTATAACTCGAGTGCTATGGAAGCAAGAATACAATGTGGTAATTAAATGCCCTAGAGAGCATACATGCTTCCACTATTGGACAAGACAAGCTAGGTAGTAACTACATTGCATTCTTAGTGCCAACTGCCTACCCTTACTTTTAGTGTACAACTGTTATTTTCTTGTCCTATTTTATTTTATAGAAAATGAGGAATTGCTCTAAGCATTAAATCTTTCATTCCATCCAACTGTTACTAATGCCTCCGAGTCCATCTTCAATCTAAGTTCAGTATAAATGCTATACAATCATGCCATCAGGGTCTCCTGAACCGGTCGGAACCGACCGGTTCAGGCTGTACCATACTGGTACCGGCAAGCACCGGTACAGTATAACCATAAAATTCTGGGGTTGGAACTGAACGGCTCCTTTCCCGTACCCGTGCGAACAAGTGCGGTTCGCACCGGTACAAACTTGGTACCGGTGACGCTGGGCCTCGGGCCAACCTCCCATCACCCATCTTGCTCGTGGTTTTGGCCCCATCTTTGCTCGCGGGAGAAGGGAAAAAAGAGAGGAGAAGAGAGGAAGAGAGAGGGAAAGAAAGGAGAGGAAGAGAGTTCAGGAAGGAGAAAAAAGGGAAGAAAAAAAAAGAAAAAAAGGACGTTTGCACGCGGGGCAGCTCGCCCGCACGGGCGCGAGCGGAAAATCGCTCGTGCTCGCATGCGATTTCACGTGAAGAAAACCGCGCCCGCATGTAGTTCCCCGCATGGGGCAGCATCCCATGCAGCCCTGCGTGGGCATTTAATACCACAGAGTGGCATTTAATGCCACTTTGTGGCTAAAATACGAACGTGCGCGCGTTTTTTTTCTTTTTTTTTTGCGATTGGCCGGTTCGGTAACGGTCCTCACCAGTACGTCAATTCGGTCAGTTCTGCATACCTTGGATGCCATTAAAGAAATCCATCTTTTCTCTAGTACAACAACAGTGCCAAGCTTTTCCTATGGAATCAGCTATGAACACAAGTCTATGAGAAAGCAGCAAAAGTAGTAAGACTTTGCAATTGCCTTTCAACCTGACATCAACTCTCCCATACATTATATTATCAGTCCTAGTGAAATGCACTTGGCAAGCATCCATGAAAGACGGCTAGCTGACACCAAAGAGAGAAAAGGTAGAAAGAATACTAAGGAAATAAGTAAAAAATATTTTTTTAAAAAAAGTGGCGGACTCATAAAAATTATTTAATGTTAAGAATTAAAACAGTAGAACTATTTACAATTCTCTAGAATTATATTCTCTTACAAAAGACTATGTTCCTACCAACATTTTAAGTCACAGCTGAAGATAACCCGTTCAGTCCAGTTTCAGCAATATTTGAAGATTTCAGGCAGTTTTAAATCTTTAAACAAAACTGACTATCATGTCTAGTACTTCCATTAACTATTATGCCTTTTAATGTCATTTTTCCATCCTTTGTTTATTTCCTTAAAGTATGTTGAACCACTAGACTCAATTCTAGGTCATTTCTACCTGTTCAGTCATAAAAATTGGAAAAGGTTATTAACATCATGGAAGTATTTCTCTTCCGTGTAAATTGCTTGCACTAGTAGCGTCGCCCCGTTGGCCCCACTAAGGGTTCCTCTAGACTCAAATGCCTTGTGGCCCAACTGGCCACACTCAAAGCACGGTCCTGTAGCCCAGCAATAGTCCCCAATGTGGAACCTACCACACCTGCCACACTGGGGTCCACTCCACTAAGATCCAGCACTGCAGCTAGAAGTTCCTGTCTCAAACCTTTGCACCTTGCCTGCCTCAAACCTTTGCACCTTGCCTACCTCATTTTTATCAACTAGAGTAAACCTGGAGATCAAGCCTCATATTGGGCCACAGTCATGTTCCCCTAGATCAACCTAATAAAGACCTGATATTTGATGCTTCAGACAAAGTCCTTTTCATAAAATTCCTAGTAGAATAACTCCAAGGTAAAAGGCTCTGCAGCATTCTCATGCTGCTCCTGTGTGGCTTCGCACCATTCATAAGCCTCCGCTGCAACTAAAAAGAAGCTATTAGCACCTTCTCTTCGGCAAAGTGCCTAATAATAACAAAAGCCTTTTCCATCTCCTTCAACGACTTCACTGCATTAGAAGGCTCAGGGAATCCATCGAATGTAGGCACAGCCAACTTCTTGAACTCAGGCAGTTCAGATTTGGCTTCGCTATTGACCACCCCCATTTATTTGTTGCCCCAAAACTTGGATGTGCTACTGCAACACCTTGTTAAGCACCTTCACCAAGTCTAACATAGGATTGTGATCCTCAGGATTTCCTTCAACTCCATGACCATTACCAGCATTACTATGAGTATCATCCTGCTAGCGATTGCCATTGACTCCCTGGTTCCAAGACCGCATGGCTGCATGGAGGAGCCGGCTGCATTGGAACTGTCAGCAGCTTGAGCAACTCTCAATAAGTCAGCAACCTTCCTAGTACGAGCCACCTCAACCTATAGCCATGACAACAATGCTTAGCGTTCTTGACTATACAATTAGTTCCTAAACACAAGAAAAGACATAACTTCCTAAAGAAGGAAGCAACAAAAGCCTCCCAACGTAATCTATGGTCCACTCACTCACTACTAACCTAGATCAAACCCTAAGGGTCTTAAACATTCGCTCTGGTATTATCATGCCCTCAACTCGATTGAAAGTTCCTCTGGTAAAGGCACTGTGGCTGAATTGACCACACTCAAAGCACACTTCTGTGATCAACCGACTTTCTTAGAATGGCAGCTGCTACACCTGCCAAACCAGGTTCCATTCCTCAGTTGAGATCCAGAACCAAAGCTAGAGGCCCATTAGGTTTAATTGTATATGATTATAAAGTGGAAAATGGTACCGTGGAACTTGATGAATGCATTACATAAGAAAACAGTTTCATATGTTTAACTGTTTAAAATTGTGATGTGAAATGAATATTTATATTTTCTAGAAAACTTAGTTTTCTCTTTTTATTTCTTGAAAACCTGCATGCAAAACTGCAAGTTTGTAGATTATACAAACATAAAATTTTTATGATGCAGATCAAGCATGCAAAATAAGTAGACCTGTTGATTCATTCCTTATGATGGAATTATGTTTTGGAAAAAGTGTGAGCAATCCAGAATCTAATGAATTGTTATGAAACTTTGACAAAACGATTGCTTTGACATTTTGGCTCTTAATTGGGCACTGAACTTGATGCAGGCCTAAAAAGCCTTGTCCGAAGAAATATGCCAAAGCCAAAAGGAGCAGCTCCTACACATCACGAGCAGCCCTTAGAAAGCCTAAATTGGCGACCTAGAATGTGGTGGCACTTGACTCACAAGTGTCCAAGGAGCTCAAATTTTTGCAGTGATAGGATGGGTCATATAATTCAGCAGCTTCAAAAATTCCCCAAAATAGCACAGAAGAAATTTCGAAACAAAACTACTACCAGCATGTCCAACATTAAGCTTTCCAACACAAGTTGAATCATGCCAATTGCAATTCAGATGACAAATAGTTGAAAATTTGAGCTTGTATCAGCATTGTATCAGTCTGTAATTTGATAGCGGAACCTTTATCGTCGAACTAAAGTTGGATGGTAGTTAGTATGCTACCAGACTTATTCGGATGGCATAGAGCCTACCTTAGAACCAGTCAGCCTAGGTTAGATCTGATGGCAGTTATGGTGCTATCTGACCAAACTAACAGCAGGATAGCTGCCATTATAACTATTTTTGCTTCCAGAGCACCCTTAAGGCATAGGATATGTTTCTAGAAGTCTTGTTTTGCAAATTATTTGACTCCTTGTCAAGTTCTAAGGGATTCCATGAGTATCCATGTAAGGGCCCCATAACACTATACATATCCCCTATACCATGGTCTGTCGAACCAGTCTGTACCGGCCGATTCGGTCCGGTACCGACCGGTCCGGCCTGGAACCGGTACTCGGACAATGTGGATACCGGTTTCAGCTATTTTCGGGCTGGTACTGATCAGTATGCATGTATACCAATTGCGTACCAATCTCGTACCAGCCCATACCAGTGCGAATCGGCCGGTTCGCTCTGGTACCATTTTTTTAACTGTGGATTTTAAACCACAGCGCACGCGCGTTGTGGTGCAGAGCGCGTGACCCGCACGCTCCCTCAGGGCAGAGCATCCCACGTGGTTCCACTGCGCGCGACGCGATTCCACGGCATGTGGGTGCGATTCCCCGCACTGGCCTTTAATGCCACTATGTGGCCTTTTTTTTTACCCGCGTCCGCGAGCGGACGAGGACCGAAAAAAAAAACAAGAAAGCTGGTTCATACCGGACCGGTAGGCGACTGGTATGCCTACTGGTACCGGTTCAGCGTACTTTGCCCCATACTATCCTCTTTTTGATCATAGTGAAAATTATTGAATTTTAAAGCTCTCTTTGACTGATTTCCTTAGTGGTGTGACTCCGCATTGCTACAATGCAACTTATGGCAGGCTTTGTATGACTCAAAGGATCTACTTTGTTTTGGTCAGACTCTAGAAGGCTCTGTGAGAAGCTAATGTGATATCAGTGGATACGGGAAACCCAAGAGAAGACTAGTGCAACTACGGTTGGATCGAGATCAGTTCATAAGACATCCAACTAGTTAACCTAGTTTAGCTTTTCTTCTTTGCTTTCTGCTTCTAAATTAGCCTTCTAGTTCAGATTTAACCTTATAGTTCTCTATTATTTCCCGCTTTCCAGTTCTAGTTTAGAATCAAAGCCTTCTAGTTATTTTTTTTTTATTTTCTTTCTTCCAAAATATTAATAAAAATAAAAAATATTGCTTCATCTTTTGTAGTTCTAAAAAATCCCAATCCAAGGTAGGAGAGGCCTTGTTCCGGTCTTATCGGATTTATCCTAGCGATATCTGTAACCCCAGCTTGTCTCCTACTCGCAAGTATCCTTGACCTATTGCTTCCACAATCCAGTTGGGTTGAACTCTTGGCCTATGTTAGAACTCAAAACTCTCTCAGTTTGACTACAATTCCATCCTAGTCAGAGGGGTTGATAGCTGGAATTCCTATACTTAGGGACTAGTTTCTTTTGGCTCTTATCACGGGGAAAAATCATAGTTGTGCCAATTATTTGCATTGTTATACTCAAAAATTAATTTCTTTCGAACCTCCATTACAAGACAAAATGTGATTTAAGCATTACACCACAAGGCCAAATATAGTTTTAGATCTTGTCATGGGCCTAATTATGGCCGTAGTCATAAAGACGGTGAGAGTGAATAAAATGTAACTGAATTGTTGGGAAACTCATAATGTTCTTGCCACTTTTATTATAGTTTAATTGTTCTACCTGTTTTCCAAGTCATCACATGTTGATTTTGTAAGCTAATTGATTGTTTACAAGACCAATTATTGGTACTCTATGTTTCATAAATTTACTTCCAAGATTTTTGAAATTATTACTTATTATTTACATATTTATTCAAGCTTTTAATCTTGCTGCTGGTGAATGGTGATAATGGTAGCTTACCATGCTTTTCGCTCACTTCTCTATGTGCTTTATTTTCTTTCGAATTTCGAGGGTAGCTGGTTGGATGTTGCATTAAGAGGACCGATCAATAAAGGCTTAGGAATTAGAATTTTTGTCCTCTTTTTTTCTATCTTTTAGCTGTGACTGAAGTTCATTGGTATTGTGTTTGATAGTACTGTGGAGAAAATGTGACATGCTTCTTTCTATTAGGTGATGTTTCGTGGTTGGAGGTTAGTTGCATCGATGCTCTGACCTCTACCTATGATGTTGGATATTAAATAAAACGTTTCTTTGTGGTTTCTTGTTGGAATTGTGTAATACATGTATTAGGCCTAGCATGTCTCGTGGGGCTAAGTCCAATGGGAAATGCAGCCATTTATCACATACCTAGCTCATGCAGTTAGGTCAAGGGCATCATAAATATAGTAGCATCACAGTGAACTTGGTTAATGTCCCATGTGGAACAGGGGACATTGCAACACAAGCCCTTTTGGAGCTGGCCATAGGGCAATCATGGTATTCATAATTGAATTTGGATCTTTAGCTTGGTGACAATACCAGGGAGTAAATAAGGAGAGTTTGTGAAGACCTATGTAGGCATGTGTTTAGTCCCAAACTGGTTATGCACAGAGTATACCCTAAGTACTTATATGAGGCAAAAGAATCCAAATAATAACTTTTGGCTAGTTTTTTGGGTGAGGTTCTAAGCCGTTTCAAGTAATTCTCAAGCAATCCAAGTCTTAGCGATTATATTTATATCTAAATTAATAAACAGAAAACCATCCTGAATTCCTGATAGTCAAAAAGATACAACTAATTGAAGAAAAAGGCTATATCAATAGATCTTATTTGCGATTATAGAAAAACATGATTTCCACATATAATTGTTTTATTTTGAATTAAATATGAGATAGAAATAGATCAAAATTTATCCAAGATTTAGATGATCGATTGCGAGGGGTACTACTATTAACTCATGATTGATAAACTTAGTCTTCCAAACAACCATTATCTTAAGATTATAGAAGATTGGAAACAACTAGGAGTATAGTTCTAGGAAATTCAAGAGAGAGATGACGTTATTTAGAAGCAAGAGAATTTGGGGAATTTTTATAGACATCACATGGAGAAAGAAGAGACAAAATTTATGCTCAAATTTATGAGATAATGCTTAAATCTTATGAATAGTTAGAAAAGATGCATATGATTGCAGTCTTATTTTCAAACTTCATAAATTACAATATATCTGTTAGTACTTCTTACTTCATATGATGGTAGATATCATATCAAGCTGATATTCATATGCAGTCCATAGTTGTGCACTTTTACACTTCCGGATAGTTATTAAGGCATAATATAACATACCTTATATAGATATCTAGCATGAGCTTTTAGCATTTTTCATTAGTTCTAATATATTTCACCATTTCAGATTCTTAGTTCAAACAACTGAAATCATATATCCAGCGGTTCCAAACAATAGTAAATATTCTAAAATTTTGTGATATATGTTTTCCTGACTTGCTTTATTTTTCTATTATTTTTCTAATTTCCATTTTTTCCTGATTTTTTTTGATTGAAATCTCAAACTCCAATAGAAATTGCTGAAGCAACTGAAACTGGAACTCTGTGGGTCTGACTGAACGAGAAAATGATTCTGAGTTTTTGAATCTTGTTCCTAGTATTCTGGACCCTAACCAGCTATCTCGTATAAGGTCTTTGAGTTCTTTCCATCCATTCTAGAAGAAAGAAGTTGCAAATGACATGATCTCAAACTGACATCAATATTCTACTGAGACTTAACACATTCTTTCAGCTGTGAAAATAAAGATGTTAAATCAGCATAGGGATGACAATGTTGTGGTGGAAAGCAAATTATCAATAGCTGTTATCAGTTAAAACTTCACACTTATGACTCCAGAGTTCTTATTGCTTGAATGCTCATATAGCAACTAACTTAAGTATACTTTTATGTGTCCAATAATCTAAAATGTCATATCCCTAGTGCCCTCATGCTGCTATTGTGCTACATAGAGGTTTTTTAGGAGTAAAATTTCATTGCTCTAGTAAAAGAAAAGGCATATTGGCAAGCAGTAGAATCAGTTTGCATGGAGGTGCTTCTGTGAGGCAATAATGTTGCAGCAACTATTTGCTAGATATCACTATCAAGCCTCACTTTCTCACACCAGTGCATCCCGTTGGTACTATACTGTTCCAATGGTAAACAATATCCAGGACCATTTACCCATGAACGAGGGCATCCCAACTATCTTGATTGATAACAGCTATGATGGACTAGGATGATCACATCTCGACACTTGGAACGACTTGCCATCCTGGGACAAAATTCTATTTTATATTTTACTCTTCATGCTTGTTGTTCATGGTCATTCTGGTCTGTCTTGACCTGCCCTGGTACCATATCAACTCAGGAACATATACTGGGGCTTTGAACCTTACAAGCAGTGATTATAACGGTTCATGATGCCATTCGGCCAGACTCAAGAACTTCACATTCCCAACTTATTTATTAGCACAAAAACATGTAAGCATTGCAACTTCTTAAAATTGGTGTTTTCACCTAAAAAATGCAAAGACCCAAACTGTAAAGCGGGCATTTAGAAATCACTGACCTTTATTGTGAGAGTCCCTCTGTCCTTCTTGTCCTTAATCTTTAGCGTATCCAGTGAGGGTAGCAACCTCAGTTCAAATTCCTTATCAGTCTCAGGTTCCAACTCAATCAAAGGTAACTTGGCTATACCCAATCTCTTGTCTTGAGCCACGTTGTCTTCATCAAAAACCTGTAATATGGAGAGGTGAGCTTTGATCTGATTCTAGATTCAACAATAGAAAGAGGAGTAATTTAATTCACTGCATTGAGAAGATATGGTTTAACAGATGTAAGAAGTTTTAAACATCAAGGACAACCAGTTTAAGCTGAAAACTATGATATCATAGCATAATTAAGAGTGCTTGTGTCATTTGCCTTCTGTCAACTTGATGGATTTCTTCTACCATGCATACCATGTAGGGCCTTTGTGTAGCTACATTCATGTTTGCACTGGATCACCAAACACTTTCTGATGACCATATAATAGGATGATGGTTCAAACTTCAAAGTTTTGCTTCATGAGTCATGACCATAGATGATGCCACTTTTGCAATTGATTTTGTTCTTTCAGATCCATTAAAAGGTACATAACACTCCAATAGTGATTTCAATGTACCTAATACAATGATAGAATATGAGCGTTTGGAGGATTGACAATGTGTAATTGCACATTACTATGTTTATAATGGAAAATGCTTTGGGGATCCTGTTATGCGCCCACAAAATGTTACATCAGGCTCAAAACTGCTGATTTGGCAACTCCACAATCAACCAAGACCCCAGTATCAGGCAACAAATCCTATGAGTTGCACCAATTCCCTCTTGCCACATGGTAAGAGAATGGTTAATGTGCACATTGCAGGAGCCCCATTATGTAAACATAGTGGCATGCCATGCTGTGGCTTTTTATGATGAATTTTGAGCTTCATTGTTATACATGTGTAAATTTTTTATGTAAGTTAATACAATGGACATGCTAAAAAAAATGATTAACATACATATCTAGGATAATTTATAATCTTAAATTTCTACAAATTTATTTAAGAACTACATTTATTTGTTTCAAACATGTGTACACACAATTATGAAATATTTAAAATGCATCATTCAAACAATGAACAAAATAGTGTATTTTAGAATGCTAATTACAAATTTTTATTACACGAACTAAAGATCTTAATATGGGTATAATGACCTGTACCAGACTGTCGGTTAGATATTGGGTTGGTACAAGGTCGACGAAACCAGTACCAGGCACCGTATCGGTTTCCTGACAGCACGAGTTGGTACGGACTGTGTCGGGCCTGTACCAATCGTGAGAGAGAGGAAAAGAGAGAGAAAGGGAAGAGAGGGAGGAAGGCTAGCGAAGGCCGACCGAGGCTTAAAATTTTTTGCGATTTTTAAATGAAATCGGCAAATCGTGAAATTTTTTAAAGCCACAGCCGGACTCCGCTGGCATCTTGCCCTCTCCCTCCCTCCGCTCGTTCTCTCTTTCCTTCTCCTTCTCCGGCTCCGGCAACGGATTTTGTTTCCGTTGCCGGAACCATACCAGTGAGCCACCGGTATGGCTCGAAACGGCCAGAACCGTTCGGTTCGGGACGGTTCCACTGACCCTGGGTGGTATTAGTGCGATACTTTACCACACCGACACATGGTATGCATGTCAGTGTCAACTCACCCAATCTAAGGTTTTTCCCTATATCCAGAGAGAGGGAAAAGAGAGGGAGGGAGAGAGGAAAGGGGGTTCGACCACTAGTGGCTACTGAAAATGATGGTGGTGGTGGATATGGTAGAAAAGCCCATGGCTGCTATGAGCCCATAAGCATCGGATCTGAGCCGTCATATGGAGGTCTCAAGGTGAATCACTAGCAAAGTGGAAGCCACCAGTGGTGAAGAAAATCCTGGAGGTGGAGGTCGTCTGCGAGAAGTCTAGAGGCAAAAGCAAGCAAGCAAGAGAGAGAGAGAGGCAAGAGAAAGAAGGGACCAATAGGGGATGAGGAGTTATATAAACCATGATCAACACAACCTAGCCAAATCAAGTCAATACCATTCAATTCGAGCAGAATCGAGTAGAATTGGATGGTTTTGCTCAATTTGGACTAGTTTTGACTGCTTACTATGTTGCCCCGAACCAATATGTGGAATAGACCCAATTTCACATCGGTTTGGTACGGTATACCTTTGAGGATGATAATGTTATTTTGATGATTAACACAACCATTGAGGCCATATCAAATTAGAAATGCAAATTAACTCGATACATC
>JAOXJJ010000481.1:13172565-13196487 GCA_025769935.1 Phoenix roebelenii
GAAAAATGAAAATATGGGAAGGTTATGGAATGTGTAGAAAATTGGAATAGATTGAATAATTGAGAGAGTGAAAAATTGAGAGATTGGAAGATTGAGTGGTGTGGTGAAAAAATTGATTTGGAAAGGTATATAAAGTGTTGGTGGGGATAATTTTTGTTTCCCAAAATGCTCCTCAAACTAGCCGTTTTTTAGTTGTTAGGAGGGGTAAAATAGTTGTTTTCCAAAATGCCCCTCAAACTAGCTGTTTTTTAGTTGTTAGGAGGGGTAAAATAGTCGTTTTTTCTAGTTCGAACCGGAACCGAACCGTCGGTTCCGATTCCGGTTTTGGTTTCGGTTCCGTTCCGGTTCCGATTCCGGTTCCGTTCCGGTTCCGTCAAATTTGGAACCTTAACCGAACCGTATTCCTCAAGGTTCCGGTTCGGTTAAGAACCGTGAGACACGGTTCCGGTTCCGGTCCGGTTCTTTCCGGTTCGGTTCCCCGGTTAGAACCGAACCATGGTCAGGTCTACATGAGGATATGGTCTTGAATTTTGAACCGCCTCTCTTCCACACTAAAATTCAATAATAAAAAACAACCACATTTTTTGACAAGAGTAATTGGAAAGTTATAAAGCTGGAACTTCCCCCTTCTACCAATCCAACACTACCACCTTTCTTTGGGCTTGTACATACACAATTTAATCTATGGCTGACCAAGCATCTACATACACAATTTACTCCACGGCTGACCAGCTCCCATGGATCCCAATGCAGCAGCAGGATGCCTGTGAGTTGCTGAGGATCATAGTGTTATGTTGATGTTTACAAAGCCATTGAGGTCATATGGATGTACTAATGCCATTAATTCAATTGACAAAGTACATAAACACTTAAGAAAGAAAGAAGCGATACATTCTTGATACATTTTACATTCTCGATACACTCTTCATATACGATTAAAACAACTTTCAAGAACTCATCTAAGAACAAATTTATTAGAACTTGAGGAAAAACCTAAATTTCAGTTTGATAAAGTTAAGAGTGAAGTTTCCTTGTTAAAGGGCAATTCTGTCTTTTTCATAGTCAAAGAGATGAAACTTTTCTGTGTCAAGCATCTTAAGATCCTTGCAATAATTTTTTTATTGGTTTCATGTACTAAACTAACCTTAGGATGCAGAAAATCAGGGTTAGAGTCGACCCCAGAAAGTTTGAAGTCGATTCTGATACATGTGGCATACCTTGGGACAGACCTAGAGTCGACCCCAGAAGAATTGGAGTCGACTCTGGCACATTTGGCACGCTTGGCACAGGCTTCGGGTCGACCCCAGAAAAATAGGCACAGCACTCGGGTCGACCCCAACAACTTTTCATCAAAAATTGCTCTTCGGATTTCCTGTCAGAGTCGATCCCAGCTAAGCTCGAGTCGACCCCATCCATACACAAGTCGACCCCAAGCAAGCTCAAGTCGACCGCAGCTTGAAACAATAGAAAAATTGCTCTCTGATGTCCTGTCAGAGTCGACCCTAGCCAAGCTCGAGTCAACCCCATTGTAGCTTGAGTCAACCCTAGAAAAATCCGACCCAAGCTTGCAACAACAAAAAACTGCACTCTAAAATTTCTTGTCAGAGTCGACCCCAGACACTGACACTGTAGCTCGAGTCGATCCCAGAAGAATCCGAGTCGATCCGAGCATGACTGACAGCATAATGACTAGTTCTACAGAAGTAATTTTTAAGGCTCCAAGTCCAACGGCTATAAACGGCTAGTTTCTTCAATCCAACGGTCAAAAACTGATTTTTAGGAATTGGAAAAGTATTTAAGAGCCACTATTCATCAGGAAAAATGATCTGAAGTGAAAATTGAAGTGCATATTCAAAAGAAAAAGAAAATTCAAGAGAGCCTCATTCATTGCTTCATTTCAAGATCTAAAAGAAGGGTGGCTGAGCAGATTTCAAGTGACTTCAAGAGCTCTACCAACCCCTTGAGGAGTGAAGCAACCTTGGCAAAGAAGAGAAGAGCATCTACAAAGCGATAATTATTTTCTTATCTCTTCTTTGAGTGCATATTTGTTTTAATTGCTCATTTAGGAGCTTTAAACTTTTGATCTCTTATTCCTTATAAGGTTTGTTGGTGAGTCCGTAAAACCAATGGTGTAGGTTGTTGGTGATCCCGTAAAACCAACAGTTAGGTTTAATTGGTGATCCCGTAAAACCAATTGTAGAATTTTTGGATTGAGCCCAGAAAAACAATCCAACTGTAATTTGAGGGGTTATAGTGAATTTCCAAGAGAACGCTTGGGGAGTAGACGTAGGTGCCTTGGGGTGCACCGAACCACTATACTTGCTTGTGTTTGTATTATGCTCATTTTATGCTTCTTGCCTTATTCCTTTTATTATATTGCATAATTGCTCTAGCTTGATTTCTAAAAGTAATTTAAGCGTGCTTAACTAAAGCTTAACTAAGTTTGCTTCCACTGCACTTATACACTTCACTTAGGCCAAATTGTTCATTTATAAATAAAATCTAAAGTCCTAAAATTTTAGAAAACCCAATTCACCCCCCTCCCCCCTCTTGGGTCGTTATCTTGGGCAACAGTTGCCTATTAAGGCAAGCCAATACCTCAGTCTACTATCTCCATTTGGTTGTACCAAAACACCCTTATGTGTGTTGCTTCCCTGAAATCCTCCTTCAGCTGATCTCCCAATTGCTCTTCATAAAGGGGTAAGCACCAGAAATCCATTTGATTGTTTTGTTTCTTATAAATGGAAGAAAGTTACAGATATGGATGTTGACACTCTTTTTGTAAAAGATAAATTAAATTAAAAAATCAAGAAAGATTTTCTTTACCTATTTTAAGTTCTGGCGTTAAGAAGTTTGGTTGCAGGTTAAATTTTGGTTCGATGGTCTAGTTGATGATAAAACGCTCCCCTAGTGGTAAAAGGATTAACCAGCATGAAGGAGTAAAGTACCACAAGACTTCTGAAATCTGTCTGGCTCCTATTTGTATACTTTTTGTAGCTCTTGACCATTATACCACCAATGAAGGAATTTTTCATGCGTATCCTCAAAGGGAGATATTTTTGGAGGTAACACCAAGATACTAATCCAGAACTCTGGCTGGTCATATATGTTTTTTAGATAAGATTCTATACTGATTTCAACAATTTCCTTGGGTCTGTTTTGAGAGATTGAATGGTTCCCTCTCTCAAATTGGATTTTAAATAAGTGTTTGCAGTCAATTCAATATTTGTTCCACACATTGCTAAATCTGTATTATAATGTGGTTGTAATCTGCTGCCAATATTGTTCTGATAGATAGTATTTACTATTTTGAGCTAATCAACAACTGAAGAAATTTTAGCTAATGTTTTTGATATGAAAGTATCTAGGTAAACATAATTACTTTTGGGGGAAGAGGGTGCTTCTTATCCGAAAGGCCAAAGGGGATTTTTATTTCTCTGAGCAAGTATGTCATCGACTCAAAGAAATGGTTTTCCATACAAGATTGCTTGCAAAAGTATAGACATTTATAGTAATCATATTCATAAGAATCTAGTCCCTTCCAATAATATACAATATCAAAATATGAGAACAGCTATCAACAACTATACAAATCTGTCTTTTATCTAAATTAACGACTGAATTTAGGGATTTGCAAAGAAATCCAGGCTTCAAACCTGGAAAGTTAAATCCAAATGACAACTGAATAACTCAAAGTTGAAGAGCAAGCAAACCTATTAAACAAGATTATTCTAAAATATTGGGAAAAATATTTTTTAACTTTTAAAAGTGTCGTCATAATACACTAATTGATGTAGGATAGTCTAGGGGTTTAGCATGATATGAAGGCGATGGCTGATTTAATGGATTGCTGGTTTATCTTTTTTTTCCCAAAAAAAAGAGATTCTCTTAGAGTTAAACAATAATAGTAATGCAATATTGATAATGCAGAAGGTGGCAAGCAAAAGGAAATGTAACTATCACTTGATTGGAGTTATCAGATCTTATCATGGAGTAAAGAAATTTGGTTACTTGGAACTTAGATTAAACTGTTAAAGTAGCAGTAGGAATCATTATGGTGAGGTATGGATGTTGATCTAGAATCTCAAAAAGATATTAGTGAAGTCTATGAAAATTTGCACCCTCAAAGTTGTAATACAGAGACAAGAAGCAGCAACATAACGTGAAATAACAGAAGCCATTAATAGAAAGGAAATAGTAAATGACATTCAATAGCCTCACACCACCATGAAAGTAGGCTTTACCTAGGGTTGCGATACCCAAGCTTGTCTTATGGTATTGCACTAAAGGAGAAAGAAGACCAGCAATTTCATTAATATTCTGCACAAAAAGCTGATTGTATAAAGAAGTGATTCTATACTTTATACAAGGGTTTGATTTTGGTTGGAGCATGGTATGCCATAGAGTGACATTTAATGCCACTCCGTGGCATTTAACGTGGGGCGTGCGAGCACGGAAAAAGTCCACGCTGACACGCACGCTTTTACCTCTCTTGCGCTTCGATACCGATCCGAACCGAAACCGTACCGGTCCTACTGGTACTGGTACAGCGTACCTTGGGTTGGATTCACTCTCAGAGGGGTGGGCGGGATGAGAATAAGAGTATGAAGGTGGGGATTGGCCCTTCTGAATGAAGGTGGGGATTTCCTACCCAGCGTATACCTATCACACTTGAAAGTTGCAATAATGTTGAAACAGAAATACCTAAACTACTTTCAATCCCCTTGGGTTAAAAAGCCCCTACATCTCTAATAGTGGCACAGATATTTCAAGATTACATGACCACAAGAAAAAATAACATAACATTTGGACACATCACTTAAGATACAAAAGTTTGCTGTGAGCTAAAAAGGATCACTCCCGCTATATGTTCTAAAAAAATATGTTTATGCATGACATTTGTACACAAATAAGGTTGGTTAGATAAGTGACAACATGGAACCCATAGAGAGGTAAATCATGTAAACTTCAATAAGCTTTTCTAAGCAAAACTTAAGAAAATGATGTTAGGCACTCCTTAAAAAGAAATTATGCACAAGGGAAAGTCTTAGGATGTGCCGATCGAGATGCTATGATGATGGCACGACAGTCCCATCCCGACACTTGGGACGGTACACCATCCTGGCTCCCTGCTTGAAGTCCCATTAGGATTTGAAACAATGATTATGCGCTACATTATTTTCATTTGTTGGTGCATTTATATAAAACCATTTTGGAGATCTCAATACTCACAGATACATGCAACATTACTTTTGAAAATTCCAATATCTAGTCACACCCTATGCAGGAATTTCTGTTGACTGTAAAATGTTAATTCAACAAAACCTTGGGCCTTTATATAAAACTATCTGGGACATCTTACACAAAAAGAATGAAAAACAGATACCAATAAGCAATTTCCAACCAAAAATTCTAACAACTGCAATCAAGTTCTTGTTTAGAAGGCTCTAGTAGATTCATCTACAAATTTATCTGAAAACAGTGAAAATATATGAAGGAGACCCTTTGTGCATAAAAGAAAATAAAAATTACAAAATTAATGTGCTAAAGTAAAACCTGGGTTTAAGAAATGATTTACAGCTAGAAGTGGACTGTACCTCGAGAATTACAGATTGTGTTTCCTTGTCCTCAGCAAGTAGCTCAAATGTTTCGTTCCATACAGGGTTGAGATTGTTGTTGATCACTTTTGTTTTAACCTTGAACATAGGGCGTACATATAGAACCACATAAGGATCAGATTTACCAATCATTTCCATATTTTTCAAAGCAGTTGCTTTCACGATAACCAATGAAAGTATTCCCTGTGGTTTAAGCTCTAGTTCGCTGCACAAAAACATTTACAAATTATGTCAGCATCCCCACTGTGAGCTTCACAGCAGAAAAATCTCTGAAAAGGAGATTGCTCAAAATGAATAGAGTATTATCATGATAACTGTCACTACGTTAACAAAAAATCTAGATGTAACTGGTTTGCAAAAGCTGAAACACCAAAGAGAACACCTGACTGGTATCCATAGTACGTCGTCGTCAATGCATATGCACATGTATATATACACTTTACATAATTTACATATAATGCACCAGCACATGATAGCAACATAAGAGCATAATATCTGAGGACTCTAATTTCATAACATTGAACATTTGAACCAATGTTCTAAACCTAAATAATAAAGGAAAGAGAACTGCAACACCTATCTGCTCCCCTACCTGCTCATGAACCTAGTCCTGTGTAGCAGTTGGGAAATGGCATGATAAATAGGGGCCGATGGGTGTCAGGTGGGGCCTGCATGCAGGTTGCCCAATCTGCACACCACATCCTGAGCAGGTAGGGGGGAGCGAGGAGATGAAGTTTTTTCCTTGAAGGTATGGCACTAGAAATAACATAACAAACAAAATATAGAAAAAAAATGAACAAGTTAACTATGACTGTAAAGGAAAACATATTAAAAGCTTGATATTTTATCCTTCCTCTGAAAAAGCCTAAAGAGATGACCAAGATTTTGTGATATTTGTGTTCTAGATGGTTCTACATGTTTCTTGCCTTAGCACTTGAAATGGTACCCCAATTCAGCTTGACAATGCTTTTGACACATGAAAAATATAGAATATAATGAGAAACGAGGCAGAAAAGATATCCAAACAGGTCAATTCCATATCCCGGATCTATTTTATAAATGAGATATGATGTGGTTATAAGGTACAATATTTGCTAGGAAAAATAATATGGGTCAATATCAGAACAGGAGTGAGGTTAGTGCTGCCTTGAGAATTGAACATAAATTTTTCAGGAAAGGACTTAAATTTAAATGGGAAGTTGGATTTAGGATATTTGCTCTATTAACTTAAACCCAATCCAGAGTATATCATTTAAACACTTGAACCTAGATTTACATTCATACCAATGTAACATGCATGAAAGTAGAGAGAGAAAAAAAAGAGGGAGAAAAATTACCTTAGGTCCACATCTACTCCACCAAGCGGAACAACAATTCTATGAGGCCACTGGAGCATGTCCGTAACAATTGAATTCACAGTATCCTATATTATGGAGAATGGTATATTGAGCTTTGGATTAGTTCTTGTCTAAGAAGTGGACCACTGACTAGAAGTAAATAATCAAACTTACATCAATCATGTCCGAAAGCCCAGGAATAGCGGTTAAACTTCCACCCACAGCCTTCAATGTATAATCTATTCTAGGCTTTGGCTAAAACAGACAAGTAAATTCATGTTGATCTCAGTGGTTCATAGTTACATGAAACAGGTGTAATCAAAACTTTCTGACATTTAATATATAAATTCTTCAAGCATCTAGCTGTAGTAGAATAAACATAGAATCATTTTCTTCTTGGGTTCATGCCCAATTTGCTGTGAAATATATTTTTTCTGATAAGGTAACACTAATGATGCATGGATGTACAAATCCACTTAAATGGTTGATTTATTCAAATTTCACAAAGATTTGAATAATGTAAAATGTAAATGGTATTAGATACAAACCATTTCTCAATTTTATTGTCATATTTCACAACTCAACCATTGTTTAGAATTTCATTCAAAAGAATTGCATGACCATTACATTGTGATGTTTTGGCCTACCATCTGAAGAGAGGGAGAGAGCAGGTTTATAAGACAATAACATGTTGTCCCTCTCTAAGTTAATATGGTCCTCCTTCCAAAATTGCTCCTCAGAAACCCATCTTATTTCATATTGTCATATACCCTTCTATTATTTGTTGAAAGTTTGAAACAATTGAAGCCTGATATGCAATCAGAAGACAAATAAGGTGTAAAGGGCGTGGATGTACATCACATGAACCTTACCATGCAATTTTTATGCCTGTCCAGTCAATTACTTCATGAACCTAAAGGAAGTATCCAAGTGTCTTTCCTTAAGATGTGAGGTTGAGAACTGTAAGTTCGCCTTAAATTTGTGTAGGAAACTATCTAAAATTAGTGGCACATCTCACATAGTCATGGCAAGTTTCAAATATTCTTTTATCTAAAAATGTGCTCTAAAAGCTTTTACAAGTTTCCTTCACCGAAAAATACCAACCAAATGATAAAAGCATTCTCAGCCCATCCAAGTACTAGATAACTAATAATATATACTAAAAAGATTCTTCTAGATGGGAACTTTCTAGCTGAATCGATACAAACATGAAAAGTCCAGCGCTTGTGACTTTTCATGGCAATAAAGTAGTTGGGGCTCTAAACAACTCAAGTGAATGGCCCATCTCAACTAGATTGGTGCTGTAGCAGACTCACGCAGCCATAACCTGCCCATCAATTGTTTCATGCAAGATCCATTTTCAGGTTTAAATAAGCTGGTTTGGATCAGATCAGGTTCTGAACATATGTGATCAGATGAGTTTCATGTTGGGTTTCATATTAACTACTCCAGTTTTGAAACTTAGCACAATTAACTAATACTTCAATTCAATACAGGCCCATCTTCTATAATAAGCAGAGACTTGAAACTAACAAAAAGTCAACATTAAAAAATTGTCACACTAGAAATTAATTCAACAGCTATTTCAAAAGAATTAGATGTCTAACTCTATTACAAAAAAAAAAAAGATGCCAGTGCATTATTATTCAACCATCATCATCACCAAAAATACCAATTGCAGCCACTTAGGTAAAGCTTTAAGAATGTTCTTTGCCATTTAGTCAAATAAGGATCATTTCATAGCTTGAACGTCACTCTTCTTGCAACAGTTACAGATCTGACATCAACAATCCGCCATTTTATTAATGCTTGGGGTTGACACCGGTAATATTCCAGGTATTCCTATTTTCGCTTTTATTTTTTATGAGATTTGAATATAATATGACCAGAGATTTCAGATCAACTTCACGAGGAGTCAAGGACATGAGTCCATCATCCTGCTACAACAAACTTATCCGACAGTGTCGTTGCCAGCATGCTTTGGACATTAGACTACAATCCTGGTGGAAAATAGCATAGTAAGTATCAAGATTTAGAATAAGAATTGCAAAATAACAAATTTCCCAGTGGAGAAAGATGATTAAATGTAATATTTATCATATAGAAACATTAAATGTAATATTTATCCTATTAGAAACGTCCATCCTAGCTAGCTTAAACATGCTACAATTTTTTTCATGAAATCCAAGACTTTGCGCAGCTATTTCATTCAGTAAGCAAACAAAATCGACAAGAGATTAAAGAAGTAGCTAAATATCAAGCCAAACAAGCATCATCCGCTTAATACAATTAGCAGAACCTTTCAGCATGGCATGCAACATGACTTTATATAAGCTTGCTGAGATCAATCCAAGCATCTAATAACATAACGATTGAAAGATCCTTTTCCTGATTTCTCCACCAAAAGGATAGGCACATATGACAGCCATACAGACAAGAATTATCTCATTCATTTTCAAATGGACATCTCTATACTCTTTTCTATTATTCCAACCAAAGGCTAAATACATGGTCAATACAAGCATTTCAAAATTTATCAATAGTCCTACCTATATTTTCCTAAAACTACCTGTTAAATTTCCACCATGAAGATCAGCATTTATGACCACACCACACCATGACAAACAGTTCGGCATCTAATAATTGCCTAATTTTCTAACACTTAAATTTCATGTTACAACTCATTTATGGAATTGTATCCCATGTCCAAGTTTTACAGAGTTTCAAAAAAGAATAACAATAATAATAATAAAATTAGGCATTACCTCAGCAAGGAGAGCAACAACCACAGCAGAAATGCAGGGAATCTCTTCAGAAAGTTGGAAAATAACACGTACAACAGTGAAAACCTGAAGATCTTTCACCTGCAACCAGAGCAAGATAGATGATAAGTAAAATCTCATGCCTAAAAAAATATTATATAAATTGAAGGGTATGCATTTCTTCCATGGAAGCATATCTAATTTGAATGATAAAAATCAAATAGTAACACTTGAACAAAATGATGATCATGTACTCCTCTATAATATATAAATATTAGATTACAAATAAATGCAAACCTGAATGGGTAGCGAAGCAACAAGAGCTTCAACTGCAAGAATTATGCTCAGATCTCCACCCCATCGGAAGTCAATATCCATAGTAATCTGACCTTTCTTAAGGTTCTGTACCCGGATGCCTTCAAAAAGAAAATACATGTATCATATAATATATGATGTATAATATATAAAATACAGTTTAATAACATGTTAAGAGATTCAATAACATTTGACTTGATCTTTGTCCTATTATATTATGAAAATGAGATAAAGTAGAAGAAGTGCATCATTAAGGTTTGGAGAATTTCAAGAAACATATTTTAATAGGAGAGCTGAGAGGCATGACAACAGAAGCAGCTCAAGTACCGCCACAGACAACATTTAAAGATTCTCTGATAGATGGAAATTTAGCAGAGCAAGAAGATTGCATCCAGATGAAGGAATTCGCTGCATCTAGTTTTTCTAGGTTTAGATGAGAAGAGAAAGTCGATCTCAAAAATACAATAAAACCAGTAAGAGATATTAATCAAGGCACAAATCATTTCTTGAGTCAATTGAAAGTTTGGAACCTCAATAGTGATCTGCTGTATTATATGCATATCCTGTTTTGACGACTTAAAAATTTTAGTTGAAAGGTAATATCATAAGCATACAAGTTATACCAATATTATGGAAAACAAATTGTTTCCTACAATCATAAGAGGGTTATCCTTGAAATAAGAAAAATACTGCAAATAATACAAAAAGTATCTATATGTCCAACAAATTACTTCAATAAAAAAGGTGTAAGCTACATGCTTTGTAATTCTGCCTTTCCAAGAAAAGTTCTTGGAGAATGCCAGATTTTTTCTATGTAGTTATAAACATAGAACATACATAATCAAATGACAACAACAAGAAGTTAAAATTACTGACTATTCACAAATTCATTTTCTTCCTCATATATAATTTCATACTGCTAGTCAATAGGTCATACATGTATACTTTTAGTTTTATTAGTTAATTGAAAGTGCCTTATTTTGAAATACAAGCAAATAAGGCTCAACCTTACCCCCCAAAAAAAAAAAAGAATCATGAGATTTGAGTCATAAGACAACATTGAAATAACAATATGCATATCCATAACACCATGTACGTGAAGCAGGTAAAACAACCTGCGTTCCCTTGAACTTATCAATAATATGTTTCAATTGAATTAATGTTCAAAAAACATCATGACAGAAAACTTGAAACCTTCATATATATAAATTCTGGGTTATATACAAACCTTCAATCTTGGGTGCGACATTTCCCAGAAAAAGTTTGGTGAACTTAAGCGACGATATTCCTGGGGGCCGATATTCTTCTAGTAGTGGCTCTACAGAATCCTTAATAACCATTGTTGCTGCCTAAAACCCAGAAGAAAAACTAGAAGTCAGCCTAGAGACAGAGTTGATAGAATTAAAAAACAAAGGGTTTATTGGTCTGCAGTTATGAGAGACTGCATGTGAATATTTAACAGAAGAAGCAACAATTAGGAAATTTTAATAATACAGCTCCATGTATTTAAATACTTGCAAGGAGATAACAAAGTAACAAACCATATAAAACTCTGAGATTTTCTAAAATCAAAAATTATACAAAAGAATAGATTTGCTAAATTAATAACTACAAGTAGAAATAAGTATAAATCTCAATGCAATTATATGAATAGAGGAATGGAATACAATTAAGTTCCTGAATAACTTGGAAATCTCTAGGAGTTCTGGTATAGAAAAGTTCACTGGGATTTCATGCACGAGGAGAGATTGACACAATGAGTAGATTTGGCATAGTGCGGCATTTTTCATCAAAATGTGCGTCAATTAATTGATTCCATGTCCAAGATGGGCCCTGTACAAGCCAATAGAGTGTATCGGTTGCATGCCTGACTGTTTTCCCTGAACTTACATTTACCAAGCACCTGTGCAATGTCCAATACTGGGAACCAGTCATTAGAGCAAATGATACAGATGCATGAAGAATGTGGAAGCATCCTGAAATGATAGTGTGGAACTGTGGATTGAAAATAAATAAAAGAAGAATGACAGTGGATTTTACAAAGCCCAAGCCAAAAAAAATTGTGGTATTTTAAATGCTTGAGCACTCGGAGTCTAGAAACTGAACAGATTATTGGCTTCCTGCTCTGGCTTTATCAACATGGGGCACCTTAAAGACACATGCTAGGATCAATTTATAAGCCTGATAACCGGCCAAACAATGTTGACTGCATAGTCTAGAATCAATTACATCAAATGCACATGTGAGGGGGCTTGTGGAGGAGGGGTGCAGCACAGTAACAATTTCAGGATTTAAAAATATTTTGTCTGAAGCTTAAGTTCAAAATTCAAACAAAATCTGGGACTGACTGACAAAAAGGTCAGAGATCACATGATTAAGATAAGAAATAGCAGTTTGAAGGCATTGGAGTCATAGTGTACCAAAATATAGAAACTCTCCGAATAGATAAGAAAAGATTCATAAATAAGTTATTCGTGGAAGTTGCAAAATGTTCTATATATGTTTATCTGTATGTTGCATCTGTTGTACTTCTCAAGCACATCGCACATGCCAAACTCTAGAATGTACATATGATCCTACGTCTGTTTACGCATGTCTGCTTGAATGTATGGATGCATATGCATGCATGCATGCATGTTATATGTATGTATTAAAATGATGGCATGTAAACATGCATGCACATAGATACACAATTACACACATGTTCCATTTTTATTAGATATTTGCCCTCTGACTCTCCATCATTCTCTATCCTAAGAGAGAGAGAGCAAGAAACAAAAAGAATGGAAAGGAGGCTGTGTTATAAATCACTCAAATGCCCTCAAGCACAATTGGTTGTTACAACAGACAGTAGAAAAGCATGTAGAAGCAACATATTAGTTGTAACTTGTAACATAAGAAGAGCATAGTGCCAGCAATTAACCGACGAAGGGCTGTGCCTGCAGAAATACAATCAGGAACTCGAGTATCTGTCTTATAAGGAGCTTAATCAGAGAAATTAAGGGAGAGTTGTATGTGAAGTTTGAAGAAAATGAGCTCTCATAAAGCTTTTAGACAAAAGCATGCAAAATTGAGTATAACTTCTCTCAATTAGGGAAACTTAGATATAAAATGATGCAATAAATAAGCATCTTACATCTGCAATGAAAGGCCATAGTTTACTCAATTGCTTGTTTAGCCATTTCACCTGCACAGACTCAGAAATTTTTTTAAAACATACCAAGTAAGAGAACAAATCAATGACAAAATTAATTTGTAAGGATCAACAACAATATGAATGTACAAAGATCTTATTCTCATCGAATGCACAAGTTGGAGATATTTAGTTGACACTTTACACTATATTGTTATAGAAGTGCATGCTATTGCTTATTGTATGAGAGGATCACAACAAGTTATAATTGTATATATAGGACCTTTTGCCCTCCAAAAGTAGATTAACTCATCTAGATTTATTCCTCAAGTTTCAGTCTCAAAGTGACTGCAAATCAAGAATACATCAAAAGAGACTCATCCTACATAGAATGCAAGGAAAAAGAATGTCCCAGCCAATTATTCCACCATCAGGATTCGACCTAGCAGAAGTTCAAGCCAAAGGTCTCCCTGTCACATACCACTGTGGGTAGCTTTCTCTCTCTGGGGAAGAACACCATGTTGATGAGATCTTTGACTGCTTAGTCAATGGTAGGATGTTGTCAAAACTTTGGCTTGGTCTACTGAGGTGTCAGGCTTCATCTCATTTGTTAGTTCATATTTTAAAAAATGTTGCAATTTTTCTTGGAAACAATAAGTACAGGAAATCTCAACTTAATCACCTTATTGCCGATTGAATATATAAACGAGTTTATCCTGTCTGAACTTAATCACCTGATTGCCAATTGAATATGCAAATGGGTTTATCCTGTCTCAAAAAGAACTGAGATTTTCGCCCCAAGATTTTCATAAAGAAACATGGATAATAGAAAGTTCAACAGTCTTAAGTTTGAACCTAGCGCCCAAGAAAATCATGTTGAAACAATAAAGAAGCTTAGAGCTTTTGCCATGGGATTTTAGAGATCATCACGATGGCATCGAATTTCATCTGGCATTTAACCTTGTGTCCGTGCCTCTCTATCGAATTTCATCTGGCATTTAACCTTGTGTCCGCGCCTCTCTTAGGATGACATTGAGAGGCTCTCTTACGATTGCATTAAGAGGAAAGCATTTAAAAGCATTTTTTCAGAATCTTCCAATATCCTCCACCTTCAAATCTATTGTTCGTCATGACATTTGTTAATATTTTGATAGGCTGCCCATTTTCTTCCAACTACATCCGTATTTCTTTTAAAGACATAAAGACTTGGTTCAACATATGACTTTATTGTTGGTTGCATGGTTTTCTGTTTGTGTTTATCTTTTTTTTCCTTTTTGTCTAAAGGTTTTACAGGTTGACGCTTATTAGTCTCACATCACTTGTCACACTACTCTCATAGGTTTGCAATATCAAGGGCCTTTGTTCTCAACATTATGGGCCCATGTTCTTCTTTCTATTTGTTTTGTGCCCTTTAGGAGGCATACCCTTTTGCAAGCCTCAACTATGAATTGGACCCATATTTGACCATCATTTCTTGCTAGATAATTTCTATGAGGTTCTTAAAGAGAAAATATAATCCTAGTTTTTTTTACTCCACTTTGGGTGTGTATTCCTTTTTCATCTTTTATCCTACTAGTTGTTTGCATTTTGGTTGCTTACAGAATCTTCCCATCTAGGTAACTCTTATTTGCCTTTATTGTCCTAGATGCTCAATTTTGGGGCCTTGGACTCTCACTCTCATCACCACAAAAAAAAACTAACCACCTCACTGCCATGAACATTCGGCTTGCTATGCAAGGTACTAGGTAATATAGTCTATCACCATTCAGGGTCTCCTTAATAAAGATCATTTATGGGCCACCTTAATGGCTTAAACCTAAAGCATGTTTCTACTATATTAAACATGAGCAGGCCTCCAACCGCATCAGGTCTGGACCAGGTTTAGCATGACTCGGACCAAACAAAATTTCCTTTCAGGTTTAGCATTATTTGGACCCAACCCCTCAGGTTATTCAGGTTAGGATGGATCAAGCATGACCAAACCCAATCTAATGAATCAAGTTTGGATTAGGTCCAGCGCAAGATAAAAAGAAATTACAAAATTGTACTAGTTCTAGAAGGAAAATTAGTCATAAGAAGGATAATTGGTGGAGAGAACTAAATAAATAAGGGTTTGGTGCAGAATGCTACTACTGATGGATCTACAAAATGCAATTTAACATTAATCAGACCTTCCACCTACAAATAAATAGCCTTAATACCTAACCTATAGACCCCGAGTAAGAGATAAAGGAATTAAGAATTTCAAAATCCTGAAATTTCGGTTTGGATGGATCAGACCTCAATGGTCAGAGCTGAGAACGGGTGAAGGAGCCGATGCAGGTGCAAGGAGGCAATTGACTTAAAAACACTCCTAGTAAGGATGCACTTAGTAACGGGGTCTGGATTCAAGATTCCAGGAAGACTCTCAAGTGGGTTCGTTACCCTAGTAGAAGATTCTGGCTAGTAAGGATCAAACCAAACGAGAACAAGTCATCCAATATGCAATCCAATTTAGACCTGGGTAGTCTACCAATTGAGTAAAGCTTGGTTTGGTAAGAAAATATATGAAGCAATTCGATTCATTTTTTTCATACTACTCGTAAGGTATCTAATTGTATCAATGCATCGAATTCATCTTATTTTGGTGGCACCAAATTGATAATGCACTTGCTCTCACTTGACAATCTTGATGGACTTGTCCCTTCATCCTCAATTCGCCAACTTTTTAGTAGAGTGGTAATTATGAGTGTAATTCTTTGACCCAAGATTCGCAATCTCGGTACAAGACCCCACATCAGTAACATATTAGTTCAATATTGACATGCTCGGCATAGGGGCTGGTTCGGCATATCGAGACTTTTATTTATATTCTCCTCCTCTTTTAAATTATTGATCTCAGATATTTCACAATCCATCCCAATCTTGGTCAATTACTTTATCCTCACACTTGCCAAATTAAGCCCCAATACTAATATTTGGGTTGCACACATTGGTGCACAAAGTTAAGAAATATAAATGGCTCAAACGATGCAGTCAACATGCATATAAAATATTAATGGATAACAATTTTGCAAAATGGTGATCAAGTTGCACTAACCTGTTCATATGCAGGAAAAGATATCCATTCAGGGTAATTGTCGCCACAGAGTTTCTTCAAATCATCTCTGGTAAGGGACCCTAGAAGTTTTATATCAACAGCCTGTAAAAGAAGGTATAAGCAGGAGTATCTACAATCTTGTTCAATTGAAATCAGCAAGCTACCTATATATTAAGGAGCACAACAATATCTTGAAATAGAGAATATGATACCCCATAGCAATATGCACTCGTGTTACTTTATTGAAAGAGGAGAACTAACACAATTATCGATATATCGATATTTAGCTTCTGACTGTAACAAATCTAGAAACAAGAGTTGTCATAACAACAAATTTTAGTCACAAAAAGTCAATGACTTTTGTGTCTTAGAAAATCATAGATAACGAGCCTTAAGGTCAAATTTCAAAGTTTTAGTCTTTTAAGTTGATTGATACCCAAGCTCACCAGAATTTCCAACATGTTGCAACATTGACAGAAAATTGAGAGACAATAAAAAAAATGAACAATCTCAAATATTGATGGACCATACCTCGATGCATGAATTCTGTCATAATATAGAAAGGACATATTTTGTTGGTCAGATCACAATAATAACCAATATGCTTTAACTAAAGATTGGTACCGGTGTTATGAATCCTTCTTTGCTAGGGAAGGAAATGGGTTCATTTATGTGAAATTTATGTTTAATTAGGCTTGATACAATCCCATGCCTACCTATTAGAAGGTTGAACATATATCCTACCAGGGTCGATTGCTCCGTTGGCGTCTCGCCCTCTCTCTCTCCCCCCCCCCCGCTCGCTCTCTCTTTCTCTTTTCCTCTCCCCCATGGTTCCTCTCTTGGTACAGGACCGGCACGCCCGTACCGAGTCATCCCGCAGGAGAACCGATACAGTGCCCGGTATCGGTTCCTCCGACCTTAATCCTACCAGATAGATAAATGACAAGATAGTCCAAAGCCTAAACCAATCCGAACAACTTGATTCCAATCTTCAACCATAACATGATTTGAGCTGCTCACTTGAACCACCCAGACACAACCAGATCTCAAAAGAGCTGCTTAACAATATTCATGGCATGAAATAGACATGGCATCTGACTTGAAACCATCTTAATTATAATAAAATTGATCAAGATGACGACCCAAAAAAGACACAAACTAAAAGTTGCATAACCATTGCGCAGCCCAAATCAATCCATGCCACGAAAGGTTACTACTTACTAGGAACAATGCCGCCAGTATTTCTAACCATCGATTCCTATTAAAGGTCACATCTGCTATGAACACTAGCTTTCCCCTTTCAAATTAACCAGGTTATCCTAGGCTTGTTTCACAGCACTACAGCACTTTAACTAAAATCCAAACCTTTTCTCCCAAGGCTTACTAAGATTCTTTTTCTTTTTTTTTGTTAACAACACTAGCAGTATCTTAGTTGCTTTCCAACACCTTATCCCTAGTTAGTGCAATGCTAATATTTCCTCTAATGTTTCTAATATCTGAACATGTCTGCATAATTCAAACACGCACCCACCTCAAACACTCTTACCTTTATGACACTCACCTGAAGTTCCCTGGTATATAGCATCAGCATCACTCATCTTTCCCAAGCCAAAAGGAAATGTTTTAGAGATGACATAATCAAAATACTAAACTGCGAAATGAATTGTAATTTGGCTGTCATTAATGCCAGACTCTATCTAAGCATTACAAAGAAACTTTGTTATGGTGGAAAATAGGCAAGATTTGGCCAAGCAATCCCTCATAGAAGCATTGCTTCTTGGCTTGGATTTGCCATTTTGGCAAAAAATAGGAAAAGGTGAAATAAAGCATACATCATGGAAAACTAATTACAACATAACCTAATCATTATGAAGGGATGTAAGATCAACTAAGCTCTTGAATAGCACATTGCATTAATCACCGACTGCTATGACAAGGAGACAACAATTCACCAAAAGGAATGAAGCCAGGTATCTTGACCAAAGAATAACTTGGAACATTCTGATTTTTAAAATTAATGAACAATAAGATTGAGTACACAAGGATGAAAAGAATGTTTGCTAATGCATACAATGGACCAAGGTACGTCATACTATACCGAACCGAATAGTACAGAGCGTACCGTACTGAGTAGTATGGAGCGTATTCTATCAGACGATACGGAACATACCATACCGTATTGTACCGTTCTAGTACCGATATACAATAGGGGGAAGTACCAATATACTGTACAAGTGGTGTACCAACACTCGGTACGCCGAACCAGCCTCCGTACTAAATATACCGATATAGTAATAGGGTGGCACCGATGCGCGGCTCAGTACTGAGACAACATATTTTGCATAGGACAAAATAAAAAGTACTCCTTTTTCCTCAAGAAAAAGTGGAGATAATTGGAGCCTATATATGTACTAAAGGCTATGATGCATAAAATATCAATGGTGAAATTCTAGATGTAAAATGGATGGATGACAGGATACTGCCAATCAAGTTGGTCTTTGTAAAGGAGATACTTATCATTATCAGCACCAATATTTCAGAAGAAGAATAAGAGAAAAGTACATAATATAATAGGTCAAAGTGTCAAACCAAGGTATGTCATGCCAGCCCGAATCGGGCGATACAGAGCATACTATACCATACCAGTTCAATAGTGGTACCCGGTATAGGTGGCGTATCAATACTCGGTACGTCAAAAAAAAAACTGTACCGTACCATACCAACACTGTGCTAGTGTGGCACCGGTATAGAATCCGGAACTGAAACGACGAACCTTGGGTCAAACACTTAACTCTGGACTAGTCAATAATCTAGAAAAACTAAATACATATTTTAAGAGAGTAGACAAGCAGTAGTAATATTCAAGAGTGAATCAAATGGGCAACAAATAGGTTACTTTTATCTAAAGAGGAAAGGAAAGACAAAATTGGAGCAAAGCTACACCAGGAGAAATAGAGCTAAAAGCAAAACCAAATGAGAGGACATGAGGGATAAAACAAAGACCTTTCAGGATACACTATTGATGTAGGAGATATGAAATTAGAATATCACATTTGGGATCATCCAGGAATCTGTGAAAATGTATGCCAAAGGCTTCATTGTTAAGAAATTAAAGATTACTATTGCTGCTTTTGAAAATGTTCAGGATCAAATGAACAGAGATGTTCCATGATAGAGTGGTGGGGTCCGAAGAGTGACCAAAAGAAAAACTCCTGGATCCATCAAAGACTTTTTTTTTAAAAAAAATGTTAGTTTGAAAAGGAAAATTGGGTGAAAATTCATGGTGAGTTAGAGTAAAACACGCATGAATTGATTTGCATTCTGCCAGAACTATGCAAGCCCCTTAGTAAGGCCTAGGCTGAGAAAGAAGTGGTAATCTCCCTCCAATTTGTTAAAAATTCGTTAGGCACTCTGTTTTGAATGATTGCTATAGCCATTTTAAATGAAAAGGCAACAAAAATATCGGTCCTTGTAACATAAATCAACAAATTATACTAAAAACAATCTAACAGCATAACGAAATCCAACTATGGTTTTATCCAAAACGAGCAATGAATTTCCAACTGAGCGGCTACGTCAATACCGTTGCAATTCAGCAGAAACCAATCTTGTGAAATCCCAATATTCCTAATCACCCCAATTTTCGTCTCCCAATAATAGAATCGGCGGCAACACACGTATCGAAAGCACTTATTAACCACGTTATAATGGGGAGAAACAAAATCCTTCTCCAAGTTATCCTCACAATGCCATGGCCATCGAAATTCAAAAAGAGATCAAAAAGAGTGCAACCAAAGCGAAAGAAAGAATCAAAAGAAAACGGGGGAAGTGAAAGGGGGGAATCATGGATGCCGACCTTGGCGACGCGCTGGGTGCTGCGGTACCTCATCATGCGGCTCCACCCGGCCACCAGCGCGATCCCCACCGCCATCCCCAACACCATCCCCGAGATCAGTCCCATAATTTCTCCCCCTCTTTTCCTCTCTCGAACCCCAACCAATCGTTTCTTTTCTTCCCCCTTTTTCTTCTCTCTATTTTCCTTCAAATTTTTCCCTATTTAGCTTCCTTCGTCGGTTCCAATTCTCGGATCCAATTCCGCCGTTTCTGCACAGAGATCAAGACCGGAGAATGACCCTTAGCGACGAATCGATAAGACCAAAGAAGAAGAAGAAGAAGAAAGAAGTTAACAGGAAGGATAGGAAGCGTGCGAATAAGACGAGAACCGCAAGAGAGAGAGAGAGATGTGGGACCGAATGGAGTTAGGTTGAGGTCGTGAGCGTATGTATTTACTGTGGGTATTAAGTTTGTTAACGCTAAAAATACAGTAATCATAATATCCTTTGCTGCTCTACTCGGCAACCGACTTCTTTGCGTTACTTCTCTCCACGGAATGGAATGGAAATGCTTCCAGACTTGGTGGCCAAGCTCTTACAGCGTTGCGGTCGTTAGTTGGGTGTGAAAATTTTACCACTTGTATTATTTTTGCAGCTTGCGATCACCTCCGCAGGTTGTTATTCGGGTCCCTGTCTGAGGACGATCTGACGTGCGCGGGAGGGTCTGGGAAATTTTTTAATCGGCCAACGGGCCTCGGGGACGCACGCAGGACTCTGAGTTGGAGGCGGCCCGCTATTTACGGTTGCCGACAGAGGAGATTGTGGTCCGAAGTCCGTAAAGGTATGGCGTGGCCCCTCCCTCTCTTCACGGATCTTGGCGGTTGGGCGTGAAATTAAAGTGGCACGCAGACTCGGTTGACATGTCTTTAATGCATGGACGGTTGGGATGCAACAGATGAACCGCTAATGCACACGGGTGGAATCTGTAACACAATAGCATTCTAGGAACTTGATTTCGGTATGGATAAGATATGCTTGTATTCATGGTCAGGATTCACCGTACCGATTTTGATGTCACACTCGCATAGCATCGATACGCGGTACATCACTAGTACCAAATCGGTATGATACAGTATGGTATGATATGGCATACCATGTTAACAATTATGATTATTATTTATCCTATAATTTGATACGAGAATTTTTTTTAATATTGTGATCTTTTCTCCAAAGTAACCGGGATAATTTACTTTGAAAGTTTTTGAGGGCTCATCGGAAAGTTTGGTTTTGGTATTAAAAATAATTCAAGTTTATATATGATGCATGATGATTTGATCCATTGCATGATGATTAGATCAATGCATGGCATAGACTATGAATATTTGCGAAGGAAAAAATAAATAAATAGCATTGGGTGAAATAGCAACGTAGAAAAGTTACCCATGTTAGCTAATTTGTATCACGTAGCTATTCCGTGGTGACCCATTTGACGTGGCCCTTGAGCTCAAGTGGTGCATTTCTGTCGGGCTATCACGGGCAAAGAAGCTCTAATGAGATAAAGTCACGTGGGCAATTACACCTCTTATATTTATGCCTTCGACTATGGGGAATCAAGAAGGTGTGCGTGCTTAGATGAAGAAAATTAAGCTAAAAGACTATGAATTCGTGATGGGGTTCACCTGCAAAGCGAAAGAATGGCCTGCGCTAAACCGGTCCCTTGTCGAAGTTGACGCATTCGTTTATTCCCATCCACAAAGTTTGGGTCCTCGTGATGATAACGTTGCCTCAATTATACAGCAATTATGGCCCCAAGCCATTATTGATGATCAAAACATCAACTGTAGGGTGCGCAAAAACCATTGCAGTGGTCTTTTAAGACCATGGATGGAAGTCTAAAAGGTGGGCCCAATCTAATATTAAGCCACAAACTCAACATAAATATTGCCCTACACATGTAAGCTGCTAACAAGCCGGCCTTGTTTCTTTTTAAGGGGTAATTAATTCCCCACCCTCCGGATGACTCCGCTATAACAATCCGTCCCTGTTGACCGGAAATAAAACTTTCAGTCCAACAGTTTTCGAAAGTATAATTCTCGGTCCCTGGGAGGAATAATATCTCAAGATAATGTGCCGAATATGCCCCGATCCATGCCAATGCCAGTCTTTTGAAGGTGGGAAATTGAGACGTTTGGAGTTTCTGTAATCCCTAGCCAATGGAAGAGGAGTTTCGGTTTGAAGGCGAGAGGAAGGAAGTCGTTTGGAGTTTTCGTAATCCCTGGCCAACGGAAGAGGAGTTTCGGTTTGAAGGTGGAAGGAAGGAAGTCGTTTGGAGTTTTCGTATCCCTGTTCGCGTGGCCAACGGAAGCCATAAGAGGAGTTTCGGTTTGAAGGCAGGAGGAAGTAACTCGTTTGGAGTTTCCGTAATCCAAAATCTCGTGGCCAACGGAAGCCATATTCTGTTTGAATTGGAGAAGGTGACCGTTGGAATTGCAGAGAAGACTTTGGAGCTCCACAAGCATAGTCCTCTGTTCTTTGAGGTTCCAACGGACTGTATGCTTATGGGGGGGCAACGGAAGGCTTTTTGGTTTGAAGGCGGGCGAAGCTTACCGTTGGAAGTCCAGAGAAGAGTTTTGAAGGCGGGAGAAAAGTCTGTAGGGCCTGTTTGCCACACCTATTTGCCGTTGAAACTCCATTTTTCCTGTTTGAACTCCATTCGGCAAGCAGATTATATGCAAATTACCCATCTGTTTGAACTAGAGTCTTGTCTTCTTTGATAAGCAGATTACCCATCTGTTTTCCATCTTGTTTCGTTTTGCTGAGGTGTATTTTGGGAGTTCATGAATGCTCTGTTGTGCTCCACTCTCCCTCTAACTCTGTTTTAACAGAAATATTTTGCTAAGATGCCTCTGATTCTGCTCTCTTCGTCTGACTTTGTTATAACAGAGCTGAGCTCCAAGAATTGTCTCCAAATCATTTGTGCTGATCCCTCCTATTTTCATTATCATGGCTTCAAAGAACAGTAGTAGCCCGATTTTCATGGCCATTTGTTGTTACGGTAGCAAAGCTGTTATTATTTCCATCTGTGAGGACACAACTCTTGATCAAATTTTCAAGGAAATAGTGGAAAGATGGAAACATTTATCTTCTACAATGATAGAAATTAAGTTTTATATTCCAAACAAATCTAGAATACTTGTTACGCTCATGAGCGATAAGGATGTTCATAACATGCATCAAATACATGTGAACTTAAATGTGGCAGTGATCGATATGGTTGTTACTCATTCTCCAAGCTTGATCGAAGCTGCTAATGTGGTAATCAATACCAGGTATTCCATATTTGAAATTTTATTTTATTCATTTGAAGCTAAAAGAACATTAATAAGTGTGTTGAAATTATGTTTATCGTTTTGTATGGACAGTGGCTCATCCCATGGTGCTGAAATTAGTTGTAGATCCAAAAATATTTTAAAGAGTAGCTCAAGTAATTTTGTCCAAGTTGTTGAAGAAACAAGAGCCGTAATTGAAGAGGAAGGAAGTCAAAGAAATTCGTTGGATGCTTGGAAAAGCTGTATTGAGGGTGTTGGTTAGGAGTTCAGGAATGTCGAAACTCTTCGTGACACCATTCGCAACTTTTGTATCGCAAATTGCAGAGATTTGTGTTCATGCAGAACGATCGTGAGCGAGTTATTGTGGAATGTGCATATGAAGAATGTGAATGGCGAATTCATGCTTCTCGACTTGGTAATGGTGAAAAGTTTGCAATTAAAAAAATGAACGGTAACCATACATGTGGAGGAGGGATGCAAGTCCGGTCGCATCCGAAGGCTTTAAAACGTTGGGTT
>JAOXJJ010000481.1:13213683-13231086 GCA_025769935.1 Phoenix roebelenii
TAAATATGTCGTCAGCAAAATTTAACCTGTAAGATGCTTCGAGTTTGTAGGTTAGTAGCCACCAGAAGATGATGCCTCAGATGCACAATATCCATATTCGTATCCGTATAGGTCATAGGTTGTCTTAAGCTGCGGGTAATAGAATCCAATATATGACTCAAAACTTAATACATCTATGGATTCTACTATGCGTGCGAGGTTATCTGCAGCTGCATCGTGTCCTTCCGAATGATCTCGAGAAGTCTGTCTCCTATATGCAACATAGACTCGCGGGCTCTATCAAATCGTGCACCGTGATCCCTATCCTGTGTAGCATGCGTAAACAGTGGTCTCATGTTCTCAACTTTCTCTGGCTAGCAGATCTATGACCATCATAATTATCATCGTTGCTGCTTCTGGTCTTTGAATTTGAGTGAACTGACTCTACACTATCGGGGTTGCAGCTACCTTTTCTTTTCTTTTTTGATGCGTTGAGCATCTACCTGCTTACCCTTTGTGCCCCACTCTGTCTGGCTATACTGGAAGGATGGATGTCGCCCTCTAATTGAGTCAACCGGGTAGCATGGTGGCCTCGTCTAAGCAACTCTCGATCATATATCTAAGAGGATATTTCGGACAAGGAGTCACGTGATGACCGGCTCCCTAGTAACCCTTGTGGTTGTGGTTGATCAGTTGGAAGGATGCGTGGAATGTTGCGATTTGCCTATGCGTTGCATCGACCCTAGCCTCCCTAGCTACGAAACTAGCCGGTCGTGGAGGCTATCCTAGTTTAAGTTTATCAAGCTCTGGCTCCTGTTGCTAGCCCATAAGACATCTGATCATAGGATGATCGTCATCGTCAATGAAAGCATTATGGATCAGATCTGTGTACTTTAGCTCCACTTCCTTCTGAATGCATTTCAGCCTCAACCTCAGATTATAGTGAACATATACAAGATCGTTGAAGCGTTTCTCTGTCGAACAGTTTCTCTATTTGTCGTGAATGAGGGCGAAAGTGGACCAGTTGCTCTCACAGTAACTCGAGGAAACCGTCTGGAAGAGGATCCGGATAGCTAGCCGCTTAAGATTTCTCGCAGACAAACCAAAAGAATCTACCATTCAGTTGCAAAAATATTGAAGAAAATTACATATAAGATAGTATTATATTAGTAACCATCTAATGTCAGGTAATAGTTATTGTTGATATGTAATATATCGGATTCATACTTTTCTTACTTACGACAGTTGCCGAGACTCCAAATCTGTTAGTACCCTTTCTAAATATTTTGGTCACTGAAAAAGAACCATGTTGTAATATGTTAATAATTGAAGATATTGGTTAATTAATGCATGTCACTTAAGTTAACTTACCTCTTCTAAATATAGAGTCGTGATTTTTGGATCAGGCTCTATCTTATAAATCACATTATGCAGAGCGACTAGAAGTTCGTCATGCATATCGATTTCAGGTACGATATATTGAAATTTCGAGTTCAGGTAGTAAGCTCTAGATAGAGTTCGTAATTGTTTTAGTAACATTGTACAAGTACAAAAGTAGTCTAATTTTTAATATTCTTGCTTACATGCTAGATGCAAGCCTATCCATCTGGTAGTCCCACCGTCGCTCAATGATGTCAATGTACTCCCGGGCATGTCTCAGATCTGCCTTCCTGATTTGATTCTTTGCCATCTCCATCATGTAATAGAAGAAGCCTATTTGGGGGTACTTCTCGCTGTCCATGGCCCGAACACTTCATACAATGGTTAGATGCCTTCACTATCTTCTCGGCCCACTGCCAGAATGTTTGCCTCGTCACCCTACTGTCTACTGCATCCTACAAATCTTCGCAATGTTCATCAATATATGGTCGATACAATGTACAGCACATAGGATCCAGAAAATATGTGGCTGCCGTTCCATCAAGATCTCTCCGGAGGCTTTATATTGTGGCCCATTATCAGTAATGACTTACACGACATTCTCCTCTCCTAGCTGATCAATCACTGCCTCCATTAATCCGAGGTTGTACATGGCGTCGTGCACTTAATTGGAAGTATCAACCGACTTATAGAAGAAAGTCTTCATATCATAATATATCAAGAAGTTGATAATGCTCCGCCTGGTAGGACTGGTCCAACCATCACGTATCACCATCAGTCTATATGTGGGCCACTTGCTCTTGTATGAGGCAATTTACTTCTCTAGCTCCTCTTTATTGTTGTCAAGAAGCTCACTATAGATTTTCTTCGATCTTGGAGGATTTACATCGGGACTGACATGTATGGAGGAAATGATAGAACTATAGTACATATTGTTTGCCGTATTTGCTGGAATGTGGCTGAAGTGGAACCATGATCTAATAGCTCGCCACATATCCTTCTTATTTTTCTTTAGCATTGTGTCAAACCTTTGCTGTTTCGAATTCTTGCTGGAAAAGGCATGTGGATTTAAAATTTTGGATGGTGGCTCCTGGTGGAATCTCCTTGGAGAACTTTCTGCTACCAAAACTCTTCCAGCATAGATGCAATATGGCCACCGCCTCTACTAACGGCCTTTCTAACCGAGGTTCTATTGAACTTTGAATTTGCCATGTTGCTCGTAGAACTGGAGCCCGACTCGTAGTGTGAGGGCTCAAATCGAGCCCTATGCCTGGTCACCTCATCCTGCTATTATTGATCATCTAGGCTTTGCCTGAATGGCAACCTGGAGTGAACGCCTCATCATCTAGAGCGAACACTTCCTTTGACTCCCTAGAGTGATAGGAAGGTGGCTGTCGCTCGACAGTCCATCTTCGCTTTTTTTTGGCAATCCTCTTATTCGTTACTCTGAAATTAGCGAAGTGCTTCTTCATTAGCTGCTGGACCTTTTGTGGGCACTTCTGACACAAATATATTGGGATAACCCCCAGCTAGGTGCTGCTTCAACCTGAGTATCCCTTTTCTCTTGAACTCTATTGCACCAGTTGCATTTTTAGCGGTATCGATCTGAGTGCATTTGTCCATGATCTCAACCAATGTCACACGCTAGCTTTCTTTTTTCTTGATGGTTCCATTCCTGTAGGTTTATCAAGTACGCTAGTTTATTAATTATTTAAAAATAGTAAAACTTCGTTATGACTATAAAATTATTTTTTACTTCAAATACATGGTATTATTTTTTCATATTTATTTATTTATTTTTAATAATTTTTAAATTTAAAAATATGTTTAAATACCATAAATTTAAAAAATATATATTTTTACTTCAGAAAATACTTCTGAAATATGTAATACGCACTACAAATTTTTAATAATTTTTGGTATTAATTATATATTTTAGATTTTTTATAAATTTGAAAATAATTTTTAAATACAAATATTTTTAAAAAGTAACTTAAGTTCAGATCTATGTAGAATCCTATCATGGATGCTACATATATTAGTATAGGCCTGTCGGCATGCATCAAAGGCTACTTATTTTTCAATTTTTTTAAAAGAATTAGGCTTAGGCTATATGCACATGATTACGTCAAAACTTGAATAAATGGACACTAAATTTAGCTGGAAAGTAGCTTGCATGCCCCTAAATATGCTTATGATTATACAGTTTTTTTTAAAAAAATTATTTTTTTTATTTTTAATTCAAATATATATATTTTTAAATTTAAAAATATATAATTCAAAAATAAAAAAAATTGTGGGATTGTGTATATCATCTATAGATCTACAACATATGATGAAATCATGCTAAAATTTTTAATGTTTAATTTTGGCATGATCTCTCTTTATTTTGTAAATTTTGAGGTATTTTTTAGTGTCCAAAAAAAAGAAGAGAAAATGAGGTAGGAGAAAAGAAGCATACCTTATTTTAGGTTGGATTCTCCTTGAATTATGCTGAAACAACGCATTTTTGGCCCCCGGGGGGGCTTTGAAAGAAAACGTTGAAAAGGTCTGAGAAGTTTCTCAGGCTTTTCCAATTCTTTTTAAAAATGAAAAGGAGGGAGGACCGGTTCGGAACCGGTCCGACTCAGGATGAACTGGCTAGTTCACACTGGTTCCACATAGAACTAGCCGGATTGGACCGAGTCCGTGTGGTTTGGCAGCGATTATGGCTGGTTCAGACCCGGTTCTGAAAAAAATAAATGACCGACCCAGTCCCCTTTCGGGTCAGCTCGGTACAAGCCGAACTGGGTAGTTTGGCCTGGTTTGGCAAACCATGGGTAGAATATAAGTCAAGATGCTTATTTATTGAACTCGTATAGTTTTTTCCTTTTTTAATGCTTAGGAAATAAGTGTTAGTATTAGAAAGGTGCAGGGAATACACACACATACATGTATGTGTATATATGTATTATGTTCGGTGAGATACCAATACCCAATAAGCGTCCAACTTATATGAGCCCATTGTAGATAAATTTTGTTATTCAGTTTATTGATGTAATAAAATATATGATTTAGGTCCTTGCTTCAAGTACATATTTGATCAGGTACATACACATCAAGATGCTTATATATTGAACCTAAGTATAGGTTCTTTTTTTGTTACAATTTTGGTAAGGGAATAAACTTTTAATAATAGAAGGGTGCAAATAATTTACAAAAATATACATACATGTGTGCACACATGTATGTACATTACACACACTCACATATTATATATATATATGTATGCATTGTATTGCCTAGTATGTATGTATTTACGTTTTTTTACATATGTATGTGTGTATGCATGTACAAGGTTCGCCGTCTCGGTACTAGATCCCATATTTGGTGCTACACTAGCACTGTCTCAGTATGGTATGGTTGGTACGCCATCCGTATCGGATACTAATACCGAACCGGTATGGTACGATATGCTCCGTATCGCCCAATTCGGGCTGATACGACAAACCATGTGTATGTATCTATGTATATTGCACATTTAAAAGCCTCAAGGTTCAACAAGCGAACTTGCCTCGTGAAGCTTAAGCTCAATGCCATCTTCGGCCCAAATTCTGCTAACCATGGTCGGAAGAGGATGGTTGTACGTGGGTGAGGAAGAGTCGCAAAGTAATATTTATAGCAGTGATGGTAACTTAGGAGGGGAAGGGAGAGATGGGTGAGGGAAAATGGGCACTAGGTGGGAAGGGGGGTTTCTCCAAGGATGGAGGTGTAGGGAGGAAGTTGGGGCTCCGGCTGGTCGAGAGGAAGGGCTGAAGGTGGGCTGGTGTATGTGGTTGTTAATGGCACACTGGCATTGAATGAGAGTGTCAAAGGGAGCACCATGCAGTAGCAAAGCATCTAGGTTCAGCAAGAGACTTTGCCTTCATAAGCTTATGTTTGGCTTAAATTCAAAAATGATACTTAAAGCCCAAGGTCATCTTTGGCCCCCTCTCTGTTTTTACACTAGTCAGAAGGCGATGGCTGTACGTGGTTGAGGAAGTGCAGCAAAGTAATATTGATAGCAATGATGATAGGAGGGGAAGGGAGAGATGGGTGAGAGAAAATGGGCACTAGGAGGGAAGTGGGGCTCACCTTGGATTGAGGTGTAAGGTGTAGGGTGGAGGTTGGGGCTGTGGATGGTGAAGCGGAAGGGCTGATGGTGGGCTAACATGGGTGGGTGTCAATGGTGCATTGACATTGTATGAGGTCATGAGGAGATAGGTCAAGGGATCTGTGTGCATAGGCATAGGTGGATTTGAGGGGAGGGAAGTGTTGATAGGGGAGAAGTGGGGGAAAAAAGGGAAGCAGGTGAGGGCTGTGAGGTGGTGGAAAAGAGAGGCAAGATAGGGAGGGCCTTAGGGTTGGAAACAAGGTGACTGAACCTGACCATGATCAATAGACGGAGTTAACAGGTTGGAGTTTGTGGTGATAAAAAGGAGAGGAGAGCATAAGGGAAGGGAATTGGGAAAATGAGGCTAAGTGGCTAGAGTATCATTGGTGGGGTGAGATAAGAGGTTTAGGTTACTCTTGATTTAGGTCTTCCATCTCAAATGGATGGTCCAAATACTTTGGAAAACTTATCATGTTGTGACTTAATATGTGGGTCTTCTAGTCCGTCTTGGGTCAAAAGAAATGTTCTCAGGGACAAGCTCAATTATATTTCAACTCAGACCTTACTTAGGCCTGTAGCTCTTTTGTCCCTTGGCCTGGTCTCTACTTAGAGCTATCCTAGGACTATTATTAGTGAACCAACTCTGTAATTGCGTCTATATTTTTCCTCTTTACATGGTTGCCTTTTGCATCCAAGAGTTATTTCTGTAAAGGAATATGTTTTGTAAATATAATACACTTAGGTGGAAAAATAGCAAAAAAAATCCATCTGGCCAGTCCTGAGCAAAGATATGCACGTGTGTATAGATATGTATATATATACATATTGTGATTGACTTAAGACTACTTTGATGACATGTGTATTTTTTTAGTAGTATGGATCTTATATAGCCTCGCAGGAAGAAAGCAGTTGCCTATATGTATATTTGCCGCCCAAAGACACTATTGGAAAAGGAACAGTATGGATTATAAGATGAGAAAACTAGTGATAGTACATTGCATATGGAGATTGAATAAAAAAAATGGAGAGAAAATTATGGCTTGTGAAGTTGTCAATGAAGAATAGGTCACAACTTTTCCATCAAAGGGATACTGTTAGGGCCTGCTTTCTAATAAAATCATTTCCAAACTGAGATAAAAGAACATGGGGAACAACATTGTGGAGATGAAATATGGAAAGTAATTGACTAGGTTATTTTCTGGTTCCTCTGTTTCTCACTTTCTTCTTACAAGAAAAAGTAATTAAAACAAATAGTATTGTATTAATTCCAGTAATTCTAGATTGACTCTAATTCTTGGAACATCTGAACGTTCTTGTCTTTGTATTACTTGAACATATCAGTTCATTTTTTGTTTTTATGAGATAATATCATGCAACATGGGGGCCCTAGTGCAATGGGAAAGTTGCTCGATTGTGACTTGGGTGTCACGGGTTTGAAATATGGAAACATGTTCTCCGTATGCGGGGTGGTGAGTGGGTGGGTGGGTAAGGCTGCATACATCTAACTCTTCCAGACCCCATAGTGGTGGGACCCTCGTGCAATGGGATGCCATTTTTATGAGATATTATCCTGCAGTTTCTTTCTCTTGTCCGGTGGACCAAATTCTAAACTATGGATATAAATGTAGAATAATGTGGTAGATACAACTCTGACAATACCAATCAAATGTACACCACCTCTCCTCATTATACTTGTTATATAATTCCAACTATATACATTTGTTCCTTTTATTATAACCTCTGCGATGTAATCACTTCAAAAGTAAACTGTTATTTATTGTAGGGAAATTTTTATTGGAAGGAAAGGTGGAACATAAATTTGACATGGAACCTCATAGTGAAAACTTTGGGGAGTATGGTAAATTGTGCCGTGAAAGGACCAACAAAGCTATGATTAAAACCAGACAAGTGCAGGTTTATATCTTAATATTGTATTCTGCCTTTTATGTGTTGCTCTGAAAATTGGTGCTCTTAAACTGACCGATTTGTGTAAAAAAATTATCTGTATTAGGTGATTGACAATGATCGTGGAGTACTTATGAGGCCTATGCCTGGTATGGTTGGCTTGGTTCCATCTGGTTCAAAGGTATAATTGTATTTTTGAAAATGTTACATCTCATTTATATGTTAACTATAGATTGGTAAGAGAAGGTCAAGATGTTCTATGTTATGGGATGATGTGAATCTCATGATAATTGACTTTATATGTTGAACACACTGGACTAGACCTAAACTGCCAAGATATTTGGCACATTAACTCTGAGGTAAGTATAGTGCAGGTTACATCAGGCTAGATTAGATATACAGAGCTGTTGTCTGGTAACCTGGTCAGTTGCATCAGCTATTAGTTTTTTCAGACCTTGACACCTGACCTGGTTTCTAGTTTGACATGTGATATTTATTCTGTACCCTCAACTATTTGTCTTTAGGGGGCAGAAATTTTGTTTCTCTTGTCTTGCCTGGATGGCAAACACATCACATGTATTTGTGTATATATATATATATATATAAGCTGTTATGTAGATTGGCTCGGTATTTTGTGCTCGCAACTATGATTTTATTGCAGGACTTCTTAATACGGCACTTGAACTTGGATCTCAATAATGCCAATTCTGTTCACTCCCATAAAAATATGCTATATTTTATTTATTTGTTTATTTACATATGTTGTTTGTATCAGGACAAGAGGAGGGTAACACCAACAAAAGGATCTGATGTGAAACGAACACGTAGAGACCGTCGAGAACTGGAGAACATTATCTTTAAACTCTTTGAAAGGCAGCCAAATTGGGCATTGAAACAGTTGGTTCAAGAGACAGATCAACCTGAGGTATTTTCAACTTGATAGTCATTTTTTGTGTAAAGAAGATGAAAGTTTACCGGCTGAGTTCCTTTACATAAAATATAACTGGGCCGAATTTGGATTTGCTTTGTGATGAGCCTAAAAAATGTATTAAACTGGTTATTTTAGTATTTAATAATGAAATTTAAGCCTTAACCATACCCCAAAGAATTAGAAAGCAATTTTAAATAATGATTTTGATATGCCTATACATAATTATACGAAAAGATGGGACATATATCTCAAATAAGTGTTATTTCCTTTAGTTGAGTTCAAATTTTCACACATAAGATTACTAGTTTGACTAGCTGATGGTTGAATTCTTGAGTTTTTTAATGTCATTTTTATCATAACATTTTGCAATAACTTTTTTTCTTGTTTGGTTTATTCATTTTGAATTTTAAGCAAAATAGAAATAGTTTTCATACGATTTACACTGATGATGGCATTCCAATATTGTTCAAAACAATTTTTTTTGTACTGACCCGTACTAGATGATATGGGCATACTTTACTTGCCTGGATCAACATGGAGACCTAGAATGTCCCTGTACTGACTCATAGTACACTTATTGTGACAACCTAGGACCTCACCCAAAAAGACTAGCCGGAATATATTATTTGGATTCCTTGACGTTGTATACATACCTAGGATCTATCCATTACATAACTAATGTAGGATTAAACACACACTGACATGGGTCCTCACATTAGAGATATTCGATAAAATTGGAATGATATAGAGAAGATTAGCATGGCTCCTGCGCAAGGATGTCATGCACAAATTGAGATATGGTCCAAATTTTTAAAATTTGTAACAAATTTAGGATCTCATCTAAAAAGACTAGCCAGAAGGTATTATTTGAATTCTTTGGCCTTGTGGAAGTATCCAAGATTTACCCATTACATAGCCGATATGGGACTAAACTCGCCCACACAGGTCGTCACACCCGTTGTCCAGTGCCGAGGCCGAAACCTTGGTTGGAAACAATTGATTGATTATTTTTTAAAAAAGGTTTTTTGTAGCTATTATGTTTGAGCTGAGCTTCCAATTTTAATGGCTCATGTAGATTTGCTATCACAATATGGTTATTGTATTCTCTCTCCATTCATATGACAATGAATATTCCAGTCAGTGTATTATGTTTAACCCGTTGTTTACTATATCTGTGATGTTGATATGTAGAAAACAGCTTTTCAGCTTGTAATTAACAAATCAATTAACAGTAATTAACAAATCAATTAACAGAAGTGTACAGGTAATTCTTTCTTATAATTTAATTATTTCATGTTGTTGGGTTCGGGGGATTTTTTTTGTGTTGGTCAACCCATAAACAATGTCTCAAATCTCGACCATGCCGCACCATAATTGACCCCATAGCATGTCGTTTCGACCCCTGCTGACCCATACAGCAGGGGGATGTTGTCTGGGGCATATTTAGGTTACATGAATGGTATGGGCGTGTAGCACTAGATTTGAAACCTTACTCATAATAAATGAACATCACCAAGACATGCAATGTTTTGCTGGAATCATCTTTAGTAGAAGATCATTTATAACTTTTTGCATTCATCCTATATATGAAATTCATTGTACTTCAGCTTGAAGATTTTTTCAGAATCTGCATATTTGGCAGCCTGCTTTCTTGTTAATGAGTAACGAGATCAAAACATGTGTTACCTTTTCTCCAATTGTGAACTTGCTGACTAATATTCACTTGGATCGGTGACTATCTTCTGCAACTTGTAAATATTTGTCATACTATCTTCTGACTGATTAACAAGCTGATTGCAACATTTTAATTTGAGATGTTTATATACGTATATATGTGTTTATGTGTGTATGTATATATTAATGTATGTATGTATCTATGCCATATATATATATATATGAGACCAGCCTTTACATGCTGGATTTTGACTGTTGTTTTTCTCTGCAGCAATTCTTGAAAGAGATACTAAATGATCTCTGTATTTACAACAAGAGAGGACCTAATCAAGGGACCCACGAGCTTAAGCCAGAATACAAGAAAACCACTGAGGAAGTGGATACTACGTAAGATCCATTTTCCTGCTTCCAGAAGTCCACTGAGGAAGTGGATACTGCAGTTAAGAACCATGTTGTTGCTTCCAAAAAGTTCCTGTGAACCATGATGCTCACAGATCAAAATCTTTCCCCTCAAGAACCTGGCACTCTATGATTGGTGATTACCTCTTGGAAGAATGCTTGGTGAAAAACAAATTGTTTTGTTTCAACTTTTCACCATGCAAAATTCAAGTGCCCCCATAGGTACTGAAGACAGATGTAATGTGTTTGCTTTGTCAGTTACAACAGATTCCCAACTTGATGGTGATGTATCCCGTCCTGGATCCCAGTTTTTATAAACCTTAATATACTTTATAGCGAATATGGAGAGAATATGGGGAAAAAGACTAATGAACCCTTGATAAACTATTGATTTCCGTGATTGACTTGTTACACCCAGGATTAATTCAGACATAGCTGATAGCGTCGTTTAACCAAATTTCTATGAGTGGATGGTCACAGAATGACCGGAAGTTGTCTCATAGATCAACTTCCGTAGATCTGAGATGATGGCAGGCAAAATGGTTATAATGCTTTCACATTGTCCTCTGAAATTAGGACTTCGGTCTTGAATTTACCATCTTAGTCATTACTTAAACCTTTGTAATCGGGCTATTGAGGTATTTGATTTTCAGTGAAAAAGCAGCTCTTTATTCTAGATAATATGAGGAACAAAAATATGGTTCTATATTTAGCTCTCATCAAAGCACTTTATATGCTCTCGGGCTCAAACAGATACCGGGCTAAAGCCTCCCTCCTCATTAATAAAGAGCAAATGTCCAAGCTTTCACTACTACGAGGCCGACAGAGTACCTCCGAAGCCACCAAATGAACACCTCCCTCTTATTCTGCATTTTTGGAAGAAAGTTTTTGAACATCCGCTTCAATCTCAAATTTGTGTTGTCTTTCACGTATCATATGGGGAGATTTTTAACAATACCCAACATTTTTAAAGAATCTTTGGCTCGATCCTCTTTAATAACTAGAAATAAAAATGCACAACAAATCTCTTTTGTAGAAGCGTTTGATTTATTCTGCTTTCAACTTTATTAGTTTGAGTTAGACTGTGATTATACGGGCAAATAACGTAAATTCTTGAAGCTCACTGTCGATTCACATTTTTGTTTATAAGCTTCCAAACATTGCTGTTCCGAATTTCTCTCTTCTTTCGCACTTCAGCTCCGATACGTCAGCATTACTAGCTGATGCATGGACTAAAATCTTTGATGTGGGGATTCTAGCGAAGCCAACAGAGTTCTGGACGATAAAATAAAACTGTGTTCACGTCCGAACAATCGTAAGATTTTTGGGCAAGCAATCCTTCCTGAAGCGGACTGCTTAGAGAACACGAGTGGTTACTTTCTTGAAACCATACATCGACGGATGCCTTCCCGTTTGTTAGAAAATCTCTCTTATTTATATCTAGAAGAGCCAGAATTTAGATTTCTTTTTTCAGAAGTGGAAAAGGTCGTGCCTCCTGGTACCGGTGAACGGTGGATGTGATTATACTAAACTAAAACGCACCGAGCCTGGAAAGTTGAAGAATGGGATGAATCATGAAAAGGCTTGTGCGTTTTGGCCAAGGATTCTGAAAGACAGACCAATGGAGTTCTTTGGAATTAACACCCCTATTCACGAGATGTCGTTGTATAAGTCATCAGGGAATCAACATCATCTCACACTGCGTCAAGTCACGAGCGATGTGATATCCCAAAATCCTGCTACTCCAGGATTTATGGGATCGGGCAGCCCACCGAACCCAAGCAACATCGTGAAAGGAGGCCAATAATCCAATCAAATCCACCTCCACTAACGGAAGAACGCTTTTATTATTTTTTTTTTTTGTCTTCATCTGCTCATCCTAGCCTAATATAAAGCAAGAACATGGTACAGCGGTACAAAAGAGACATCCTAATAAGTCTAAAGAATCTCTCCAAAATGCTGAGCTGTATAAGTAGCAACCCAATTTGTGGCTCGATTTGCCTTCTGGTAGACATGCACAATCTGAAAGATGTTGCATCCTCCCATCTATCGGATGTCGTGGAGTAGAGGGCTCGCATCCTCCCTCCACCCCTCCTCTCATATCCAATCAATCATCGAGGCTGAGTCCCCCTCCAGAATGATGCCCTCCACGCTCAGCCTTCGGCTCGCAAAGGATATGCCCTCCTAAGTTGCCTTGAGCTCCGCCCCTGCAGCTGACAGCCTGACGATACTTCGGTCTCCCACAACAATTAGCTGTAAGTTATGACTCTTGATCACAAACCCTATACCTGCTCTGCCTCTCTCTCTAGCAACACTATCATCGAAATTCATCTTGAAATGGCCGAGGGTAGAGGCACCCAAGAGACAAGGACGAACTTAGGCACAATATTAGCAGAGCAAGTGTCCCTAACCATCCCAGATGAAGTCGACGTAGTGACCCGGGTGAGCTCCACAATTTGGAGAGTGGCTTTCCTTACTACACTACTCGGTGGCACCCGTCGATTATCCAAAACTCGAACATTCCTATCGAACCATATATGATACGCTAAGTAGGAGCAGATGATCCCCCACTCCATCGTCCTCGGGCTCTGCATCGCCTCCCTCATCTGGCGTAGAAGGTCATCAGCTGATCGAGTGCTCTGGGGCCAGGTAACGACAGCCCCGCTCCAGATCTATGCAGCTCGCGGGCACCCTAAAAGAACATGACTGATGGACTCTACCTTTGGCCACCACCCCCAATACGGAGTAATCCTGACAACCCTCTCCGCCAGCATGCTCCTCGTAGGTAGACATTCCTATGCCACCTTCTATAGGAACTGAGCTACACGGGAATGAACATACATCCTCCAAATCCATCTATTGTCCATCTGCCTGGCAGCTACCCCGCCCATCGCCTCCTGTAAGTCCGAGGCACTCACCTTGGATCTACCTATAGCAGTCCAAACCAGTCTATCTGACACCTCCCTCATGGGTACCAGAATGGCCAGAATCTTCTCGTAGGTGGACGAAAGCTTTTTTATGTTGTTGCAGGCGTTAGACTCATTTAGTGGATTTAGATTGGATTAGATTCTTTTTTGTTTTTTTTTTTTATGTTTTTTCTCTTTTCGGGGAAGAGGCGGGTTGGTTCCAAGTTTAAACTGCACCTAGATTTTTAATGGAACTTTGTTAGGTCAAACTTGGTTAGGTCTTCAGCAGTTTCTAATCGTTCCGGTAATAATTCCACAATATCCAAAGTCTTCATGCGTTTCTAACCCATCGGGCTCAAGTCTTACCGTCGGACAACATAGATGAGACTTTTAGTCTACACTTCGAGGATGAGTCAACTTTAGGTTGGAATGAAACGTATTCTTGTAATTCATAATACGTTCTCAACTCATGCACCCGTTACCACAACATTATAAAATGGATTTGAGATTGAAAAGTTGAAACGGCATACATGTGCATTGACAGTGTGACATCAGATACGATTAAATTAGAGAGGGAGAGGGGTTTATTTTATATCTTACTCTTTCAACTAAATCAAGATCTTCTTATCGTAGAACACAAGTGCACACGTCAAACGAGAGGAGGACAATTTACAAACCACCCCTACTAATCGAAACATAATAGCAATATAATAATGCACCTTGCGTCGTCTTCTAGTGCTTAAGATTCCCAATACGCAAATGAAAGAGGATAAATTAGCAAGTTCACATGCTGAAGTGTGGGGGAACTCGGAGTTTCACATGCTCCTAGTTTCGCCTTCCAAAGCCTAGAAGGTCCAATGTTAATTTTTTTACTTTAAAAAAATTATATCTATTATAAACTTAGAGAAAAATTAAATATATTCTCCTAAAATAGTTATAAATAAAAGTTGAGTACTTGAAAAATATTTATGTATTAATTGGTTTTGAAGATTTCCAAATAAATAGTTGTGGCAGCACAATATAATGGATTGGTTTTTTTAGATGACTCGATGTATAGATAAAAAAATATCTTCACTTACTAAGGTATGGAATTTGCATCAACCAGAGACTCCACGTAAGGAAGGCAACTATATATAGTTTTCTTCTTTTTTTTTTTCGAACAAAAAATAGTTCATGAGTCAGTCCGGGTGGCGAAGCTGCATGCGGCATTGGAGGACCTTGTTCAGACTAGAGTGCACCGGGTGCTCGGCGGGTCTTTCTTGAGATAGACTCGGCTACAGTGGTCGACTGTATTCGGAGTGGGCATGTCAGGTCAGATTTGCACCTCTAGTTTATGATATCTGGTATTTTTTAGAGGAGCTGGACTCCTTTCGAGTCGCGCATATCTTTCGAAAGACAAACAGTGCGGTAGACTGGGTCGTCTCTTTTATAGCACATCACTCTAGGGCCGTCTTATGAGGGGTTTTGAAGCCTGTGCTAGTAGCACTAGAGCGTTGTTCGTATTGTGACTATTCTGGGTGTACTCACGGCTGGATGTAGTGAACCGCCGGTGCACCAAAAAAATAAAAAATGGTTACCAAAGTTTGCACACGACTCCCAAGAGTCTAAAATAATGGCAAAAGAAACAAGAAAGATGGAGAATATACGCAGATCGGCAGATGAGAGATGAAAAGAAGTCACGGGCCAGCGATGCCGACAGCCGGTGGCGGGACGTGGAGTTTCACATGATGTTGTCCAAGATCTCGCTTTCACTCTCTTTCCCCAAGGTTCTTCTCCCATTCTCGAGTCTAAATCCCATACTGTTAGCCCCCGTCCGAAGAAGGTCCTCCTAGCCGACGCCTAAGCGGCAACAATCACTGGAAGTCAGAGAGACCCCAAGCATGCAAGGAGGACAAGCCACGTGCTGAGAAGACCAAATATTTGACTTGGCAGTTGGATTCCAGGGCTATCTATCAATGCGATGTTATGGTCTTACTTGTCGTTATAAGATAGCTATATTATTATACCAGTTTACTTGCTGTTGGGTTTACTGAAAAGTTGGCTATCTAATACATAGGATGGGTATTAGAGTTCTTAAGCCGGACTTGATGGAGCTATGCCTTGTGAACAAGCCTTGATTTGCTGTCTCATCCCAGCAGCAGCATCAGCCTCTTCTGGTTCGAGACATTCGAACTTTGATCTATAGTAGAGTGGCTCTTTAGGCCATGCATGTCTACAAGGAGACCAACAATGGACTTCAAGATAATGTACTGTATCTAAACTTTTTTTAGATGTTTCATATTAAATTTGTATGAATCATTTGTTTTAGAAAATAATAATAATAATAATGTGGTGCATATGGGTGGCATGATGGCCATCTTGGCTGGCTCAACGTATGCCAAAAAGTTTGCTCGCTGTCGCTATTTAAGATGAGAGAGGAGCTGAGCATCCGCGATTTTGGTGATGCAGGCTTCAACCTTATTGCTCATCAATGCTTTCAATATTAGCTTCGATGCTCGTTAATCGTTTTGACAGGATGGCTGATGAGCTGCATCAAGGCAGTGCCACCCTTCAAAGGGGGGATAGAACTGAAACGAGTTGCTGTAATTGCCATGACGTGGTCTGAAATCTTGATGATGAAATGGTTAAAAATTTTCTAATGTGACAAGGAAAATTGTTCTGAGAAACACATCCAGGCAAATGTCCATTAAACTCATGTCGTTTTCTATGGTTTATGAGTGCCGTTGATTTTGATAGACCCCCAAGCCATGCACTAGGTTGCCGTGCTGCCCGGGGAGCCTTGTGCCTAGCAATTTATGATGCATTCACTTGCAGGCGAGAGGACCGAATATACTACGATTCGTTGTGAATTTTCAAGCAACTTTTAAATGGATTACTTGCAGGATGGCATATTGCTGAAGTTTACATTAGCCTCATCCAATTTACCATAGCACAAAATGATTTGATGAATGATTCCAGCGTTTCAAATAGAATATGCTTCATGTTAAGAAGCTCATATTTTTTAGCCTGACTAGCCATAATTTAATTTCTATCTCGCAGATACATGAGTAATGTACACACACACACACACACGCATATGATTTGTGATTTAAGAGCATTATCGCAGTATTTGAAGCAAAGTTTGTTGAGTTCTGATTTCTAAACCATGGCAGGCCCTAGCAACTCTAGGATGTACATCTAGAAGCGAGAGCAAAAAATAGATTTAGAAACAGATCTCCTATTGGTGTAAAAAAATATTATTATTGATCTGGAAGCGAGAGCAAAAAATGATGTAAAAAAAACTAGATGTTGGAATAATAGGATAAGTAGGGAACTTGGCTAAATATTATTTTTCCTTTTAAATCATACATTTTTATTTATCCTTAGTTAATTAATTAGCTTAACTAGGATATTTGAGATGTCTCTCCTCATATTTTTCTGACCGCTTCATCAATTAAGGAGCTGGAATGCTAAACTAAATCCTAACACTAATTGGATGCGGACCTCATTCTTTTCACTTTCGAACTTAAGATTAGTGTGACAATTTGGATGGCAGTTCATGGCATTTGCTATGCTATAATTATATAATGATTTGTAAGAGCAAAATGCAGGATAGTACTACACCTTTTATAATAGAATGATAGCATCATCAACATTACATATTTCATGATCAAGTAGTCCAGATTAAAAAAAAAAAAAAATTCAAGATGTGCAAATGCTAGTTGTATTAATAAAAACATTATTTAACACTGCCATGATAGCCAAATTGTGGACACAATGATTACAATCAATGCTTAAAGTGCAGGATGGATCAATATTTTGAAAGAAATCAATTTTACTACCCTTGAATGAGCATATTTGCATCATGAATGTCAAACATAGCGAATCAGCGTCATAAACATGGAATGCTACTTATATTTTACTTGCAAATGGTTACAACTGCAAGGTCTGCCTGCTCTTCTTTGTCTTGATACCAATAAACCGCGTCAAATTCCATGTTTTTATTGCATGTACCCAGGCAAACGGTGCTCTCAGGATAGAATCCCACGATGAGGTCCTTTGGTACACCACCTATCCCACCCTTAATTACCACTCTTAAAACTTTGCATCCACATATA
>JAOXJJ010000481.1:13231104-13246441 GCA_025769935.1 Phoenix roebelenii
ACTCGACGGATGCAGATGCGACCAACAAAATTATAAAACAAAAGACTAGATAAGAGTTTCCACACTGCATCGTAATCTATTCGTACGAAACTTTCAGAATGGTAAACTACGAAGGAAGCAACTTAGTCGGCGGCATCGTTTGCTTCTCTGTAAACATACGTGGCCTGCTGAAAGCCACACTTTTTCAGGAATCTATGAATGCCATTGAGCAACGACCTACCCTCGTGGCTTTTCTCATGAAACCCACGTAACGGATAACTATAGAGAGCCAAGTCCTCCAATTCCTTCTCCTCTCTTTCACGTTTCTTTCTTCTTCCACGTACCAGCGTGCATTCAACGACATTAAAAAGTCTACCCAACTGGTCATTTATTTCAACTCCGTCTCAACATCTTTCTTCTCCGTCGTCCTCCTCTCCCTAACAAACTTTGAGACCTGAAATTTATCCGAACTCAAGGACTTCATGTCACCAACAATGGCCTTCACCTCCCAATATCAACGTCCTCTTCTTGTTGAGGATAATACCATGAACAATAGATTAAGCTTATAGCTAGAGACCTTGAGAAGGTATAGAAACTGTGTATTACCTAGGCATATAATATGTATTAATAAAAATAACATCATCGACTATATTTTAGGTGTGTTTCAATAAAGCATGAGGTATGTATCTATAAAGTAATAAGTATGTGTCTATAAACTGTCGGGTATGCATGAGCATACTAGAAAGCTTATATATGTATTAATTGGATATGTCCTCATCTCTCGTCGAGGCATGCTACGTTTTGTATCTTGACTCGGTTGGTTATATTCATGTCAGATTAATGGGAGCGACCGTTTTATAGAAGAAGAATAAAAGTGACCTCGGATGCTCCCTTTATTATCCCACTTCTTTCTTTGCTTTTTTTTTATTATTATTTTCTGTTATTATGCATCCTTTGAGATGTTTGAGATGAGAAAAGTGACAGGTAAATCTCTTTAGATGATGTACTCATTAGGAAATTTTGATCCGTATTATTGGAGATAAGCTGCACGAGCGTTTCATTACGATTTAATTTGCTCGGTGAAAGTAATAACTTTTATATTACTTGAAAAAGAGAACTTCTAAAAAAGACTCTGCTTTCTCCAACCACCTCCCAACTTCGTGACATTTATGAGGTCTCCCGGTCCCACTTCAAATAATCCAAATAAAAGGACAAACAAAAGCCAGCACCCTCTTACCCATTCTATCCGTGGTGGTCTCTTTCGCGGTAAAAAACGATACACCTTCCTTCGCACCCATTCACCGTTGGATGATCGACAGCACGGATGTCAAAGCCGCCGCACAACTCTCAAAGCGAAGTACGGATGATCCGACGGTCGACACCCGTGAAGGAAGGTGTACCATTCTTTATGCGGTGGCTTAGCTGTGTAGGTACCTGAAAAGATCAAAAAAAAAAAATACTAAAGCCTCTTTTCATCTGATAAAAGAATTTACGTGCACATCAAAAAATGTGCGCGCACAAAACTTTATATTGATTTAAATTAATTATGAGATCATAGGAGTCACACCAAAAACAATCGTACATTTCTACATTTATCGATTTTTCATAATTTAAATATTCGATTATGATCACTTATTAAAATTATTATATCGTATTAAAAAAAAAAAAAAAATGGAAGCGAAGGCAAATGGCCCAAATGGTGGTTCTCTCTTCCGGAGAGAGAAGAAGCCCCCATACTCGCTTCCTCCTCCTCTCTCTCAATGACGACTTAAATAGGAGGGAAGGGGGCAGCGATAGAAAAGAGCCTTTTCCTCATCTTTTCTCTTAACTTCTGAGCTATATAATTTGCTGCTACCCCTAGAGGGTATCTGGAGCGATGCCATCCAGGCTACCGCCGATGCCGGCGGACCCGCCGGATCCCTCCGCGGCCCTTCTTCCCCACTACCACCACCGCCCCCGCCCCACCATCGTGGTCCCCGTGGTTTTCGCCGCGGCAGCACTCACAGCCATCGTGCTCGCCGTGCTCCTCTACCGCCGCCTGGCCCGCGGCAGGGCAGCCCCCACAGTCCCCGCCGATCTGAAGCCCGCTCCGACGAGCACCCTCCGCCGGTTCTCCTACTCCCAGCTCCGCCGCGCCACCGCCTCCTTCTCCCCCTCCCACAAGCTCGGCCAGGGCGGGTTCGGGCCCGTGTTCCGCGGCGCCCTCCCCTCCGGCGAGGAGATCGCCGTCAAGCTCATGGATTCCGGCTCGCTCCAGGGGGAGCGCGAGTTCCAAAATGAGCTCGCCCTTGCTGGCAAGATGCTCGCCATGGGGCCCTCCCCGGACCGTGGATGGGTGGTGGCTCCCCTCGGGTACTGCAGCTCCGACGAGAAGCGCCTCCGGCGTCGGTGGTGGCGGCGGTGGCGGGAGGCAGACGTCGAGGAGGAGGTGGTGGTGGAGGCCTCCGCCGTCGTCGGGGGGACAGGGCGGAGGGTGCTCCTGGTGTACGAGCTAATGCATAACGGGAGCCTCCAGGACGCGCTGCTCGACCGGCGGTGCCCGGAGCTCATGGACTGGGGCCGCCGGTTCTCGGTGGCGCTCGACATTGCCCGCGGCCTCCAGTTTCTCCACACCGGGTGCGAGCCCCCGGTCATCCACGGCGACATCAAGCCCAGCAACATCCTCCTCGATGCCCGCCTCTCCGCCAAGATCGCCGACTTTGGCCTCGCCCGCATCAAGACCCCCGTCGCCGACGACCTCCCGGCCGCCGCCGCCGCCAATTTGGGCGATAATGAGGTGGTCGTCGAGATCGAGCTGAATCAGGCCTTGACCGGTGATTCTAAATCCTTTCCGAACGATAGGAAGAAGGACTCAGCGGTGGGTGGAGGCGAGGATGATGCTTCAATCATGGGAGAGACTGCCGAGAGCACCACGACGACCACCGGGTTCGAGGAGTCAATTGGATGTGGAGGGCTTGCAATTAATGGTAGTGGAAATGGTGTTATAGCTCCTGAGAAATCTCCAGAGGAAGATGAGGGCTTCACCATGGCATCACCGGTGGAGACTGCAGTGGCCTTGGAAGTGCAATCAACTTCGGAGACAGGAGGGGGATTCGATAGGATGAGTGTGGATAGCGGGAAGGATACTGCAGCCTCCGGAAGCCGGAGAGGCGGCCGGAAGAAGAGCGGGGCGGGCAAGGACTGGTGGTGGCGGCAGGATACTGGTGGGGGAGCAAATTCCGAGTCTGGAGGCGGTGTCAAAGACTATGTGATGGAATGGATTCGGTCGGAGATCAAGAAGGAGAGGCCTAAGAGTGACTGGATTACAGCTTCAGCCGTTTCTGCAGAGGATTGCTTGCCGAAGTCATCAGGAGGGGGGAGGTCGGAGCGGAAGAAGCAGCAGCGGCGAATGGAGTGGTGGGTTTCGTTGGATGAGGAGAAGTCGAAGAAGAAGGAGAAGAGCCGGCCGCCGAGGGAGTGGTGGCGGGAGGAGTTCTGCGAGGAACTCACCAACAAGCAAAAGAAGCGGGCGATTGAGAAGTCCAAGAGCAATGCCGAGAAAGGAGAGCAACAATGGTGGCAGAAAGATGAGGAGCTTGCGTCGCCTTCAGGCAGGAGGAAGAGGAGGAAGAAGAAGAGCTGGAGCAGGGGCAGCCGGACCAGTATGGACTGGTGGACTGAAGGCATCAGTGGGGACATCAGGACCACTGGAAGGAGGAGCAGCCGGGACTGGGCAAGTGGGGATATCCCGAAGAGTGGCACGGTCAGCAGCACCCCAAGCATGAGGGGCACCGTCTGCTATGTTGCCCCTGAGTATGGCGGTGGCGGACCTCTCTCGGAGAAGTGCGACATCTACAGCTTCGGTGTCCTTCTGTTGGTTCTCGTATCAGGCCGGCGCCCATTGCAGGTGACAGCATCTCCCATGTCCGAGTTCGAGCGGGCCAACCTGATCTCGTGGGCGCGGCACCTTGCTCACTTAGGAAGGCTCCTTGATCTCGTCGATCCATCCCTTCGAGCTGTGGACAGGGAGCAGGTGCTTCTTTGCATCACGGTCGCCCTCCTGTGCCTCCAGAGGTCTCCAGCTCGCCGACCGTCTATCAAGGAGATAGTTGGAATGCTTACCGGCCAGTCTGAGCCACCGCACCTCCCATTGGAATTCTCACCATCACCACCTGGTGGGTTTTCATTCACGTCCCGGAAGAAGGCTCGGTGAGTTAATCAATTTTTATGAGCATTGGTTCTAGTGTTTATTGTACATCATTTTGAATTTTCCATCTCTTTGGAGGTGATGGATGTATAAAATTCTGAACAAAAAGAGAAGCAATTTCCTTTTGAATTCGCCTAGATTGGTCTTCAATTCCAATTTTGAGTGTGAGGGAACCTTTTAGTGCAAACTTACTCCAAACTATAATTCTTCGGGCTGTTGGTAGAGAGGCAACTCAAATCGATAAAGTTCCTTTTGTCCTGGTAGATTGAAAGGGCTCTTGCCTTTTCGTGTGCATGAGCTAGTGCTTACTGGGCCATGTAAATATACTGTCACTCCATCCTTCAGTTTTTGCACGCAACTTTTCTTAAAGTAAGCTAAGCTCTGGCCCCAGTTCTACTGGGTCTTTTGCTCCAAACTTATGCTGTTAAAAGGAAAAAAGTTGTCAAAGATTCTTCTGCTTCCTTCTTTTTGCAATGTGTAGGCCTTGACCAGATTCCTTGTAAGAGAGGCAATTGGCTTTTCAGAATATCATTTTCCATGGTGCTGTGGACATGTAATCTTACTTCACAGTCTCTATGCTTTTCAAAAAAGCTTCTACTTTCTACCATGTGGTTTGCCCATCTGGTCTGGACGAACTACTATGCTAGTATGACATGGTCTTCAGAGTTGGCCTGTCAAGGACTCAGTCTTGACATTCTGGGTCACAGAATATCTACTCAAGTGGAAGGCTTTGGGTTTGGAGAGCAGCCACACTGTTAGGTAGGGCCATGCTATCAGAATTGGTCAAGGAGAACCTGGGAACCTTACCATGTATCTGACTTTGTGAGCTAATTATGTGTTCAGAAAGATCAGAAATTTAAAATTCTTCAACATTGGCTACTGCAAGAAAAATTTTCAACTCTACTATGTTGCTGATGACATTATTTTAATAAATTTATTGTGTACCCCTATCTGACCAAAATGATGGTCCTATTCTTGGGCATATGTATTAAAAGCTGGTAAATGACTGACGTTGATTAGATTCTGTCAACTATTTAATGCATTGCTCCTCTTTTTGCTATCGTTTAGAATCTTCCCGTAAAATGGTCCAAAAATGATGATAGTTATTAGTCATCCATCCACGATTATTTGGAATACTTATATTTATTAATCCAGCTCCTTGGGCCATATACAGAGCAAAATGTGCTGCTGTTTTTATAGCTGTTTGATAGGTGAATACTTGCTGCACAGCATTCTTGATCTAAACACTTCTTTCTCTCTCTCTCTTTTTCTTTTTAATTTCAATGCTGATGTATGCTGCTTTGCTCTTCCTCGAGTGGAACTCCACAAACCTTTTTTCCTGGAGAGTTCAGGGAGAAAAGACTTAAAGTTCTTTTCCTGTAAACCTACCTAACAGTTTTTTACCTTGGATAACCTGTTGCTTTCATGAGAACTTTTGAGCGACCGGGTGACTTTAGTTCTTTGTTCTTGCCCCAAGAGATAACTTAAGATGATTGTTTAAAATTGATTCTGCAATAAAAGAATGTTTGGTTTTATTTCTGAATTTTTTTTTACTCACTTTTACATTTTCTTTATTCCATTGGATTTTATTTTTTTTCCTTTTCTGCATGTCCTTGGTGATTGAGGATCCATAAAGTTGACCCCAAGTAGCTGGGAAAAGGCTGGATTATTATGGTTGAGCTAGTGCAATTAACTTCTACTGAAAACTTTTGTTAATTAACACCTTTGAATGTAAGTAGATCTTGGAAAGAAATGTTCTTGCATTATCCACACATTACTCTCCTGTGAATACACTTTTCTAGATGTAAATTGCAAACTAGTGCTTCAAGCATGTTTGGTTATCCCGTTTCATACAATTTAGGAGTTGTAATCTTTTAGTGATATTTCAATGGCAACATTTTGCGGCCACTCTGCAACTTTTAGGCTGCTGACCTGCTGACTGACAAACTTATCAGATGATAGATGAAGGATGATCATTTGCAGTTAGACGATCAAAAATCAAATGCTTTATGGAAAATTTACGAATCCTAGTGACAATTTTCCAATTACAGGTTTTCTCCCTGCTTGCTGTTTGTCTTTCCTTTTTGAGGAGGTGTTCATGTAATTTCCCTTTTCATTTCATATTTTCCACCTTCATCAGCTGACAAAATTGATGTAAGGTGTTAAGCTGATTACCCATGGTAGCAGGTAATTGTGTTGATACGGATTGGCAAGGAATGTAGCAGCTGACTGCGGGCTTCAGCAATCGCAGAGACCATTTGAGTCGATGGTGTTGCTAAAATTAGTTAAAGAAGTTGTGTCCTCAGTTCTCAAGCGACTCTACAACTTGTCTATAATCTGCTTAATTTTGTGTTATATTTGATGCACGTAGATAGGAAGAAAATGTTCACCCTGGTTATCTGTTCACTTCTGGTTTGGCAGCAGACTTAAACTTCTGGGCACTGGTAGAAAATTAGGCATTGCCTTGGGGATCGTCAGATGCTCAAATGTATTTCGGAGCAGGATGATGAGGAATTATAATTGTTCTTTGGTGATGTGACAGCAAGAAGAGGTGAAGAGGCCTATTCATGGGCTGGAGATTCTGAAAATAAATGAATTTAAGCTTGATATGTATGTACAAAGGAAGAAGATTCTGTGATGAGGGAAATTATAATAAATAAATGGAGTTTTCACTTGGAATGTGAGTGTTTTTGATGAACCAGTACAAGATTTGCACTGAAGTGACCTATGAAGAAATTAGGGGTCTAAGTCGCCGCTTTGAATAAGTTATTCATAAGTTATAGCGAAAGAAGGATATGGACTTTTGGCTGTAAATTGACATGAATTAGAAGATTTGACATGAAGAATTGAATCAGTTGCTGTATATTTCGGTAAGGAGCCATAGGGAAGACGAAATTTATTGAGAAGTTTGCTATAAAATTAAACTTTTAGTCAGAGGAAAGAATCTCAGTCCCTGAATACTTGCCTCTCTCTATTGCTATCTGAGATTCTTTCTATAATGTTTATAAAGTGTCTCATTAACTGAGTGCTTCAGGGATTTTATTGAATGCATGTTTGCAGACATGATGTGGATAATGTGGATAAGCTATAATGTCATATTGTCTTGGAGATTTTGCTGATTCTCTGGATTGCTTTAAATTATTGCTTTAAAGGTCACGGAATATTGGTGGTTATAAAAATCCCATGTATTCCTATGAAAGGTAAACTACATGCTCTAGTAGATTGTTATAAATGCATGGTGATTTACTTCTGTTTGCTATACCTTGAATTTATAATTCTTATAAATGGCATTCATAAATCAGTATTGGATATTTGACAGAAACTTGATTGTATGAAAGTCAAATTACATAATTATGTTCTTCTAAATGAACATTGCAAGCGCATTATATTTGAAAAGAGTGGGAAATAAAATAAAGGTATTAAACTGTACATTCATTTGGGGTGAGACATAATGTGAGTTGATGTCTTTTCACTTGACTTTGTTAGAATATGCAAAACTTGAACACAAAGAGGATTGTCTGATTTATGTCATGTAATTGGCCTTAATGGGTAAATGATTTTACAAATCATATTGATAGAAAATGAAGATATGTGGAAACAAATTATTGTTACAAAATATCTTCAAGGTTTACGAAGAAGGGATTTCCCTTTGTTGTCAAGGTTCAAAATTTTGGTTTTGACTTCAGCTGAGCCAAATGAGTTTTTGTTTGACACTTTTTGCTTTTTGCAATTTTTAACTCCATCCTGCAGTTTCAGATAAAAAACAGAAAATCCTAAAAATTCCAAAATATAAAATCAAAATAATTGAAGAATAGTGAGTCAAGATAAAATTTAGAAATCATTTTATTTTTTGTATCGACTTTTAGACGTTTGAGTGTATTATCTGGGCAGTTTCATTTTGAAACAAGCAAAAAGTTCATAATTGTTAAAAATATAATAATAAAATTAAATGTTTGATATTTAGGAATATAATCAGTCATTTCATTATTTGAAAGCAAACAAACAGATTATTATTCAATATGTTGTTTGGTCTCTGGTTAACCAAATCCGAGACAAAATATTACCTTTCCTCTAAATGCCTACAGTGTCCAACATTATAATTCTTCTATATCTACTTCAAATTCTTAATTTCTAAGATTAATATTGAGAAATTGTTTTCCGATATTTGAAAAAAATAAATATAAGAATGATAAAACTAACAAGTTGCCCATATCTAGAATATGTTTGATACTGTAAGTTGGTTTTGGCTGAGATTCTAAAATTTATAGTGGTTGTAAAACAGTTTTGGTCAAGAACAAAAAGTTTCAGTAGTATTGCAGGTTTTTTTCAGTTTTGGGTTATAGTTGAAACTTAAATTATAGTTAATATGCTTTTAGTGTTTTAGAAGGGATTATCGGGATCGGAGGTGGAGTTATGGCAGTGGTATGGTTAAGATGGTATAGAATAGCACAACTGAGATGAATCAAGGGGATGTTGATTTACAACTGAGCGAACTGCTATAGTATATACACATTCATTAAGACAAAGTTGGACCTTACTAAATTGAGATGCTGAAGAATTGACTTTGATTTGATCTTGCTAAGAATTGACATCCATGTGAGAAGGAAAATTGTGCTGAAACAATGCCTTTCAGTGATGAACCACTGATGATGGAGCTGAAATTCTGTTCTTGTTTTAATAATTTTGAAATTGAAGAAGATTGTTCACATCATGTGGAGCATAGTCACAACACATTGCCTTTCAATGCAGTAAAAATTTTATAATATTGTATTTATTCAAATGGATGAACGTGCAAAGTTATTACCTCCATCCAGGAACACTACGGGACTGAACAGATAGAACAATCATTACTGAACTAATGAGGGCTCTGAATCATGCTATTCTCTAGTCTTTGAGATTTAACAACAGCTGCAGAATCTATGCTGGCATGAGCATGAGGTCAGATCAGATCACTGATTCTCTGGTCCCAAACTAAATTCCTAGTTAAACAATTAGCAGGCTGAAAATCCGAAGTCAGACTTGTGTTAACTTCTTGCCATTCCCTAACCCCTGCACATTGGCATTTCCTGCAAAACCATTATTGGGTGGCAAGGGCATTCTATCTTTAGATTTTGGAGACTGGGGATGCAAGTTTTAGTCTATTGTAGCACTTTGATTTTATCAATGAACATTTCCATTCACTGATAAGATATAAGCCTTTGCTGTCAACTAATATGCTGCTGAAGTAAATAGTATGGATGCACGGCTGGTCTCAGTGAATCCCTAGTCTGTGAATCTTTGGTTGGAAGCTTAGCTATTATGTTCGTTCATAACTCACATTCAGACCTTATTATTGATAAACTTTCTTGGAGAGTTTGAAACGAGATGATGTATCTTTGTTATGAGGGAGGCACTTTTAAGCTCCATACTAAAGCACTTGCAGCACCATGTTATAATTTGTACAGGAAGGAAGAAATAATTTTGGAAACCCATAGGTGTCTGTTGTTAAAATTATCTGCAGGACTTTTTTGTCTTTTCTATTTGTTTCTTTTTTCGAGTCTCTGCTTGGAAGTTGGACCTAGAGATTCACTGATGTTGGGAATTTGCTGGGGATGCAAGACTTGGTATTATACTTATCAGCCATGAAATACTTTGAGTTTTGTTTTTTTTTTTCAGCCTTGCTCTGATATCTTTGGTTGTTACGCATCCAATCATGCACAAAAACAATGCACAGTTATGAAGAGTAATAACCACTCTTTTTTTTTTTTTTTGGTGATACTGATGCATCTACACCTTAGAACAAGCAGATTTAGAATACAATCTCTGTGTCAACTCGGTACTCAGTGTTGTGGACTCATCCTCGATCCTCTCTCTCCTACTAGCTTGGAGGTGATAGACTGCATAAGCAAGCCTCTCTCATATAGCTGGAAGCTCTGCCATAAGAATATTGATGTTGGAGAGCCTTCTTTCCCCAACCACCAAAATATCTCCTGCATCATCTCTGATTACAAAAGGACATCACTATACCAATGCCTTTGTTTTCCTTGTACCTGCAAATAGTGGCTACAGGCATAGCAGTTCATAGCCCTGTCCGAAGGAGCATGGTGCGGTTCATAGCCTCGCGCACGCGCGCGTTACCTTTATAAATGAGTAAATTAAGAGGCACAGGTGTCTTTGTTTGGCTTCCAGTTTTACCAGTAAATAGCGGCTCAATCCAAGGACTCCGACAGCATCTTTCCCGCACGAATCCACCGTTGGACCATCAGCTAGCCGCTTTCAGAACTTATGCCAACGGATCAATAATGGAATTTGGAACGCTTTGAGATCTGTGCGGTGGGTCATCCAACCGTGGCTTCAAGCGATAAAGGGGGAATTGTTCTTTTACCCGGTCCCCACTCCGTGTATTATGAATAGCTACAGCAAGCTTATTCATAATCACAGTAATAATGATTAGGATTTGATGGGAGGCAAAATGGATCATCCTACTCCAGCGTGGAGCCATCCAATTCCGGCCGAGCAAACCTCAGAGCCGAGCAGGCCAGACCTCGATTCCGCTAAAAGCCAGGCCGACCTCGGACCCTGCCAAAGGCTAAGCCGACCTTGGCCCAGTCAATCTTGATCCCGTGGAAGATCGTGCGGATCCTCAGCATAAAAGGAATGGTTCCCCCCCAAGGCCTTATATAGCCTATCTCAACGGCTCTAATAGGCCTGCCCGGGTGGCCGAGCAACCAGATCATGCCACATGGTAGACCCAGAAGCTCCCTCAGCAGATCTTTCTGTATCGCGGTGTTAAAGGGTGGCAATCATGATGGCCGCCTCGGGGGGCAGGGCATTGATGACTGACCCCTCGCATACCATCATGTAACGCCTCGAGAGGGAGCGCACACACAACGCATTGAAGAGCTCCCTCAATCACTTTCGCTTGAAATGATGTGACGGATCCTCAGAACAAATTTGAAAATATATCTCCCACATCCTCCGTCCGGATTGATCTCCGTGATTCACGCCCCCTCCAGTTAATGGTCAGCTGATCACAAATCGGCCCGAGACTTTGGGTAACAATCGAGTTCCTCATCCTATAAAAAGGGGTAGGAAAAGGCCCTAGGTATGCCATAAGAAGCAATTCAAAACACTCAGAAATCTCTCCAAAAACTTGGCTAACTTAGCCATCGGAAAGCCTTTGCCGGAATTTCCGGCTAAGACTTTGTGCAAATACACTGGAGCGCAGTAGGTGGCTCGCTTCCTCCATCCCGGCCAGCGTCTTCTTGGCTTCCTCCGGTGTGGTCACCCTCCGGCCAAATTTCAACTACAACAAGATTAATATAAAGGCTTGTTCTTTGATTTTTTTTTTTTTAGAAAAAAAGGAAAGATGAGCAAGTCCCCTAATTAGGAGCGATGATCGGGTAAGCATACTAACATATCATAAATACATGTATTCTATCCATTTGGTCCCAAGGTGGGATTGGATGATTCACCATCTTTCATTAAATTGCGCAATGGCTACTTCGAGATCCATGCAAATAGGGGAAGAAAAAAATTGAAATACTTTGAGAGCAGTGTAATATGCAATCTTACAGTTGATGTCGCCAAAAAAAACAAACATCAATCATTCTTTCGTGCGAAAGATGCAACCCAAAGCCTTTGGCCCATGCAATCTTTGTAAACATGGCACCACCACCTCACGTTTCTGTTTCGCCTCCTCAATTCAATTCAAACCAAAACTACTATTTCTGCCTTAAAAAAAGAGAGGAGAAGAAAAGAAAAAGCGAAAACAAACTCAAATTATCCAAAGAAGTCATGGCTCCTCCATGCTCCTATGCGTTCAAGGGAGGATTGGTAGGGGAGCCCTTGAAGATGCGTGCGAGGATGCATTACTCGGACCGCTCGAGCTAGAACTACCCATGATCCCCGTCCCAGTGTAAGCAAAATTAGTTAGGTCCACCGGCGGCGCATAGTACATCGGTTTCGGCAGGCTCGGCACCGGAGCCTCTGCCGTCAACACTCGGAGCACCTGCCGCATCGAAAGCCCGATCTTGTGGTCTGGGTGCGGACACAGAGCCCCAGCGCCATCAACCTCTCCATATGCCCCTCATCGAAGTCCCCTTCAAGCCTCCCATCAGCAGCCTCCACCGCCCTGTTAGAAATGAATTCACAGCACGTTGGATTGATAGAGGAAGAGAAGAAACGGAGTAAGAGAAGAGAGACGAATGATGGTAATACTTTTCTGTCGAAGGTACTCAGCCATCTAAGATTGCAGTCATCTCCTCTCTTTATATTGAAAAAAACAGGTCTACAAGGCTTTTAAAAAATAACTAAAAGGATGAAATCTCGGTAGAAGTTTCTGCCAATGGTTGTAACTACACAACTATCTACCCGTTCAAGCAAAAAATCAGGTAACAGCTTGGATTTGAAATTTAAATTACACCCTACTTTTTATCACGCCCTCCCCCTCCCATGGAGCTCCCACACCCAGTCCACCAGCGTCATCTCCAGCTCCCCAGCCTTGGGATCGATCGCCTTCCTCCCACAAGCAACCTCCAATACCACCACTCCAAAGCTATACACATCAGACTCCCTGCCGGCCTTGCCCATCGTCACGCACTCGGGCGCCAGATAGCCCATCGTCCCCGCCAGCACCGTCGTCTGCGAGCCGAGCTCGTGGTCTACCAGCCTTGCCAGCCCGAAGTCGCCGAGCTTCGCATTGAAGCTTGAATCGAGCATCACATTGCTCGCCTTGATATCTCGGTGCACCCACGCACTGCTCCCATTCTTCATGAAGGTAAAGCAATGCCGAGGCCAGGCCGAGCACGATCCTGTGTCGCACCAGCCAGGACAAGGAGGACTTCTTGCCGAAGAGGTAGGCGTCGAGGCTGCCGTTGGGCATGTACTCGTAAACAAGGAGGAATTCTCCCTTGTCGTGGCACCACCCTACCAATCTCACAAGGTTTCGGTGCCGTAGTCGGCCGATGATCGTCACCTCCGAAATGTACTCCTTCCGCCCTTGGCTCGAGCCTCTCGAGGACCTCTTGACGGCCACCATCTCAGACGATCGATTGCCCTTGAGAAGTTCTAGGTAGACGCCTCCAAAACCTCCTCTTCCAAGCTTGCCTTCCTCACTGAAGCTTCTTGTAGCTAGGACTAGTTCTTTGTGATTGAACCGCCTGGGTCCAGTTCCTTTAGCCAATTCACCTTCCATTGATGCATCGAGTACCAAGTCATTCTCCTTTCCTCTCTTCTCACACGACTTCTTCTTTATGAGCAAGAAGTAACCAAAGCATGCAGCTATTAGTCCTACTCCCACCACCACGGCCGCCACCAAAGGTAAGTTCTTCCTCTTCTTCTTGGAAGGTGCCTCCTGGTCGTTACCAAAGCTAGAGGAGAAATCCCACGAAATAATCTGGTGGAGCTCCGTCCGGCCGCCTGTGGAGGCCGAGAACCCAATGATCACCCTCTCCGGGAGGACCTCTCTCAGGTTCAGGCGGTGCGACAGGCTCGGAGTTCCATTATAGCGGTCGTCACCATAGGTGAGGAACACAAAGAGCTCGCCCGACGTCGAGTTGTACCCGATCCACGCCGATCCGGTGCCCTCGTCCTTGATGTCGCTGCCCCACGTCACCGTTACGTTGGAGATGATGGAGTTGACGTCGATGCCGATGTGGTTGTCGTCAGGATCCCATGGGTTCATGTATGTGTCGAACTCAACGGCGACGAGCTGCGTCGAGCTAGAATTATTGGTCGTTGAGTTGAAGAGGCCAAGCCATGAACCATTGGAGTTTAGCGGGAGCTCATAGCCAACCGATGCGATGAAGAAGGAAAGGCTATCGCCATAGCTGGTCGGGTCGAGAGCATTGATGATGAACTGGAAGTGGTTAGTGAAGTCGGCGATGGCGAGGGTGGCAGGGTCCATACACGGCGTGGCCGGAGCTCTGGCTGAGGTTGCCATCGGCGCGGTTGCGGGTGAGCTGGATGACGTTGTCGCCGGAGGGGTAGGCGTCGCCGGAGAAGTTGATGCTGGGGTTGTTGGGGGTGAAGGAGGTGAAGTTGAAGAGGGTGGAAGGGGTGGCAGTCGGAAGGAGGGAAGAGATGAGGGGAAGAAGAAGCAATGGGAAGAGGGGGAGGAGAGGAGTCATTGCGTGGTTGTGGAAAGGGAAGGGGAAGGTTGGTGAGGTTGGAAGCTCTACCTCCTGACGGTTGGTTGTGTTTTGATCATGGGAGAATGTTTTTGTGAGGCGGAGGGATTAACGAGGAGCAATGTGAAAACTTCTTTTGGTTTATTCTCTTTGATGGAGCAATCGATTATCTCCGGTATGGGCTTGTTTTCCCACATGGAGGCAGGAGAGCAGCATTTCCAAGTAAGCGGTTTGTTTAATTTGCAGTCCGGCCGGCTGCAGGGCTGACGGAGTTTGGTATTTGCTTGGGCGAGATCCAGCTTCAGTTTGACCATATTTGAACTCAATCTACTTTATAATTGGGTTGGCTTAGATTGGGTTCAGAGTTCTTATGCAAAGATTCAATGAAGAAAATGGACATTATTAATATCAGCAATAATTTTATTTGGTCCATTGGAGATGGGTGTGATATCCAATCCTGGGTTCTCAAAAATTCCACTTGCCTTGGGTCGTTTGTTTGTCTTGGGGCAGGCTCCCTACATCGATCCCTTTTCCTATCCACTCCGGGCGTTAGCTTCTCTGTACGACGACGCAATGGTGAACCTGAAACTATTGACCAATGCTCGTTTAAATGCCCAAAGGATTCAACGGTGTAGGATTTGGAGAAAATAATAGAATTTCAAATATGTCAGGAGTCGCAATCAACCTCTACAATTTGTATGAGGCCGCTTGCTTGCCGTAGATGGATTATGGTAGGAACAAAATCTGAGGTACGCCATTTTTATACCAGGCTCCATTTCAGTGCCACTTTATTATCGTGTTAGAGATCATTCGACTACCAAGAATTGGTATATTCTCTATCCGTATTATCAGTACCAAATCGATATAGTATAGTAAGATTTATTCCATCCAAATAGTAATACTATCTGTATTATCAGCACTCTCTCATCATGAAGGGCCCTTTCCAGGAGAATATTTGGGCTGGCTCCCGGCCGTGACACTGCCCTTCGTCATCGGCTCTTGGAGGAGGGTGTGGACTTCGGCCTCGAGACGCCGGCCCGCCTGAAGGGACCGGCGGGGTCGG
>JAOXJJ010000481.1:13246541-13260539 GCA_025769935.1 Phoenix roebelenii
CCCCGACTTCCGAGCTCGAGCAGCTCGCAAGTTCGAGCGCGGGAAGTAGTGAGGGCGTTTGGTTGCTTCTTGCTCTGTCACAACTTTTTCCCCCAACAGTACCTGCTTATTTTCTCTAGAACGGAAGGATATATAAGAACTTCAAACGACTTGTATTGATGCTCGGCAAGTTCAAGCAACTGCCATATACGCCGTGGCTCGCTCCCTTTCCCTCTCGTTCCTAGAATGCATCACCCAAAATATCACCACTGGGAGCCTCAACAAATGGAACACAGCAAGATAAATTTTGATGGATGACGCCGGAATTCTTTTAGCTGGAGTTACGCCCCTATCCTTTCAGTCTCCAACTTTGAATTTACTGCTGAATATATGGGTATGAAGACAGCAATCAGTATGCTTGAAGCCACCAAAATTCATTTAAAGGTGATGCAACTACTGTTTTGTCATGGATTAATGGGGCAGACTCCCTTCGTCACCCTTACCTCCTCAATATTAGATCAATGAAGTGCTGCCTAGATGATTTGAGAGCTACTCGTGTTTCGAGGGAAGGAAACCAAGTTGCACCCTCACTCGGTGTCATCTTCGGTACACCCTCACTCTGGACAGATGACTTCCTTCTCCTCTGCTGACTCAATGGGAGTTAGTTTTTGTAGGCTTTTCTTTCTTTCCTCTTCTTGTACCTGGGAGCTTTCCCCTCGCAACTACCAAAACTAAATAAATACAACATGATTTGACTATATTTATACATATTATCTTTTAGCAATAATCATTTATCCGTCGAGCTTCGATTACAGTATGTTAGCATAAATGCTTCCGGCATGATCAAAAAAGTTTAAAAAAGAAAATTAGGTTAAAAATTTATCTCAACAACCACTGCAATCAAATAGATAATCTTAATTATCCATACTACTCGAGTCCCAGACTCTCCTAAAATATCTACAGAGCTAATCCACGGCACTAATGCCTGCATGAAGCACAGGATATATATTAGTCAAAGATCAAAGATAAGGTCTTGTAACAATAAATAACTTCCTTCAGTATAAATCCTAGCAACAAGTTCGACCTTGCCCATTTTGATACTGAAAACCTGTAATACAAGATGGGTATGATCCACGTGAAATGTGTTGACAAGATCACAAACTTAAGTTTCTGTTTCAATTAATTCTCCTCCTCCAAGGTCCAGTTTCCAATTGTTGGAGTCACTTTTCCTAAGAAAATGGAACCGAATTGATGGAGGAACAGAAAAAAAAGGGTCCTTCAAACAAACGCATAAGCCAGCTATGATTCAGATGTAAACCAGATCAGTTTCAGCAATAATTAGGTTGCATAATCTACAGAACTAGAAGTTTCTTTACAGCAGAAAATAGATTTACTATAATAATGCATATCATGCACAAAGGAGCTATAAGAAAACTGCCCCTCCAAAAGGAACAAGGATGTACCAGTGAGGATTTACAGCTAAAATCCCTATTCAGGGTACCTTACTGGTTTGAACTTTGCATTGAACACGGTGCATAAGGCTCGAAGAGAGTGACACTGGGGTTCCGATCGTATTGCAGAATATCTGCAGCTCGTTCAAATTCTTCCCTCAGAATTTTAATGCTGTACTTGTCAACCACACGGCCGAGATCATGGGAAATCTCGAAGGGATCTTCTACGCATATTAGATGACGATCATTTCCAATCCGCCTTGTCCAATCTTTAGCTTGCTTGCTGCCAGAAAAATCCTTCAGGTTACAAAAGAATTTCACAAGCATTCTAAGACATGTTCCATGGTTAATTAATAATTACTGTTTATAACACAGACAAAAAAGTTGATGTTGCAGGGGTTGAATACATCAAACAACATGGATATCGAGTTTCATTCATGCTCTGCACCATGAACCAGATTTGACTGGTGCCCAAAACAAAAAACTAAACAATGAATTACAAACAGAAAAATTTTAGAAAAATTAAGAAAAAATAAAATAAAACTGATGAGAGTAATAAAAATCCTCTAAACTCTTTGAGGTTGTGGTTGCCATTAAAAGTTCGGTTGCATGCTCAAATCTGAGTCAGGTAATAGCTTTACAAAAAAATTACATATCCTTCTGAAAGACATAATCTTTGTATGATAATGCATATTTCCAAAATATAACAGCAGATCAACCTAAAAATTATCAAATAAACAAATAATCCATGAATGACTAGATCCAGAATGCATGTTCCCATGCTAAGGATTTTTCGATGAACACAACAACGAGATCTGATCCCATCTCATGACTGAGAATTTGACTCGTGAAGAGAATGACTTTTCTTAAATCATCCATACAAAATAAATTTTATCACTCCAAAGTACAAATCATATCATCATAAAACAAACAATCGTTACAAGCATTAGTATTTGGCTCATGTGGTGCCCAAAAGGGGCATAATGGCCATTATGAATTTTAATGATCAATTTGTTTGGAGTAAATTCAATGAAATTCTAACAAATTATTACAATTTGCTTCTTTATTCTCTTTGTCCTAGTGGTTCTATGGTGGGACGTGCTTATTGAAAAAAAGAGTGCAAGGGGGGTCTACTCCCACTAGGAGGTGTTCCATGGATCAGGGTTGGAGATGTGGGTAAAGAAAGAGCACCTGTGTTATGCACAAAGGGTATAACTAGCATTCCCAACTTCAGGTGGAATAGGACAGCCCTAAAGCAACCTAGACAAATGAGATATTGAACAAAGAAGTGGCCTCCTGGGGATTAAAGGTAGCCTAGACATCTAGGGAGTGAAATTTTAGTCCATAAGCACCACCAACGGCATAAATATAATCCAAACAGCATCAAATGATATATTCATTGTCATCGGTTATAAAATCAGGTAGCAAGAATATCACTTTGAAAAAGTATAGGTCCACCAGAGGAGCAGCCTAATCCAGGCAAGTTGGTCACAGGAACTCCTGTGGCCAGCCTCTATTTTTGCTGCCTTGTTCTTTTCTCCAAGCAGAAACAGAAAGATCCATCTATGACCTCACTTTGTATCTTTCATGGGAAAAAAAAGCATATGACAGTTCACAAAAGAAGAACAATCTTGTAAATGGATTCATGTTCATAGGATGTGACAACAGTTTTTATGCTGGCCTCAACCTATCACAAGCGTCCTTTATCCAGCTTGAGACTGGCTATGTACAAAATATAGATGAGTTAAACATAAAAAAATATTATAATCGAGACAAAAAGCAGTTGCATAAGCATCAGAATAAAATCAAATCAGTATTGCAATATCCAAAAGCTGGTGAAAATAGCTGAAGATACTAACCTAATGATGCTTCCTGTTCGAACAGATATAACATCATTCGTATAATCATGATGATATGCCCAGTACTGAAAAAATGCCCAAAGCAACCGTGCAATACTTTCCTTATTCCGAGCACCGAAATCATGCAGTTTTTCGACTTGATCAAAGTAAGCACATTCAACATTATCTACAGTTACAGCATAGGTTGCCTCCAATGCCTGGCATATAGATGGCAGCATACATTAGAAGGGAATCCCGCTTGAACAAATTCTCAAAAAAGTATGGGAAGTAGAATAGAAACTAAGATCAGCAAGCTTCTGGAGTAAGTGTTTGCCCCCCCCCCCTGCAAATGGGGTATGCTGCATTTATAATATCAAACAATTTGATAGAATGTGGAATTTATCATACAAGGTTAACAAGATTTCATCCACCAAATCAAAAAACGAACGAGTTAATCAAAATTCATTTCTTCATGCAACGGGAAATGAGAGTAGCACTGGAACCAAGGAATGTACCAGGCGGTTCAGCCTGTATCGAACCGGTTCGGTCTCTGACCGGTCGGATTCGGCGTTAAAAAATGGTACCGGCCCGTACCGGCTAAGGCAATTTTTTTTGGGTTTTTAGAGGCCGAACCAGTGGTACCGGTTCAAACCGGTCTGGTGGCCGACCGATACGTCTATCGGTACCGGTTCGATGATCCTTGGCTAGAACAATGTAGATTAAAATATGAGTAAAATATCAGGAACTAAGAGAACTTTGTGATGTATTATGAACATTTTCAGCAATTTGTACAGCCGAAAGATAAAATGGATGCTTAAAATAGACAATTTTAAGAGATGATTAGAATATTGATAGGTTGAGAACTGGATGAAGATGAAACTGTAATTGCATATTTGAGTGGATGAAAAGCCCTAGTTGATAGAACTTTTGTTGCAAGACCAAAGTGCCTCCACAAATGCATGACTACTATTGATATTTTATTAAATGTCAAATGAAAGTAAAACTTGATTTTTCCTATAAAGTTGATCTGGAACAAAGGCAATGGATTTTGTTGGTCCAACATGTCTCTGATACGCACTAAAAGGACAAGTTTGGATGACATCTAAAATATCCAAATGTACTTTCAAAGGATGCAAGTCCCCGAACTGTTATCTCGGGCCTCTAATAAGGGGGCTTATCATGATATCAAATATTCATACCTAATACTTGCATCGGGCGTACCGATATTGTACCACCATAGTATTGGTAGAGGGTCTAATACCAAGATTGTGAACCTTGACGGAGACACTGTTGTGCCAATATTGATTAATGCCTTAGATACAGAATATCTAAATATATCATCATCGAAAAGGTCAATTAAGCTTGACTACAATAAACACTATACAGAACTATAATGGAGGTCGAATGAATAACAGGCCAAAATTATTATAAGATTGAGTTAAGGTATTAATATCTAATTATGGAAAAAAAACTATATGAGCAAAAAATAGCAAAATCTAAATTTGAAAAATACTTCCATAAGATTGTCAACAGCCACCCCTACATACCTGTAAACAAGGAAGAATTGCAGGCTTGCGGAGTTGCAAGAAGTGAATGCACATTAGCACATAACTGGAAAGACAACCAGAATCAACATGTTATATGCCCAAGTTACTAATGCAGATCATTTGTAAGAATGAGATATAACAGAACTCACGCGTAACTAGAAAGAGTCCCTTGATATGTTTCATTGACGCGACGGGATCTGGCCCAATGTTTCACAATAAAAGCCAACTGCCTTAGTCTACCATCTATTTGTGAATAATCCTTCAGGAGCTTTGTGTTAACAACTGCTAAGAGATTATTGATGCATATATCACAAGAAAGTCCAGTAACTGGATCCATTAGCTTTACTATAGGAACCCTAGCACGAGTTAGTGCCTGTATCAAATGAACAATTTCAAGTGAAAAATCAGCACAACATATTCCAGAACATACTTATGCTAACTTATATTCAGAGTGAAAGAAAATATTCACACTAACTTATATTCAGTATGAATCACATAATTACATTACTACCGAGCACATATTACTTCTCTTAGTTTTCTTTTACAATTGAATAAAGATTCTATAACAGAAATTTATAAATACAAGACCGACTGGAACATTACCAGCCAAAGAATACAAACTTCAATAACAATGCCCCTTGGAAAAAGAAAGATTATTTACCTGACTGGTACACACACGCACACAGACACTTATGTATACACAGGGATAAAATGGGATTTTAAGTAATTCCTACTACAACACTGTCAAAGTTTATTATATGCCACTATACCAAAAGGTGCTATTGTTATAGAAAAGAAAATCAGTAAGGATCATCTTCTTCAGTGCACTTATTAAATTAACCTAAATCACCTCAGATGTTTTGATTGCTGGTCTTTAGAGCACAGCCATAATCTAGGGACAACTGATTATTTCTGATGTTCTAATCTAAGAAATTGCTCCTCTACAAAGATTGCTCTGGCAAGTCTTCACTCTCGGATAAAGCAAGCACCTCAGGAAGGAAATGGTAAAACATGGGAACCTTTAAAACTATGCTCAAGTTTGATGAAGGATTGAGAAATTACTGTTTTCATAAGGAGATCAAAAGAGATTTACTTTTTGATTTCTTGCCTTTTTGGTCATATTGGAAAAATAAATAATTACTTGGTCATATTGGAAGGAATTTCTTACTTATTATACAAGAGAGATGGAAATCCTTTACTTGGGAAGTCCCCAAGACTCATTGTTAGTTGTTTATCAGGCAAGCAGGGTAGCTCAGAAGTTCTGCAATAGGTCAGTGAAATTTAGATTTTAAGTTACACCATGCTCCACATCTTGTATAGGAATCTGAATGAAGTTAGCCTTCAACGACCATGCACATGCTGTGGACCATCAGTGAGACACTTTGGAGATGTGTGAAAAGAGGGCGACTCAAGCAATGATGATCAATAAATTGTGGGAAGAAGGGTTAAGTAACAGAATATTCAATTTATGAGAGGCTAAAGCTACTTCCACTTAATGGTTAACTACAGAGGGTGCTTAGCATTTTACAATGGATTACCGAGAAAAGAACATTTGAAAAACTTGGGTAACAAAACTTACTTTTATGGGAGGCTCATAATTTTGTCCTTTACAAGAGGGGATAAAGCAGAATCAGATATATTCTAGTCAGGGAAAAAATGAATTCATTTTACACACAATATAGAGTCATGTGGAACGATTTTTTTGGCTGTAACTATACCATTGTGGCACAGGGTCATTGCCAGTTTCCCATTAGTAGTTTCTGAATTATGTTGAGTCTTGATAAGTGATCTCATATTCTTCCTTTCACCTCTTAATATGAGCTTTCCATATTTATTTATAGAAAAAAACAAAAAAGAGGAGGAAGAAGAAAAAAGCACCATACTTGATTTACACCATGTACACGGCTAGAAGAAAGAATTAAAAACTAATTTTGATGGATATGGATAAACTAATTCTAAGAATACCTTCAAAGAGAACTGCAACAAAGACGCAGGAAATGAATATATGAACATTGGCATACAAGAGGATTAACATATATTCTAGGCTAAATTGTTGAGCTGTGACAGAAGCCACCATCCCAAATTCTTGTGATGAGCCTGCAACCTAGGATAGCGGATACTTGTGTAAAAACAAGTATCCAGTAATCTTATGAGTGGTTCAAATTTTAAAAGAGATGAAATGTTCTTTAGTCTCTATATGGAAGAAGAGATTATACGTGTAAGAACTATAGTCCTTAAAGAGAGTTTCACTTCGACCCTGCAGTAGGCAATCTGTGATAGAAATGTTGTGCAAGCTTTAAAGATTATTCATATGTATCAAGAGAGTAGCAATGAACGAGAATAAAATAATTACATGAAAAGATGGGGAACCAGAATTCAGAAATTTGCATCTAAAGCAAATATAGTGTTGAAGCCTCAAGGTGAGAGTGAAGTCAAGCATTGTATTTGAATTGTGACCTGTGTGTGCGTGTGTGTTTCAGCGCACGCGCACGTGCCTGCACACATATTTATATAGGCACATATACATACATACATATGCATGCACATGCACATATGTATGAATATGTATATGTTAGTGCTTAAATGAGAAAATGAGAGACCTAGTGTATACTCTGAAAGTCGGACAAGTATCAGCACTCGCAGGTTGAGGATGTGGAATCAGAGAATCAAGAAGTCACGTATTAGCTTTTAATATTTAAGCAGATGAATAGTAATGGTTAGCCTAGAGTGTATACTTCTGATACATTACTCTGTTATGATCAAATTAAGATGTCGTAAGAACCCTTCTGATAAGAAAATGATGAAGTAGCATTGTCCTAGATTGTTATCTACAGTGTAATTGCAGCATAACCTGAAACTTAAGGATCATTTATATGCGATGGAAATAATTGATGGTTTTGTTTGGGCTAGTCAACAAAAGAGAGTGTGAAGTCATTAAACGAGTATTGCAAATTTTAGGATGTAAAATGGATTAGCGTAAACCTAAAGATTTTAGAGCTGGATTTGTTACAACTAATGCTGTGTATATATCAAAAAGAGATAAGCTGAATAACGTGGTTGCATTACAGGTAACAAGCACCAGAGACTCCACTGCAAGATGAGATAATTTGTTTCCTTTTAAGTTGCACATTATGGGACACCTAAGTAAACATTAAAATATTAGCACAAAAGATATGGCCTTAAATAGGAAAATATGGCGAAAGTAGATATATAAAGCCAATATTGGACAAGCCCCCAGGCAACAGCAAATATCTAAAAAGAGACAGCTGCAACTCAGACTGAAAGTGGGTCAGGCCCAGAACCAGTGTTCCCATGATTCAAGCCTAATTTATTAAAATCAGATCAGAATCAAATAGTCAAATCCAAGCCTTACCCATTACCAATCAGATTTCACTGGATCAAAAAATCAGGTATATGTGTGTGTAACAAGATATAAGCATATCAGCAACCTATCAGCATAAGATTAATTAACAAGCACATCGAAGATATCACTAACAACAAAAAATAGATGATTAATTAAAGAAAAGTTCTCACAAAGAGATTAACTTTCTTAAATTTGAGGAGGATCAGGTAGGTGCAAAATCATATTATATTACTTCCAGGCTGGTTTTGTTTTAGCTTAGGCCATATATCAATGTTGGCAGAACCGTCCCAAACCAGGAGCGAAACCATCCCAAACCGCCTGCTTCGGACCATCTCGAACCATACCGGTGGTGGACCAGGATGATTCCGGCTAAGCAACCGAGATGTGGTTGCCGGAGGGGGAGAAGAAGAAGGAAACAGAAGAAAAGAGAATGAGCAGGGAAGGGAGGTCGGCAAAGAGGGCCAGTGGAGGCTAGCTATTGCCGGCGCTGGCGTAGGTGGCGGAGGCCGCGGCCGGGCCGCTTGCCGACTTCACTTAAAAATCGTAAAATCTTTTAGCTGCCGAACCCCGGCTTCGAACAAAACAAAGGCCCGGCCACGGCCTTTGCCACCTACACCAGTGTCTGCAGTAGCCGGCCCTCCGCCGGCCCTCCACCGACCTCTACCACGCTCCGTCGGCCTCCCTCCCTCCCTCCCCTGCTCGTTCTCTCTTTTCCTCTCTCCCATAGTCTCCTATGTCGGTACAGGCCTGGCACGGCATAGGCCCGTACCGACGCGTGCCGCCAGGCAACCGGTATGGTGCCCGGTACCGGCACAACAAAGCGTGCCATATATGGTCCGCATCCAATCCATAATTAGAAAAAGTCAAATTTTTTATCCAAGCCTGACAAGTTAACTTTGATTCAGATTGGACCTGGTCATTTCCATTTCAGTTTTGAATCAGAAATGTCAATTCAGCCCACTTGAAGACCTAACTGCAATTCATTTGGAGAATAAATTATGCTTGACAAAACTATAAATAAGCAATAGAATTTCATCCATTTTGTTATCACAATGTTTACCTATTAGAAAAAAGAAGAATAACAGATACAAGAAATTATTATATAAATTACAATCTCAGTGAAACAGACATATTAAGCGTAAAATGTTGAACATTGTCATTTAACAGATAGAAAGTATTAACAGAACTGATAAGGCCATGTCATTCTTATTTACCTGCACATTTTGAAGATTACCAGACTGCAAGACATCTGCCAATTTTAACAAAATATCAAGCTTGTTTCTGTCAGTATCATCAATAGCAAAACAGACATCAATATCACTATTTGAGACCCCAAATGAATTGGCACATGATCCATAAAGATACAGCCGAGCATTGGGCCATTCTTTGTTTACCAAATTCTGCAGTGAAAATAATAATTGCTTTTGCTTGGCTATTTCCTCCTCTGCAGGTACTAAAGATTCAAAAATTGAAAGGAAACTAGGTGTCAGTGCATCTATGTCCCAGCGACATTCCAGTGTTCTCCTTCGGATCCTCACACGCTGGCTTGATACATAATGTCCTCTAAAAGTATCTGACCTGACATCCTGAAAATCATATTAGAAATGGAATACCAGATTTTAGAAATGCAGTTACAACAGGAAAAGAGATCTATTTTCTTTATTAAACTTCAGCCTGATAATTAACAGACATGGACATCAGCGTATATCCTAGATTGGAGCAGCTGCGCATTTGCATGGGGTTGTGCCAAGTACCCTAGGAGACAAGTACAGTCCCCTGGAGCTGGAACTACCATTCTAACCCTTCTTAGGGGATCCCATCCATAAATGCAAGTACCCTTTTTGCTCATCGTAATTTATTGCATTTATTTTTCTCGTTGCTGGTCACATGTATCGAACTAACTTTGGAATTGGACACAATACCAAAGATCTTTTAGAAACACATATTCCTCTAGGGGGTCGATTAGGACATGGGCATAAGGGTCTTTATGACAATCAATAATTCGATTCATTTTCAATTAGGTCTTGCTCTATCCTCTTTAGGGATTATTACTTCCTTAGTAGTTCAACACATGTACTCTTTACGGTCCAACCAATGTTCACACACGCACATACAAAAAAAGGTGGGGGGCATAAAATCTAGCAATCACAGTATCACACCATGACAGAAATGCCTATCTCGGGATAACATTAGGATAATGACCTAGCATATCAAAACTTTTGAAAAGATGTGCCAAGACTTGGCCCAACCAGTCAAATTGCCAAGTATGTCTTAAAGCCCATTATCTTGGTCAAGAATCACCTTATATGATAAAGTAAATTACATAGTCAACATTTCTTATGGATTTAAGTGCCAGTACCATATTAACTTTATGATAGGAACAAGTGAGTGGGTTATTGGAACTATACAGGGGTAAGTGATGCCAAATTGCTCATGCTTGTCTCCACCACCACTTACCAATCTCTGCCAATGCATATTATTTTAATGTAGGTTATACATATTATAAGTAAAAATATGGTGTTATATTGCGCTATCCAATTCTAAACCATGCCTAATAATCCTTTATACTCATGTTTCTATTTGGGATGGTCTAAAGCTCTTCTTTCATATTTTTCCCCTCTATTTTTGAGAATTCGAAGGCCCGACCTGCAAGTCTAATGCAAAAATGATGCAAAATCATTTTTTACATTGAACCACAGTCTAGAATCAAAAAAGAAACCCATTTTATCAATCTTATCAAATTGTCTTGATAAACTTAAGGCTCAACACATGTTTTTTTATAAAATAAAACGAAGTTGTATATTTATTAATTATGGACATTCCTCATAATTATGTCTCACAATTTTCCGTTCATTTATTAGAAATCATTTCCAGGAGAGCCCTTATTTCAAATTTAATGTTCCCCAACTCTTCACCCCTAAGGTACAAGCCTTTTTTAGCTGAGTAATAGTTGGACATTTAAATTTTGGTCTTACTGTCCCAGTGAGAACCATTATCTATGAGAACTGAACTATTTGGTTTAAGAGCATGTTTTCACGTAGCCTCAAGCCAAAACTATTTCAGCGTTTCATTTTATTTAGGACACTTTGAGATAAAAAAAGCAAAAAGTGGAAACAAATTCTATGAATTAAACAAATTAAATAAATTAGAAAATATATATCATATTTTAACCCTTCATCTATGCTGTAACACCTTCTATTCATCTATACTTTATAAAGTATATGATTCATAAATTTAAGCCAATGAAGTATCTAAATGCTACCCCATCAAGCCACATTTAGTTCTAAGAATGACTTGGCTTCCACTTAGTACATTCCATGTGATGTCCAACTGTTTTCATATGGAAGCACATGACCAAGCTCAATAGTCAACAAACGAAAATAATGATGAATAGGTAAAAAAAATTCAAAATCTATCAACTTATAGTCAATACCAGAAAGATCGAGATTTTAGGTAATGTGGTTCACATGATTTACTCAAACCATGTGTTAGTGAAAGTAGTTTTGTTTCACCATAACTTACATTATTCAAAAAAGGAACATATAGCATTCTCAATAAATGTACTCCATGTGAAATTCTTAGCTTTCTTTGATAGTCAAGTGAATCTCCTTTTCTGCTTCCTCATTTTATCAATGAACTACAGATTGTCAAACAAATATCCTTGTTATGCTCAATTGCTATGCACGCCTCATGTTAATTGATAAAACACATGGGGTTAAGTCATTACTTTAATATAGATTGTCTAACGAATACTCAGTTAATGAATGGAAATGTATCCTAATACCTATAAAATAATGGATTATTTGGGAATTTTCAATATGATTAACAGACATGGGCATCATATATGACATGAATGAGTGAAAGAATTGCAAATTGTCGAGATTCAGAAACTGTGAAACAAAGTTATATATCTGATATACATTTATATGTGCGGTAAATAAGTTTATTATTGTAAATTTGCATGTTTCCATGTCACTGAAACAGTAAGTGCTTTTTCTAGAAAAAGGACAAAACAGTGCTTGTAACCACAAGTGGTTGTATGGCAGATCAAGACCAAGATCAACACCAGGATCATCATGAGCTATCACAGCAATTATATGATGCACAAGACAATCAAGAAATATATTTACTCGTGCTGATTAAGAACTTGGTTTCAGTCTTAGTCATGCCAAATGAGTTTTGATATCAGCATTTTCAGCAGTTATTGGTGGTTTGGCCTTAGTTTCACAGTGTCAGACCAAAATTGTTAAAAATTCAGAAAAGAAAAGAAAAGAAATAACTCTGAAGTATAATGTAATGTGCAGGAATTTAATGCATATTTTTTTTTCAATTTTGTAGTGAAACTATCAAAATTATATTTTATAAATTGGAATAACCTGAACCCCACATAAACTGAAGATGTAATTCTCCGAATTTATTTTGATGGTTACAGCTTATTATAGACAACACAATCAGCAACAAAGAGAAAGAAGGCCAACACAAATCTACATAAACAAAAATCACTTCCATGGCTACATGGTTAATGCATTAATTTTATTCTAGGTCATCAAAAAAATCACAAGAAGACATACTAACTGACCAGCTTTTGCACATCATAAAGAAGCAATTTGGATGGGGGGAGAGAGAGAGTAAATAAGCTCATAAATATTCAGAGCCATATTACAAAGGATACACAAGATTCAGAGAGAGAATTTGTGATCTTTAAAAACCATTGGCTCGTAAATATTCAGAGACATATTACATTGGATATACAAGGTTCAAAGAGAAAATATGTCATCTTTCAAAAGCTAAGTGCAGAGGATATTGAGGAAATAATGGTTTACCTTGCCCCGTGAAGTACTCACATGTGTCGTAGCATTCTTAAGCACTGCATCATCCCTCAACTCCAAAGAATCCATAAGTTGTTCGTTTAACACATCCTCTTCCCTGCAATTATCCCTTCTAGAGGATATATCATCAATTTCGCTCTGATCTGAACTTTCCAGCCTATGCCCTCTAGCTTTCTTCCCTCCATCATCAACCTCATTATCTGCATCCTTCTCGGATTCTCCACCAGGACGTCGATTGCTGTTGATAGGTCGGCTAGAGCTGACAGGCCGATTTCTAAGCTGGGATTTGAGGGGAATATCGCTATACCCCCTATGATCATCGTGCCGAAACTCTCCGTGTGCCGCTGCATCATCTGGGTAAGAATGAGACTCATGATTCTCGTCACTCCAACTCCTCTCCCTCCTCCCCACCTTTTGATCCCCATCTTGCCTCTCATGCGTGGCGATCCATTGCCCCAATCCCTGTGGCCTGTGTGGTGGCCTCTGAAACGGGGCATCTTTTCCCCTCTCTCCATGGAAGTGGTTCCGCTCAAAGTGCCCACGTGACCTCTCGGCCTGCGCCTTCCATTGCGCCGAGCTGACTTTGGGAATGCTCTGGTCGGCCAATGATCTGTCCAATTCAGCAGCACCACCAACTGGAAACTTCTGAAAGCCCGGTGGTGGCCTTAAATTGCTCCTCCCTTCTGGCCCCTGAGGACCGGAAAACTTCCTGCTAGACTCAATTTGATCCACGAGAACCCTATCTGGATGCGGGTGCCCTGGAATTCTGTAAAGATCGCCGCTTGGAGGGGCGGCAGCAACAGGGCCGACGCCAGTAGCCGAAAGCCCTAACCTTTGGTCTATCCGGAAGAAGGGATGGTTCCCGGGGCCGTGGGAGCTCCCGGCATCGGCGCCGAGGGGAGGGAAGCCGGGGTGCGGCGGCCAAAGGACTGGGGGGAACCCAGGGGGGGCGGAGAAGGGAGGAGGGGAGAAGAGGTGGGGTTCGGGGAA
>JAOXJJ010000481.1:13276008-13292043 GCA_025769935.1 Phoenix roebelenii
CTCACTTTCCACATCATGTTTGCAAATTACACAAAGCGTTATATGGTCTCAAACAAGCACCACGTGCATGGTTTGCTCGTTTTAGCTCATTTTTAACAAAATTTGGCTTCTTCTGTAGCATTGCTGACCCTTCACTCTTTATTTACAAAAAACAGAGTGACACTTTAATACTCTTTCTCTATGTTGACGATATCCTTTTGACAGGGTCCAATCCTACCCTTTTACAAAATTTTATTCTGGATCTTCATAAAGCATTCGATATGAAGGATCTTGGATTTCTTCATTACTTCCTTGGTGTTCAAATCACACGTACTCCTAATGGTTTGCTCTTGTCACAGTCCAAGTATGCTTTAGACATTCTTCAACGAGCTCAAATGGAGGGGTGTAAGCCAGTGAACACCCCCATGTCTCCCAAGGACAAAGCCTCCACGGACACCACCCCATTTTCTAATCCTACTCACTATGGAGTATAGTTGGTGCTTTACAATATCTTACATTTACCAGACCTGACCTCTCTTTTAGTGTGAATTTCGTCTCACAGTTTATGCATTCTCCAACGCAAGGACATTATCAACTTGTCAAAAGGATCCTCAGATATGTGCATGGCACCATCACTCTTGGACTTCACCTTCGCCGCCACTCGGCTTTTAACCTTTATGGTTTTTCTGACTCCGATTGGGCTGGTTGTAAAGAGACTCGACGATCTACCTCAGGATACTGCACCTTCCTTGGTAGCGATATCATCTCTTGGTCAGCCAAAAAATAGTCTTCTGTCTCCCGTTCCAGCTCCGAAGCAGAATATAAACCATTGTCCAATGCTGCCGCTAAATTACTTTGGTTATCCTACATTTTACATGATCTTGGCATTCCTCCATAGTGCCCTCCTCTCCTCCTAACTGACAATCAAAGTGCTATTTGCATCGCAGCCAATCCTGTTCAAGCCCGTAGCAAGCATATCGAAATTGATTTTCATTTCGTTCGGGAAAAAGTCCAACAAGGTCTACTCCGCATAAAGCATGTTCCATCCAAACTCCAAACAGCTAATATTTTTATCAAACCATTGGATCGGCCAGCATATGAGTTCAATCGCCGTTAATTAAGCCTCATCTCGCAGCTTCATTTGAGGGGGGATGTTAGGAAACCACCAATTTGTTATATGATGTCGAAGATGCAGAAATATTGAAAACCAATAAGGAAGATATAGAGCCATTGGAAACTATAAGAAAGATGCAGAGTTGTTGGAAACAAATCATCAATCATGCAATTCCCTCCAAGAAAGGAAATCACCAATCTATCAAATGCTATTGAAGATGTAGAGATTTTAAAATCAATAAGGAAGATATAGAGTCGTTGGAAACCAATAAGGAAGATGCAGAGTTGTTGGAAACAAAGAAGAAATCTCTCCAACGTTCCAATTGAGCTGTTAAAATCTTTGTAATTACTTTTCTTCCCATTCTATTGTTGTAAGTTTTCCTATTTATAATCAAATACAATCACTTCTCAAAATTGAGAAGTTCCAGAATAATTTGAGAGTTTCACCCAAAAAACTATTAGCTAAATCTTTCTTCAGAATCTTCTAATAAATAATTTGAGCATGTGCAATGTGAGTTTTCAAGAATATTTTGGGCTTTTAAAACAAATTTCTTGAATACAGAAAAAGGTTGATAATGTCATGTTAGTTCCAGAATAGAAAACAAGGTTCTCAAATTGTTTATCATTTGACAAGTCAGCAGCAAAGATTTTGCCTAAAATCAAGATAGATGTGCAGATCTCATTCCATTGGTTCTCCACAAGAAAGATTGGGTCATATCTGAGGAAGGTATGTATTTTAACTGGTTTTAACTGGATATTGCAGTACCCAAGCTGTCCTGCGCCTTCGAAGGAGCTTGTAAAATTCTGGCTAGGATCTTTATAAACTAAGAAAGTAAGATCATCTAATGACTTGGTAGCTTCCCTATAAAGGAAAAGGGTAGATGTTCTATCTTTATCTTAATATCACCTTTGACTCTGATGATAAATAGAGACTTGTATTCTTTCTAAAGAATTACCTGACAGACAAACAATGAAAAAAAGGGTTTCTAATTCTGTATCAACACCTATTCTGCAGCTAGGAAAAAAGGATTAGCAATCTTCTTTACTTGATATGTAACAAAGAGAAGAAAGATTCTATCATTCTCATTTACATGGCCAGCAAATAGAATCATAGTGGAGAGTAATTTCTTCCTCTCATGGCCAGAGAAAATGCTGTAATAACGATATCAAAGAGCACAAGGTTCCAGAGCAGTACTTTTCAGTAACTATATTTTATCTATTTGAAGCATGTAAAATGGTCATTTAAATCACAAAACCAGATGAAATTTCTAATATACGAGCGATCCAGAATGGCAACTAAAAAGACCAAGAAGGACTCATCAAAAAATAAGGATAAAAGCACTGCACAATAACTGTAAGAAATTTATTAGAGACATCTTCAAAATTCTTTGAGCAAGAATATGCAATCACTTGTTGCCTATTGTACTGAGAAGCTTGATTTGAATACTCTCTAGATAGTTGTTGCAAACTGTGGTGAAGTATTTACAGAGAGAATTGTGCATTAATAATATTTGAAATCCAATTTAACAAAAAAAAAATCTCCCAAACAGCCAGAAGAAAAATATTGGTGGGAAAACAGAAAGCAACAACTACAATAAGTATTATTTTTTTCTGAAGAAGAAAAATGCATGGAAAACAGAACCGAAGTTTAAATGCATCAGATTCATGACCTTTTCTCTTGGGTCTGCAGGTCCACGGTAACTCAACCATGGTTCTTTGACACCAAAACGCAGTTGTCAGAGATTGAGGATGGGTTGTAAAGTTATACTGAGGCTTCCTGATGAATAAGCCACATCTCTTTTTTTTCATCTTTTAATTCAATCAATACAAGAATTGTAACGAGGACTTCAAATTGGCTCATCTCATAATAACTACCCCAATTTCAAACTTGGATTAAGCACTCTAGACTAATTTCTACCTTGAAAGAATGAATTGACTCAATGAAAATTCTAAATGTCAACAAACCAATCCTATAACATTCTTAGCTTATGGAAACACTGAGTAACCCACAAATAAACTTAAAGAGCATTATAAAACAAAACCAACAATAGCTACAGAAAAATAACAATAAATGCTCTTCCTGTAGACAGATATTTCGAAGAAATTATGTCATCTATTCGGCATATATTAAGTTTCCATCTTCATGATCCTGATATCTCCAAGATAAATCAGCCACAGTTCCCTTCTTCATACTTAAGTTTCAAGATATGTTAGAAGGCTTACTCAAGGTGTTTTTATGAAGTTGGACCAAGACATCTCATCAGATAGATGTTCTTTCAACTGCTAAAGAGAGAATTCTAGCCCAAGTCATGCTCTGTTGCTTCTGCATCAGATATCTTTTCCTAGAACTTTATAAATTAGGGAAAGCATCCTCATCCGGTATGTCTTCCACTAGGCATGTGCAAATTTATGCTTAAAAATGCAGCTAGTCCAAGTATGAGAACTGGTCCAGACTGATCCAGATTGATTGACCCCAAGAGCTGTGATGGTTACTTCAGTACCTCCGATGCATGACCCTTTCTGAACGGCATCTGGATGAGGCTAGGTGGTCCGACGGGACAACTGCCTCTTCTTGCATTCAAGCCATCGAGGAGATCTTCCTTTTTTTCTCTCTCTTCTTCGGGTTGATAGGATAGTCAAAATAAGAACATGATAGGTCATTGTTAAAAAAAATGAGACTACTAGTCCGTAGCATAAAACCAAAAAAAATTCAGGAACTGGAAAGGGGCATAACTTTTACCAATTGTTATTCGCAAAAGCTTAGACTCTCTAAATAGAAGCATTTTCATGATTAAATCAAATCTCAATATATTGTAACTCGGGTATCATGTAACTGCAACATCAGAGTATCAATTCTCTAGAGGCCCACATGCTCACATATTGTCTAGTGTAAAACACGAAGTTGATAATCATGTCAATTTGGCATATTTTACATGTGTACCACCTCAACTATAAGAGACCAATATAGCAGAAGGTTCAATATATTCATCTAGGTTAAATGTGCACAAATCAAATGGATCTTCTAGCCTTCTGCATTTGTCGAAGTCATTACCCATGTCTGCACAAGAATGATAATGATAATTATATCAAAATCAAATAGAGAATAGCATTACCAAAATGATCACCTAATATTCCAACTTGACCGAGTCAAGATCTTAAAAAAAAAATTGACAATGCGGCTCGATCTTTTTTTGATTTCCTGATCCAACTGAATTATAAAAGACTTGGCAAGTTCCAGCCGAGTTTTGATTTTTTTTAATGAATTTTTTGAATATATACCCTTCCAACTATGAGAAATTGCACGAATACGCTCGTAAAGTTGCATTTTGTGTGTATACCCCTACAACTTTTTTTGCATATTTACCCATAAAGGTATTTCAGTCATTTTAGTTTTAAGCCGTTTATTTTTTAACAACATTAGATGGATGTACAAAAAAAAGAAAAAAAAGAAGGATGTACATGCAAATAGTAATTTTATGAGGATATTTATGCAATTTCATATATTTAGGAGGGTATAGATACAAAAGAAAATCCAAAAAAAAGAAAAAAAAAAGAAGGAAAGAGAAAGTCTATAATTTCAAACTATGTTCTTATATAACTTTGCATAAGGAGTTAAACAACAATTTACTTTTGACTATAGGCATCATCCTGAATTTCAGCTTGCCATGTCTCAAACATCCATGATCCAATGTAGAAAAAACTGTATGATATTCATTTTTAGAAAAAGAGAGAGGGCATGAACTGTCCGGTTTCCATGCCAGTTACAGCTTCTCCAAGAAAGAAAAGCCTAAAATGACAAGAGTGAATATAGACTTTAAGATTGCCAGCCAACAAAAACTAAAGGACCCAAAAATAGTAAGCATAACAGATCAGATCACAAAACAATTAACATTAGTCGATAAGATAAGCGAACTAGTCAGCATAGCATGGTATCCTGTTCTGCTAAATCATGCACGAGTTCTTTCCTTTTTTAGATTTTATTAGTTATTAACCTATATATCAGCTAGATTGTTTTGATTCTGCCAAATCATGTATAGATAATGCAGCCATTAAATTTTTTTTCCTTCACAAAAAAAGCAGAGCAATATTCATGACCCAGTCAGTCAGCAGAGCTTCCTTGCGAAATCACGAGGACACATCTTACGTTCATTGCCATTTAATATAAACCATAGAAGTATTAAATGGTTCTGTCATATCTTAGAGGACACACACTATTTTGTAGTAACTAGTAATTTATCTATGACAAGATTATGTTTTCAAAGATCTCCACCCTCTCTGAATCATGCTGACAGAAAACCAAAAAACTTCTCCACTTTACCACCAAAATTTCAACTGAAATTCCTTTTTGCTGATCCCTATTCGAAAGTTAGAATTTGCGTTATAATTTAATGAGCCAAGGCATCACGCGATGAACAACTCCGAAATTCATGCAGCTTTTTCAATGAATCAGATCATTACAGAGTCGCTTCTCTAATGCTAGAATCCCACTTATCCTCTGTCCTCTTTAATCTCCAATAATTCACAGCCACAGCGACAACATCTAATAGAAATTTTGAGACGAACAGACATTAAAACTGTGCTCCCATCATAAATAGCAGTCAAGAATCAAGCAAGTTTAACGGAAACAACTGGAAGAAGACAAGAAGTGACCTTGTGACCAAGTGGATAGTCCCCCTGGATCAGCCAGAGGCCTCGCCGCACATACCGATCAGCCGCGGAGATCTGCCGCAGGACATCAATCAAGAGACCCACCGCATAGTCCGCAACATCATCGGTGAAGGCGTTCCCGGCGTTGGTGACGGCGATGCCCCTGCGCCGGCACTCCGCGACGTCGATGTGGTTGACCCCGGCGCTCCCGGTCACGACCAGCTCCAGCTTCGGGAGGCAGGCAAGGAGCCCGGCGTCGACGGGGGAGGGGCCTACGCAGAGAAGGGCCCGGACGTCGCCGGCGTGGGCGGCGAGGAATTCGTCTCGGGGGAGCGGAGACTCCCAAGGCTTCAGGAACCGGAATTTGGGGGCGAGCGCGTCGTGGAAGTGGGATAAGAGCGGGCGAAGGAGGAGGACCGGCGGGAGATGCTCTCGCTCTACGGCCGGCGTCTCCGCCCCGGGGTTTTCGACCGACATCATCGCTGGCGCGGGCGCGAACCGGCGGAGGGGTTGACGAGTTTTAAGCACGGGGAGCGAGAACTTGGAGGGCTTGGGGGCGGAGAAACCACTGAGGCGCATTACCAACTGTATGGAGAAGAAAGTCAATGGCCAGGGAGACGACGAGCCGGGATCAAGTGGAAAGTCGTGGGCCTCGCTCTCTGGGCCTTTGGGCCTATGGCTCTGGTATTAGTATGCTCTCTGCTTAGGGCCGATACCAATGACAATAATTCGTTTCTATGATGATGCATTGAGGGGAACTTTTGATGAATATGATCCATAAAAGCAAGCAGCTATAATTGATGACACAGTGTATTGTCGTATGATGCATGTGGTGTAGAATATAATTTTTTCGTATTCTTTGCTCAATTCTCCAACCTATGATATTGATGAATGGCTCAACCTTAAGATGACATCTACCAATATCTGAGTATAACACTTCCTAACTAGCACTTAGGATGGAAAATTGATCAAGGAGTGGATTGGGGACATGTTATATGCAATAGCCAAGCCAAAAGTTGAAGCAGAGAGACAAATGACCAATTTGCCAAACAGAACTTTATTTTTTTTTCACAAAAAGTCAAATCCCGAGTACCTTCTCAGTGCTAGACCTCGTACTAATTTACAGTATCAATATGTTTGATATGAAGATTGATTCGGTGTATCAAATGCTAGTATGCCTCCCATATTGCATGCCGGTCGGTATCGATACGATCGATATGCATTGTATCGATCATTATGGCAAACCTTGCCGAAATACAACAATTTTTACTTTGGTTATACTTTTCTATGCACCGTCCTCTAGGGTGAGCATCTTCTTCCTCTTTTACATTTTTCAAAAAGATTCATAAAGGATATTAACGTTATAAGTAGATCTTTTATTAAATGATTAATATAAAATATTCTCTTTTGATGTAGGTTTTTTTAATTAAAGGGATGTCATGCATCAATTTTGCTACATTGTAAGGTTCAATATGCAAAATTGCAAATATGATAAATTAAGCAGTTTATAAATATGTATAAAAGAGATCTCAACAAAAAAAAAAATAAACAAAAATAAAATTACCTATTGGTTTATCCATCCATGCTCTTTCCCTTTCTTGGTGCAATACGAAAGGGTCTTGAAAGATGGAGGGTCTGTAAAGAGCTAATAGGGGCCCCTTTGATTGCTAATCTAGAGTAGGTGATTAGCAGCTTGCAGAGTACAGGGTAGGATTCCCATAGACAAGGAATTTCTTTACGACAGAACACTGTCAAATAATTGAAATGTAGTTATTCAGATTAAGTACATTTGTGTCCTAGAGAGCAAACACTGCATATCAACATCAGTATAAGGTTGGTGCTGTTTTTATTTGTTACAATCTTGATTAGATCTTTAAGAAGTTAATTTCCCCTTCCATCAAACACAACATGACTTCTCTGACATATTTGGATGAGAGAGAAGTCTTATTACTTCTTGAATGGTAAATGGTAAGCAGCCAAAGGTCTTGAGCCTTTTTGCAACTGCAAATCCAATGCTGCCTAGTCTGACAGTACCAATTTGCTCTCCAGCCAGTTGTGACCAAAAGCATAAGAAAAAAACAAAAAGGTATCAAGGAATTATCTTGGATGATTGGTTTTCTCTAGAATCAACATATACCAAAACATTATGACGCAACGTCAAATTAAAATGGTACATGCCGATTAGCATAGATGGAAAGTAGTATGAAAGATTGACGGTTTGGACTTAATGATAGAGCTAACCATGCGCCAGATTTGGGCACGAAAAATATCAAAATTTAAGTATATTCCACCCGAAGTCTAACGTAGAGTGAATGTAATTTAGACCCGAGGCCTGGCTCGTGATTAGCTCTACTTGATAATAACATATATGTTTCCCTAAAATTGACTAACCATGCAAGGCTCTAGGAAAGTATTTGAAAGTAATTTTAGCACAACGAAAAGGGTTGCTGGTAATGGTATTTTGTAAGTGGGACGACTTAACACTTGGGCTGCAAAGAAGGTTTACAATAGCATCTAGAAGGCTTTCTCCTAATTCTATATTAAGTTGTCACATTATATTCCTGCTAGTGAAGAAATATGTTCAGTTGTTCCACAAAAAAAAAAGGATGGCCCAATACGATGTGTTCACATGTTGAAGAATGGATTTTCCAGCCCATTTTCCCATGTTAAAAGCATCCTTAATTAAGCTGCAATTAAACTAATATACTTAGGCGTCAACGAGTGCCAAATGCATGTCATTGATAAGATATATTAATCCTTGGATTAAAATTATTGCCATATCTAACCAAGGTCACTAACCCATGGTTAAAGCACCTTCCCCATGCTGGCATTTAGGGGATAAATTAGATCTTATGACCGCTTTCACGGAGAATTGGGTGCTACTTAGTTAGATGCTGCTTAGATGGGATAAATTAGATTTTATTGATCGGATAAATTAGATCGTTAAAGCACCTTCCCCATGCTAGCATTTAGTTGGGATAAATTAGATCTTATGACCGCTCTCATAGAGAGTTGGGTGCCACTTAGTTGAGGTAACACAAATAATTAGTACTTCGCAAAATGCTAAAAGTTCTCTCTCCAATAATCACTAGTCACGCCGATAACTGATGATAGGGTGGATGGAATCTAAGGCCCTCCACTGATCTATATATTATTAGTTGGATCAGATTCACCGTATCATCTATAGATCATGCCAATTGCAATCCAACACATAAGAGAAAAATTGGAGGAAAAAAAGAGAGAAGAGAACAAGATTTCTTCTTCATTCCTAGCGAATATATTTTTTCTCCATTTCTCCTTCTCCCTCCACCTTCATGCATTACCTCCGGAGGTAGCAACAACCACCCCTCCAACTAGGAGAGCGAGAGGATGACGAAAGGGGGCGACTGCAAGGACGGGGACAATGAGGGGATCTATCGTCGCACTCTAGATATTTACAAATCGTGACTGCCACATCAGACCGGTTGTTTGAGTAGGGATTAGCGAGGTGAACTATAGTAGTACTCTAAAAAATTACATGATTTCTAGGAGGTACAACTTGGAAACTCTATAAAACATGAATGATCACTTTATAATTAATAAATACTTAAATTTTGCATGTACCATGATTTTTTTTTTCTTTTCTTTTTTTCTTCTTTCTTGAAGGGAGGGGGGAAGCGGGGATTGGGTTTTTTTCTCGCTTCTCCCTGATACCTTTATTTATGCATCGATAAGTTCAAAGCATTGCTACACTTGCTTCACTGATTTGAAGTTGGCCGAACTCAAACTTTTTTTCTTTTAAAATAAAAGATAAAGAATGTACAATAAAAATTAGTCGATTATTAACAATAATAGTAGTCAAGGCAGTTATGTTTATTTTAGAATACTCTCTAGGTCATGGTCGAACCGGAGAAGCCAGTCGTCTCCCAAGCATGCCACCAAATTTTATTAAACTTAGTAGAAGTATGTACATCAGAAGCAGCAGAAGACAGGAGAAAGAACAAGAAAACACAGTTTGGAAGCAGAAAGATAAGCAATGCAGAAAGAAGAACAAATCAAAAGATACAGAGATGTGATCATGTTAATCACGACATTGAAAGGAGACTGCCTTCATATGATATGCGATGTGCAGTGATATAGAACTATAGGAATGGCAGCTTCACTTCTAGTCTTCTACTAGAGCCGTAAGACACATTTTTGAAACAATATTCACCTGGCCACTACAAACCAATCTACAGGATTATCTTGAACAACTATCACTGGATAAGAATGAAGGTGGAAAAATTCGTAAAATAGTAAGCCCCTACTACCAAGCAGCCAAGCACTTGTGACACAATATTGTAATGAGCATTCACCCTTTTTTTTTTTTTGTGGGTCGTAAATCATTCTGAAACTGGTATAAGTAATGGATGGTTTTGAGAAGAAAGCCTCTAGGTTATTTATATCCAAGCAATTTACCCAGATCTGCAAGGGATTCTGAAGTAAAAACAGCTCGGTATTTTAAGGTGACAAAACTATTATTGCCCATGAGAAAGAGCTATTTGGGCAGGGCAGATTCGCGCCTCCAAGCTCGCCTTGCATCAAGCGCCTGACTAGTTCCTCCTCGTGAAACAGAGGCCCCCTCTCCTGATGCCGTCATGACATCTTTTTGGTGATATGATGCGTGTTTTTTTTTTTTTTGTCAAAACAGTATTCTATTTCATATATATCTAACGTGAGTACAGCCAGACATATCAAAAGAGAGTAAACAAAATAAAGAATGTGGGATGCACTCTAAGCTAGTCCAGGGGATCTTCGGGCAACATAAGAGGCGGCCCAGTCTGCTGCACTGTTCGCTTTCCAGTATACATGAGCAATCTGGCATGAGGTCAGCTTCCACACCAAACTGCGAGTGTCCCGTATCAGGGGGTGGTCGTTCCCATATGTATCCACTCCTCGCATCCAGTCAATTACCAGAGAGTAATCACCCTCGAGAACAAGCCTGTCAGCCCCTAGCACCCGTCTCACATACAAAACGCCCTACCAGGCTGCTCACAACTCTGCTCCCACAGCTGTTATGCCTGGTGTGCTCCATCTTCCAGCAGCGATAAAGCTGCCCCCATGATCCCTAATCACAAAACCAACGCCCCTGGAAGCGCCATCCTCCGTCGTGCCATCATCAAAGATCACCTTAAGATAACCAGGGGTGGGGGTACTCAAGAGAAGATCACCTACGTAAGCCACTATAATGCCAGTCTCAGCTAAACTCGGCCTCCGAGTAGACTCACTCAGGTACCGAAACATATCCTCCAGTGACTCCCACGATGGAGGGAGTAGCGTAGATGCACGTCTTCAGCACTGCATAGCTATAAGGCATTGAAGAAGTACATAGCTAATAGTCTCCTTAGCCTCCAGGCACCCCTCGCAAAGCAGAGTCATCCTCATCCCCTGCTTGAACAACATACTCTTGGTTGGAAGCCAGCCCCAGGCCACCTTCCAAAGAAAAAGCGCCACAAAGCTTGTGAGAGAAACTCTGGCGTAGAGAGAGAAAACCCAACGGCTAGCTAGTGCGGTGGTGCTTGAGAGGCACTCGGCCGGGAAAGTGGTGCTCCGACTGGTCGGCGTGGCACTCACGGCGGCCGGGGCTGCGAGAACGTTGTCTGGAACCCCTTTGGGTATCTTCGGCTGCCTCGGCTAGATTGGGGAGCCTGGGAAGACAGCAAATGGGCAAGCGGCAGCGGGACTTGCCTCCGGGGAGGAAACCTTGAGGGAGACCACCGGCGCCTAGGGTGACTGGGCCTGCGGTAGCCTACTTTCAAAGTCTCTGGCTAGGAGTGCAGATCCTTGCAGCTGGCCCTAGCCGGAAGGGGGTGACTGGTACACTCTGTCCTCCTCGACTACTCTGTTTACTTTGTTTTCTTAGGTGAGCGACTGCAACGACATGGATCGGAAAGGGAAGTAGCCGGCGGCGAAGGCGACGGAGGAAGCGACGAGAGGCTATGGTAAGTCATCCAGACGTGGGGTGCGCTCTGCGGCCTGGTTGAAACCGGGGCCTTGGGTTACCCACTAGCCCACGGCCGAGGAGGTGGAACGCCTGAGCCGTCGCTTTCCGAACGTCCTGCGACCTCCGAAGGAGCCGATAGAGGCAGCTCGGCAGGTGTGGGGGGCGGGCGGTGATTGCTCGCAGTTTTGGCCACCGGATACCGGCGGAATGGGTGACCAAGGATATGGCCACCCGCGCGAAACTTAAAGACATGGTGGTCGTCCCACTCGTGGATGACTACCTCGCCCTGAGATTTCGGTCGATGGAGGACCGGGATCGGGCTCTTAGTGAGGGGCCTTGGGTGGTGGCGGGGCATCCCAGACTTCAAGCCTAGGGACGACACAGTGAAAAGGGCGATGGTGTGACTCCGGTTGTCGCGATTGCCGTTGGAGTACTGGTCGACGTCGACCATCCTTCACATCGCGGCCCGGGCGGGCCAGCCGGTGGCGGTGGATGGGGTCACCGAACAGCAGGTGGCGATGGGTTTCGCCCAAGTAAAAGTGGCAATTGACACCACTGAACCGCTACGGCCGGGAGTTCTGACCTCGGACGGTGGGGAGGATGTCCAGGGGCCAGTCTACGGCCCCTGGATGGTGGCGATGCGGCAGAAAATCCCACGGGAGGATCGGCCGCCGCGGCCGAGGGAGATGACCGGACCCGATCTTGGGGCTGGGTCATCCTCGAGGCGACCGCCGCCACCGGCGGATCAGCCGACCACACCGACCGCACCAGTGTCCCCGGCAGACAAGGACGGCTGGCAAAAGCCAGCAAAAGTTGCGCGCCGCCGGTCGCTGTTGGCAGCGGAGGGGGAAGGGCTACACTTGGCCCCTCCTCTAGGCCCTCTTCAGGTTGACCCGGTCGACGAGCTTGCGGACGACCTAGTCGAGCCAGAAGACTCGGAGCCGAGCCAGGGGGTCACCCCTCTGCGAGCCGACCCGGGGCCGAGTCAGGGACTCGCCCTGACGCGGGCTGAGCCGGGGCCTAGTGCCTTAGTCGCAGCCCGGGCCCAAACACAGAAGAGGCCCAGTCTGCTAGCAGCCCGAGCCCAAACACAGAAGAGGCCCAGACCGCTAGCAGTCCGGGCCTGCAAAGGGGCCCAGGGACGGTGGCCCAGCTGGCCCGCGCGCATCCCGCGGTAGGTCAGCGAGCTGACGCTGTGCCGGCCCAATGCACCCGGGCCCAGGGGACAGGGCGCCGATGTCGCGGGCCGGCGGGTGCGACTCGGGGCGTGCCCGCAGCGTGGGGCATGCCCCGCACCCACTCAGCCTCGGGCTTGCGGGCCTCCCCAGCGATAGGGGAGCAGACCCGGGAGTTGATGGGCCAGGTTGTCCTGGCTGTGGGGGCTGAGGAGGGTCCGCGAGCCCACGGCCTTCAGGCCCAGGCCACAGGGGATCCGCAAGCAGTCTTTCGTGCGGGCCCAAGGGCCCAGGTTCTGGCAGACGCTCAGTCTCAGTCAGACTTGGGTATGGGGGTCCAGGCTGAGCTAGACTAGCAGGCCAACGGCGAGACGATCCCAGTCTTTCGGTTTGGCCCTCCGCCCTCGATCTCGGGTGAGCTGGAGGATGCTGCCTCAGGTAGGTACGAGGCGGGGGGCCAACCCGCTCTTTACATGGAGGCCGAGCCACTACTGCCAGGAGGGGGTACGGATCTACCCACTGTTGTGCAGCGTGTTAGGGTAGCAGTCATGAATGTGGCTCTCTCTGCATATAGGGGGAGAAGGAGCGGGGCAGTCGAGGCGTCGAGCCTGAGGCTGTCCCCGTGACCCTAGGGGAGGATGAGTCTGAGGCCGACTATGTGGATCGTGATCCATGATGATTCTAGCTTGAAATTGCAGGGGGCGGCCAAGCCGTCCTTCATGTCCTCCTTTAAGCGATTAGTGCAGGTCCACTGTCCGGAGATCTGTTTTCTATGCGAGACTCGATTATCCAGAGAGGGGCCTAGACGTTTGAGGCGACGTTTGGAGAGGAACTGGGAGACCTACGCAGTTGACTCTCGAGGGCTGTCGGAAGGCATTTTGGTCCTATGGAGGCGACGAGTGGCGACAATTGATGTTTTCCACAGTTGCCCCCAACAGGTAGTTATGATAGTATCAGAATCGGAAGCTGCTCCGTGGGTGCTGTGTGGTGTGTACACGAGTACGGATCACAGGGTTCGGAGAGTCCTCTGGTAGGAGATCACCAACCTTACCACCCAGAGTATCCCAACGGTGGTGGTCGGTGACTTTAATTGTATCCAGGGTGAGAGTGAGAAGCGGGGAGGTGCTGCCTTCACGGATGAGTGGATAGGAGGGAGTTTCGCGACTTTGTATCGCGGGACGACCTAGTAGACCTAGATTTTTTCGGACCAAAGTTTATCTGGTGCAATAATCAGTTAGGTAGTACTAGGGTTTGGGAGCGCTTAGATAGGGCCTTTGTATCCCTAGATTGGATCCTCCGGTTCCCTACTTTCCGGTCAGTCATCTCCCTCGGATTGCCTCAGACCACTGCCCCTTGCTTCTATCCACCTCATCGAGACCCACCCATCATAGCCCCTTCCGTTTTGAGAAGGTTTGGCTATCATACCCCCAGTCGTGGGATGTTGTTCACGATGCGTGGCATACCTCGGTGCGCGGAGATGCCATGCAACGGGTTTCGTGCCGACTAGAGTTGACTAAGAGGCATCTCCGCCGTTGGAATCGTGAGGTTGTGGGCAACATATTCCGACGAGTGGAAGGGGTAGAGTCCTCGATTGATGAGCTGCAGAGGAAGGAAGACCAAGGAGGTGTGCTTCCGGAGGACGATATGGCCGACCTTCGGGGGTTACTAGCGACTCACCATTCACTGCTACGACAGCATAAGATTTTCTGGCGACAGAAATCCCGTGTGCAATGGGTGAGCGAGGGCGATCGTAATACCAGTTTCTTCATTCGATCAACGGTTATTTGGAGATAGCGGAGCATGATTCATTCTTTGCGAGATGGGTCTGACCATCAGGTGGAGGGTGAGCAGGCTGTCCGACAGACCTTACTTGACCTTTTCCGTGCCAGATGGACTGAGGATGAGGAGGCCAGTGATGGTGACCGCCCCCTGAGGGTGGAGATGGGTATTGGTGATGTTGAGAAGGCATCCCTGATCCGACCGATGTTGGCACAGGAGGTGCAGGAGGCAGTCTGGGCGTTGGCAGTAGACAGGCCTCGAGACCCGACGGTTTTCCTCCTTTCTTCTTTCGACAGTACTGGGGCATTATCCGTCGAGGTGTGGTGGAGGCTATCCAGTGTTTCTTTACCCAAGCAACTATGCCTGAGGACTGGAAGGCCACTTTCATCACACTTATACTAAAGCGTCAAGATGCGGTCGAGCCTAGTCACTTCAGGCCCATTAGCTTGTGCACGACCTCATATAAGATTGTGGCAAGAATAATGGTGGGCAGGATGAAGCCCCTTTTGCCTGGTATCATTAGCCATGAGCAGGGGGTGTTTGTAGCTGGTAGAAATATCTCACACAATGTTTTATTGGCCCAGAAAATGATGTGGGATCTTCAGAGAGCACCGAAGCGGCGCAGCTTGATGGCCATCAAGCTGGATATGGAGAGGGTTTACGACAGGATCAGGTGGAGCTTTCTCGAGCGGGCACTGGAGGCGTACAGTTTCCACAGGCAGTGGATTGGATGGATCATGGGGTGTATCTGGAGGCCAAAGTTTTCTATCTTGGTCAACGGCACACCCTCACTGTTCTTCGAGTCTACCTTGGGGTTGCGGCAGGGATGTCCTTTATCCCTATATTTGTTTATTATTTGTGTTGATATCTTGTCACAAGCTTTGTGGAGAGTTTGCGCTAGCCGGAAGCTGGAGGTATACACTCCAGCACCGGGGGCCCAACCTCTTTCCCATTTATTTTTTGCTGACGATTGCCTTCTTCTGACCAGGGCATGAGTGGCTGAGGCACGAGTTCTTCGCAGGGTGGTGACAGACTACTGCATGGCGTCTGGCCAGAGAGTGAACTTTCTGAAGTCAGCTATTACTTTTAGCCCCAGCATGGAGACCAGAGTCCGACAGAAGATCCGGAGGATTTTGCAGATACCAGAGTAGGAGGGGACGCTGACCTACCTGGGAGTTTCCATCATTGGCCGGCGGCTACGAGTGGCAGAGTACTCGGGCCTGGTGCAGCGGGTCTAGAGTAGGCTAGAGGGATGGAGAGCGTCTTTCCTATCCATGATGGGGAGACTGACTTTGATCATATTAGTGTTGGGATCCATACCGTTGTATCTCATGGCCAACACTGTGATGCCGAAGACGACCCTATTGAGGATCGAGCGTC
>JAOXJJ010000481.1:13292143-13312002 GCA_025769935.1 Phoenix roebelenii
AGTGTTGGGATCCATACCGTTGTATCTCATGGCCAACACTGTGATGCCGAAGACGACCCTATTGAGGATCGAGCGTCTTCTTCGGAGCTTCTTATGGGGATCACACAGTGGAGGCCATGGCGTACATTTGGTGACTTGGGAGCAAGTTTGCCATCCTACCAGCGAGGGTGGCCTCGGGGTGCAGTCCCTGATGGAAAGGCGTGAGGCTCTCATCGCTCGGCATGTGGTTCGGTTTCTACTTGAGCCACACAGCCTTTCGAGTCAGGTGATGGCAGTCAGATATGGTCGAGGGGGCCTAGAGGTGGCATGGAGGGATCGCCGAGTCTCTTTCATGTGGCGTGAGATTGGGAGGTACCTGCCGACTGCATCAGCGAGCACCAGGTGGCTGATAGGTGACGGCCGGAGAATTGACATGACCAGTGAGCCGTGGGTGGACACCCTTCCACTGAGGAGTTGGCCGACCATGGTTGATATAGAGGCAGTAGAGGGGCTACGGGTCTGCGACCTCTTGGCAGCAGGTGGAGCAGAGTGAGATGATGCTAGACTTCGACAGCTATTTGGGGTACACCTCACGGCGAGGATTCGGTCCCTTCTGCTACCAGGATGTGCAGGGCCGGATGTTAGGGTATGGGGCACCTCAAGCCGGGCCAGTGCCAGGCTGGGAGACCTCTCCCGTGTCATCCAATCAGAGCAGGAGAGGGGGCTGGATTGTACATGGATCTGGAGGTCCGGTCTCCACCCACGGGCAGCCCTATTCTTATGGAAGGTGTTCTGGGATCGCCTTCCGACGAGAGTAGTGCTAAGCAGGCGTGGATGGGGGATCCCTGCAGAGTGTGGGACGTGTGGAGCCGAGGAGTCAGTGGACCATGTGCTCTTCCAGTGTATATGGGCGAGGTTGACATGGCAGTGGGCCGGGATCCCACTGGAGACCCGGAGCGGGAGGCTATAGTTCCTTCATATGATACGACAGTGGCTAGCTAGTTCGAGAACTTGTCAAAAGGCCATTAGAGCGACTTGCACAGCGCATCAGATTTGGCTGGCAAGGAACGCTCGTACTTTCGGTGAGCGCAGGGTGTCACCGAGGCTTGCTGCGAAGCTTGCTCGTGTACATGCTTCAGAGATTATGCCCACCCCCTCTTCAGATATACCTTTGATAGCTCAGGACATCTGGGCCCCCCCTTCTGCTTCAGCAGTCAACCAAATGGTGTTTTTCACCTGGGAGCCTCCATCCCTGAGTTTCCTCAAGGTTAATTTGGACAGGTCGGTGTTGGACAGTGGCACGCGGGGTGGTGCGGGCTTTATCACACGAGGCCCGCACTCCAGAGTGGTGGCAGCGGGCGGCTGCCAGTTGTTTGACACGTCGGTTCCGAAGGCAGAGTTGCAAGCTGCCTAGGCGGGTATGTGTCATGCGAGGATGGTTCTGCAGGCCAGTTCGATCATCCTAGAGGGCGACTCGACCACGGTTATCGGGTGGATTCAGAGGGGGTCGACGGGTGACAGTACAGACCACCCCTTGATCCGTGATATAGGGATGATGATGAGAGATGGAAGGGCCTTTCAGTTTAAGCATGTATTCAGAGAAGCTAATGGGACAGCCGACTGGGAGGCGGCCCATCACTCAGGGTACACCCTTTGGTCAGGGGAAGGGGAGCTGCCACCTGCTCTACGCGAGTTGTTGTATTTTGATTTTCTTGGGTATATTCGTACATGCATTGTATGAAATATCCGCTTTCAGCAAAAAAAATAAAATAAAAAATAAAAAGCACCACCCGAGGATGCATCCTCATCCTCCATATTCAACCACCATCAATTCGCCCATCCGGCTCCCTACTAGCCCAAGCATGAATATCTCTGGCACGTACCCTCGACTGGTCTGTCGGTAGCCAGACCAATCTATTAAGCTCCACCCAGGATAGGATTGGTAAGGCCAGAATTCTTTCCGCCAACTGCTTCCGTGATATGATACGTTTCGTTGGTTATTGCACGAGGAACAACTGGAACATCACTTTCAGCTGCCAGATGACAAACATTTGGAAAGTATTTGTATGGTCCAGAGGATTTCTTTTTCCTCGAACAATATGATGAGATTAGTACAGCCTAAAGGTTGGAGACTTTGCTAGCTGTCTCGGACCCAATGCTTGCCACCTAACTGGAATCATCAGAATGCATTATTAATAAGAATGCAAGTGATATGGTCTGGATTTAGTACCCATTAAAATTGTGTCTGCCAGCTTAGTCGACCAATATATAGCTTGATGATATGGAATCAATGGCCAAACGAATCTCTAGAAAAATAGCATTACAGCTTACCACGATCTCATTATACCAAATAAAGAAGGATGTTGTCACGCTTCGAACCCAACATCCAGGTTCAAAATGCGATACGACCGCACACTCCTAAACAAAGCCCTAAAGAATATGCTAGATCTAAAAAATTTATCATGACCTCAATATCCATGAACAATAATGATCTCAATTCATAATAAACAATAAAACTGATCTAATTAGGGCACGATAGTTTATAAGCTAAAAGGCCTCTTGTTAATGACGATTTTAAACCATATTAGGGCCTTCCACCTATGCACGTTGCCCATCAAATCTATTTTGGACTGTTTGAAGAATCATGAAGTTATATGCTGTCACAATGAGATGGACAAAATACATAATTGCAAGGAAATAATGTAACCCAATAATGACAAAATATATTAGCTGAATGACTCCAAAATTGGTAGTTCAAAGAGTTGGGGAACTGTGAGAATTGAGGTGGCTTTTATACTACTGGTCTAGAGAATGTAGCTATGTGAGTACTATAGTGGCAAAATACCATGATGAGGACTGTTGCATATGTCTCCTGTTTGCCATTCTCGGTTAACCTTAGTGCCTGGTGGAACTTAAAATAGTGTTTTAAGATATTAAAATTATAAACCGTACGGACTTGGAGCTTTTTCTGTGCTGGGGCCACGTGTGCCTGGCATGTGCCACAGCATGATTGAGGCGCGTGTCAGGGCTCGCGTGTTGGCATCAGGTGTGGGGCTCGCGTAGGTGTTGGCTGTTTGATGAGTGCGCCGATCACGCACGGGGCACATGCCCTCTTCAATATGACATGTAAATACGATGAAAAAGTTGATTAATTTTTTTATTAAGATACTTTTCTATGTCGCTTGGTTATAATTTTATGGGCAACATTGACCCATAAAATAAATAGAAAAACTTACCCATATGGATAAATTATTTTTTTATCAATGGTAAAATAATTTTTTTATTTTGCTCTTAAAATATCTTTAATCTTGATCTCCTCCTCATTCCTCATCTTCATGTCACCCGATGCTCGTCACATTCTGTTTCCCTGTCGATCCATATATCCACCGTTCTCATCGATCCATTTGTCTATCCAAAACAACATATAATATAATATATAATAAAATTATATAATATATTATAAAATATGTTAGTAATATAATTAAAGTAGTAATGCAAAAAATTTTGAAGCTATTTTTTATTTTTTTAAATCTAAATATTATTTAGAAAATATTTATTAAGAAAAATATAGATTTTTGGTAAGTTTTTTTACCCCTAAAGTATGAGCCCTTATAGGATTGTTTATAGGGAACTGGCCATTTACCATAGCGTTCCTGAACTCGGTGGACCCATCCGTGTCGACCCAGTCATCCCGCCAACTGTTCGAAAAAACCCAGAAATTTTTTAAAACCCTTCGAACTGGAAACCCGGACGGTTCAACCTTCCAGACCGCTAGGTAAATGATAAAATTGCTCGTGGATCAACCAGTGAGGGAAGGGGAACAAGATCTCCATATCCTCTATCAATATGTGCAATCCTAAATAATTCTCCTCTCTCCTCTCTCGAGCCTTCGACAATTATGGCTGATTCCAGGAGTCTCATAATTGTAGCAGTCGTGGTGAGTGTTGGGGCAAAAATGGATTGCCCCAAAGCGCATAAACGCATCACCGGCACGTGACCAAAGCACCCGACCTGAAGACGCCCGACCTGGAGGCGCCCAACCTGAAGGCACCCGACCTGGAGGCGCCCGACCTGAAGACGCCCGATCTGGAGGTGCCCGACCTGGAGGCGCCCGACCTGAAGACGCCCAATCTGGAGGTGCCCGACCTGAAGACGCCCGATAGACGCCCGCCCCCAAGGCACCCGATCTTGACATCCCCGACTTTGAAACGCCGAGCCGACCTCAGAAGGCCGATCTGGCCGTTCACACGCTGTGGCCACACCCAGCGACAACCTCACCACACCATACTCCACCCGCCAGCCACACTATGACATACCAAGGACCATGCCTTGAGCCACTATCAGCAGATCTCCGGCTTACTCAACAATTAATGCGCATGACTTCCGTAAATCTCCGGCCTACTCAAAATTTCAGGCCATCCATGGCAACCCATTGACTCACTCCTTTCGGATCGATCATCTACGACAACTCCTTAATACACATGATCATGCAGAATCATGACGGTAACTCGTCCAGTCACATCTCAGGTAACTCCGTATCACCCTATAAAAGGGGAACTTCTCCTCCTTAAAGAGGGTCCTTCCCCCACTAATTTCCGGGGTCAATAGACCGGTCATTCTTCTCCTAAGCCCCCTTTTGACTTAAGCATCGGAGGGTCAGCGCTGAAAACTCCGACCATCGGCTTTTTTGCAGGTCCCCCGGAGGACGCAACGCACCGACGTGCCACACCGCTTGCTAGAGCTCCTCCTTCTCAGCCGAGCAGTCGCCCCTGGGTCCCCTTTCCCGCAATAGTAGCGCACCGACGTGCCACGCCGCCTGCCGGAGCTCCTCCTTCTCAGCCGAGCGATCGCCCCTAGGTCCACTTTCCAGCAATAGTTGGCGCTAGAGGAAGGGCCCGAGTCGTGGCCATGAAGCTAAGGAGCAGAGGAGCTTCCAACGCCTCTCGGCATGTTGCACAGAGTCTCGGACGCTCAGTCCACAATTCACCACCAAGGCCTCCGGCAGACCTAGTCCCCCAAGTCCAACCGAAACAGTTCAACATTCTGGTGCAACAAGTTCAAGCCCTGGCCGTAGTGGTCCAAGGCCTGCAACGTGTGGAGGCCCTACCTATGCCACCTCCGCAAGTCCAGGTCCAGTCAGTGCACCCTCCAAACGGACCGGCGCCCCAAGGCCAAAACCTCCATGGCTCCTCGAGAGCCAACAATGAAGAACGGTGCTGTTGTCAAGGCTCAACCCGAGCGTCTCTCCGGAGAGAACCGCTAGGGAAGAGCCTGGACAGAAGGCCGCAACACTCGGAAGCTGAGTCAACCCCGGACCAACATGTGCCGGAGTAGACTACCATGGCAATCCCCCAAATCGGGGAACTCGACAAGAAGGTCAAGAAACTTGAACGCCAGATTGAGGCGCTCCACAGCAGAAAGGGAAGGCGCAAGGGTGACTTCGAGTTCACCACCAAGTCACCCTTCTCCCGCCAGATCAAGGACGAGCCGGTCCCACCAAGGTTTAAAATGCCCTAAATGGAGTCCAACAATGGAACTACCGACCCCCTCGACCACTTGAAAAGTTATCGAGCCTTCATGGCATTGCAGGGGTCCTCGAAGGTTGTGCTCTGCAAGGCCTTCCCGACAACTCTTCGAGGAATGGCTCGACTTTGGTTCTCTGGACTGAAGCCGAGCACGGTATCCTCTTTTGAGTAGCTCGGCAGGTAGTTCGCCACTAACTTTGCTGCCAGCTGACGTCAATAGCGAATGTTAGACTATCTCCTTGATATAAAGCGAAAGGAGGGAGAGTTCCTCAAAGACTATATCGACCGCTTCACCACCGCAATCTGGGAGGTCCGCGAGCTCGACCAGTCAATAGCCATGTCAGCGCTAAAGACTGGAGCTCGGTCCTACAGGTTCTTTTTCTCTATCGAGAAAAACTTCCCCGCTGACTTCATCGAGATGCTCGCCCGAGCTCGGAAGTATGCGAAGGCCGAGGAGATCATCGCCTCCAGGCGGGGTGCGGCCGAGCAGACCCCGAAGAAGCTGAAGAAGCACCGTGAGGAATGAGGCCGTCCGAGAAGTCAGTCTCCCCGCCGAGATAAGAACTTTCCTCGGCTGAGGAGCCCGCCTCGACAGCGGCCACAACCCCGACCAAGGTCCCCACCTCGGCCACGGGCGCCCTCGGGAAAGTACAAGAATTACACTCCCCTCAATACACCTCGGATGGAGATCCTCATAGAGATAGAAGGACGAAACTACCTCCGGCCTCCACCCTTGATGTGGGACATGGGAGCTCGGCGCAACCCTAGGAAGTATTGCCGCTTCCATCGGGACCACGGCCATGATACAGAGGAGTGCTTCCAGCTCCGAGATGAAATTGAGGCGCTCATTCGCCGTGGAGTACTCAACCGATTTATACGGAACCGGTGCGAGGAAAAGAGGACGAAAGAAAATGTCGCACCGTCCAAGAATCCAAATGACAACAGGCCTATCGCCGGCACCATCAACACCATTGTCAGAGGCCCGGCCGAAGGAGGCTCGGCTGAAGAGCCAGCTGGGGGAGAAATCCCTCTGAAGTGCCCATGTACTTTCGAAGCTATCTTGTTCTCGGACGAGGACTTAGAAGGGATTGAAACTCCCCATGATGATGCTGTGGTCATCTCTATGATCTTGAATAAATTCGATGTAAAGCGTGTCTTGGTTGATAATGGAAGCTCGGCGAATATTGTGTATTATGATGCCTTTCAAAAAATAGAAAAGTCAGAAAGCCAGCTCTGGATAATGAATGCTCCATTGGTCGGATTCATCGGAGATTCGGTCCCGGTCGAGGGCGAGGTCAGCCTTCTTGTCACGCTCGGGCTTGCCCCTCGAGAAAGCACAGTGAGGACGGATTTTCTTATGGTTCGCCTACCCTCAGCCTATAACGCCATTCTCGGATGATCAGGGCTCAATGGCCTCCGAGCTGTGGTCTCGACCTACCATCTGCTCGTGCGGTTTTCCACCAACTAAGGAATAGGCGAGGCTCGTGGGGACCAGTTGATAGCCAAGCAATGCTATATAGCAACTCACAAGGTGAAACAACCGGCCAAAGCACCGAGCCAAGCAGGATAATCATCCAAGGCGCCAGCCGAAACGATGGATCAGACGCTGCCCATCGAAACCCTGGAAGTGCGAGACGCTCCCCGGAAAGAACGGGTAGAACCTGGTGAGCTTCTCACCCGAATCTCCTTAGATGAAAACTGCCCAGAGCTAACTATGCAGGTCGGCTCCGGTCTGAGCTCCCGCGAAAGAGACCACCTGATCGAGTTCCTCCGGACCAACATGGACGTCTTCACCTGGTCGCCCGCGGACATGCCGGAAATAGACCCCGAGGTCATGGTTCACCGACTTCAGATGAAACCGACCTCCAAACCTGTGAGGCAGAAGAAGCGGAGCTCCGTGCTAGAACGACAACGAGCAGCGGCCGAAGAAGTGGACAAGCTTCTCGAGGCCGGCTTCATCCGTGAGGTCTCCTATCCAGATTGGCTCGCCAATGTAGTCCTCGTAAAAAAAGCTAATGGGAAGTGGCGCATATGCGTGGACTACACCGACTTGAACAAAGCCTGCCCAAAAGACAGCTTTCCTCTTCTCAGCATAGACCAGCTCGTGGACTCTACCTCGAGACATCAATTGCTGACCTTCATGGATGCCTTCTCAGGATATAATCAAATCCGAATGGTACCAGAAGATGAGGAGAAGATGGCCTTCATCGCAAACAAGGGCCTTTATTGCTACAAAGTAATGCCCTTCGGGTTAGAGAATGCCGGAGCAACATATCAGAGGCTAGTCAGCCAGATCTTTAAAAATTAGATAGGCCAAAATATGAAAGTTTATGTAGACGACATGCTGGTGAAGAGCTGAACAGCAGAGCACCATGTAGCCGACCTCAACGAGGTATTCTCCATACTTAGAAAGTATCAAATGAAGCTCAACCCTGCCAAGTGCGCATTCGGGATCACCTCGGGCAAATTTCTTGGCTTCGTAATAACCCAGTGCGGAATCAAAGCAAATCCTGAGAAGATCCAGGCGCTCCAAGAGATGGTGTCGCCGAAGATAGTCAAGAAGGTACAATGACTCACCGGTCAGGTCGCAACCCTGGGAAGATTTGTTTCCAGGTCGGCCGAGCGGTGCCTCCTATTCTTCAAGATCCTCAAGCAGCCGAAGGACTTCCTATGCTCGGAGAAATGTCAGCAAGCTTTTGAAGAGCTCAGACGCCTTCTTGCTTCTCCTCCATTACTCATTAAACCCCAGTAGGGCGAGCTCCTCTATTTGTACTTGGCCGTCTTTCGATCGCGGTAAGCTCGGTCCTGGTCTGAGAAGAGAATAAGCTTCAGAGACCAATATATTATACTAACCGGATCCTAAGGGATGCTGAGACTCGATATTCCAAACTAGAGAAAATAATTTTTGCCCTAGTCATCTCGGCTCGAAGGCTCCGACCTCACTTCCAAGCCCACACGGTGGCCATACTGACCGACCAGCCTATAAAATAAATTCTGCAATGATCGGATCGCGCCGAAAGAATTACGAAGTGGGCAGTCGAACTTGGGGAGTTCGACCTTGAATATCGTCCGAGGCCGGCAATCAAAGCCCAAGCGCTCGCTGACTTTATTGTGGAGTGCACTCTGCCGGACGACCCCGAGCTCGTGCTCACACTAGCGGAGGAGATCCCGAGGCAACCATGGGTTCTACATGTAGACGGCTCCTCAACCTCGGGGGTAGCAGAGCAGGCCTCATTCTCGCTAGCCCAGATGGGGTAATCGCGGAACAAACCCGATGCTTCGAGTTCCCTACCTCGAATAATGAGGCGGAGTACGAGGCACTTATCGCCGGGCTTAAATTGACAAATAAGCTGAAAGTGGAGGACCTGAAGGTCTTTAGTGACTCCTAACTGGTCGTGAGCCATGTTCTAGGAGACTTTGAATCAAGGGAGCCATCGATGCAGAGATATCTCCACTTCCATCTTGGGCTCCTTCAACATCCAGCACATTTCCAGAACGGAGAACCAAAGGGCAGACCAACTATCGAAGCTGGCGACTTCCCGCATGAGCGAGCTTCCTAAGGCAACGGTACTTGAGTACCTCCAAACGCCCAGCACGGAAGAGCCCGAGCCAATCCTCTGTATCGATACCAAGCCAAGCTGGATGGACGAGCTCATCAGCTATCTGCAGGACGACGTCCTCCCCGACAACGAGCTCGAAGCTCGCCGAATTAGGCGTCAAGCTTCCAAATATATCTTGTATGAAGGCAAGCTCTACCGTAGGTCATTCACCTCTCCCCTTCTTAGATGCCTCCGCCCATCAAAGGCGGACTATGCTATGCGAGAGATTCATAAAGGGAACCGCGGAAACCATTTGGGAGGCCGAGCACTAGCCCACAAAATCCTGCGCCAAGGATACTACTGGCCCACACTTCACAAGGACGTATCGGATTTTGTCCGAAGGTACGATCGATGTTAGCGGAACGCCAACATTCAACGACGGCCCTCGGCCCCGCTGACCTCGATCGGTGCCCCCTGGCCATTCGACCAATGGAGATCGACATCCTGGGGCCATTTTTTCAGTCCATCGAGCAAAGAAAGTTTCTGATTGTCTCCATCGACTACTTCACCAAATGGATCGAAGCCGAACCGGTGGCTCGGATCTTCGAGCAGAAGATGCGGAATTTTATATGAAAATTAATAATCTGTAGATTTGGACTCCCCCGCACCCTTATATTCGACAACGGCCGTCAGTTCGACAACGTCCGGTTCAGAAAATTCTGCTCTCAGCTCGGCATCGACCACTGCTTCACCTCGGATGCCCATCCAAAGACGAATGGAGAGACCGAGGTGACGAACCGCACCATCATTCAGGAGCTCAAGGCTAGGCTCGACCGATCCAAGGGGCAATGGGTCGAGGACCTCTATAACGTTCTCTAAGCTTACATAACCACATTTCGCCTTCCCACCGACGAGACCCCCTTCAACTTGGCGTATGGAACAGAAGCTGTCATCCCCCTGGAAATCGGACTTCCCTCATCTAGAGTAGAGCATTACGATGCCGCCTCCAACTCCTCCCAGCTCAGGGGCAACTTGGACCTGGAGGCTCAGGGGCGCCCGACCTAGAGGCGCCCGATCTGGAGGCGCCCGACCTGAAGGTGCCCGACCTGAAGGTGCTCGACCTGGAGGCGCCCGACCTGAAGGCGCCCGACCTAAAAACGCCCGATAGGGCCCACCCCAAGCCACTCGATCTTGACATCTCCGACTTCGAAACGCCGAGCCGACCTCAGAAGGCCGATCTAGCTGTTCACACGCTATGGCCAGACCCTGCGATGACCTCACCACGCCGTACTCCACCTGCCAGCCATACTACGACGTACCAGGGACCATGCCTTGAGCCACTATCAGCAATTAATGTGCATGGCCTCCGCAGATCTTCGGCTTACTCAACAATTAATGTGCACGACCTCCGCAGATCTCTGGCCTACTCAAAATCTCAGGCCATCCATGGCAACCCATTGACTCACTCCTTCCGGATCGATCATCTATGGCAACTCATTAATACACATGATCATGCAGAATCATGACGATAACTCGTCCAGTCACATCTCAGGTAACTCCGTATCCCCCTATAAAAGAAAAACTTCTCCCCCTTAAAGAGGGTCCTTCCCCCACTAATTTTTGGGGTCAATAGACTGGCCATTCTCCTCCTAAGCCCCCTCCTGACTTAAGCATTGGAGGGCCGGTGCTGGAAACTCCGGCCACCAGCTTTTTTGCAGGTCCTCGGGAGGACGCAGCACACCGACGTGCCACGCCGCCTGTCGGAGCTCCTCCTTCTCAGCCCAGCGGTCGCCTCCGGGTCCACTTTTCAGCAACAGTAGCGCACCGACGTGCCACGCCGTCTATCGGAGCTCCTCCTTCTCAGCCAAACGGTCGCCCCCGGGTCCACTTTCCAGCAACAGTGAGAAAAGAGCGCAGAGGTGGAGGGGACGACAAGGAAAGAATAGAGATTCAAAGATGAGAGATGATGACAACGTAACAACAGGGCAGGTGGGCATGGGGGCTCTTGATGTTTCAGAGATGAGGATATGGAAGGCTCGACAAGTTTTGAGGGTCTCCACGGGAGCGACGCTCGAAAGCGGAGAAGAGAGGAGGGATGGATGCATCCGTTCTTGAACCCGCGGTTGAACCGCACACACGTGAGCCGGCAATGATTCTGGTTTGATCCGGGTCTATAGGTCTTCAACACTAATTTAGCTCACTAAAACATTTTCTTGGAGCAGAGCTCATTGCCCGATAATTAAGAGAACTCAATCTGTTCGAAGGGCATCGGTGCTAATTAACAACATTGATGAATTTTGTAACATCGTGTTTTCTATTACACAATAAGACAAAGCTGATAGGTTTCATAACACTACAGCACCCCTTAACAAGTTCGAAAAGAAAAATATTGGCCACCTCGACCTATGGTCAGACCTACTTTTATGACCCCGAACATAAATCAAGAAAAATAACTTCGACCCCAGCCGAGCAGTCAACCAATCAAAAAGAATGACTTCGGCTTCGCTTGAAGAACTGATCGGCTGAAGAGCCACCGACCAAGAAGCCAATCAACCGAGAAGAAAAATCGGTATGTGTTGACAATGATTGGCAGTTCTAACAACCGACAGCTCTAGCAGCCCACAGTCATGGTAGCACTATGGTCCGCGCCCCACCAGCGCTACATGTTGCCCACGCGGACTAGCTCCCACATTACAGCTATATTGCCAATCATTACTTGGCCATCAATGCACGACACATCAGCCCAAGTAACAACAAAATGAGCTCTCCTATATAAAGAAACAATCTAGGGGACCTTAGGTACACAGTATATATCAAACATACGCATATATACGCATACACACGCATGCGATACTATTCATAGAGACCAAACTCTGCTGAAATTCTCATTCTTTCATAATATTGCTTCTCTATTCTGACTTAAGAATCGAAGTGTCTCCGCCGAAAATACTCCGTCAAGTGGGCTTCTTGCAGGCCATCCCTGGAGGAAGCCGGTGCCAGCGTACCTCAACCAGCCTACTCAGCTTGATGCCAGCCGACTTCATAGTCGTCCAAACTGCCATCCAACTTCGGTCCAAATTCTGCGACAATGAAATCCATCCCATCTTATCACGCCGCTACCCTCCAATAATTGCCCGGCCCGCGTGAAGACAGACACCCCCACCCCCAACCAACAAGCGAGTTTTATGGGAGCAGGAGCACCGGTGTATCTCGGGCGCTCCCCCTGCAAATTGGCTTGGCCAGCCTGAATGGTTTTGGCAGTTCTCGCCAGTACTATCAGTTTATCGCTTTCCTAGACCTAGGCTGACGGTGCTTTGGGCTTAAGACCTCTTGGCCAGTCAAGCAACAGAGCTTCCATCTTACAGCAATCATGGATGGCCAGTTGTGGCAGGTTACGACAGCATACTGTAATTTCTAACCAGATGCTTATCTGGAGACTTCGCCAAAGAGATGCGATGGGGCTCTGCTCGACTGCTTGCCATTTTTGATTCACGAGAAGATATATAGCTGAATCACGACATTCCACACCGACCAGCGTCATCTTGACGTACGGAAAAAACTTCACGAAAACGAAGACTCCGGTGCCAGCAGTAGAACTACAAGCCTTCTCCCAAAGTAAATATCAGAATGAGGTCGGAGAAATCTCCAGGCCGCGGCCCACCTTGGCCTTGCCTGTTCATACGATGTAGCATCTATCAAAACGGCTGGATTTGTTTTGGACTGCACTGGTCTCTCTAACCGCACTTTTATCCAGTAGTCACACAGGCCGAAGTAGTGGGCCCAATGTTGCAACCCCCAACCTGGCTGTGCCCAATAATAGACCAATTTAGTTCAGTTTTCTACGCTGTAGGAATCGAGGTTAGTGGACGCTGGTCGTTCTTAAGAAATATAGCATCACAGATATATCCAGGGATCTACAGCTAACATTGTCTTTGGACCTCACTCCTAACTAATCAATAATGATCAAATAGTACTGACACAAAAAGGCTAATTTAACACCAACACTGCCAACCCTACCGTCAGAGCTTCTCAATTCATGGCTGGTTTTTTTAATTTTTCTAATACATACAATTATGGCCTGATCAGAGCAGCATGAGATGATGGGATCTATCCATCCCTTTATCCTGTTTGGCTAAGGATAACAAGAAATCAAGAAACGAAGCACTGGCCCTTACCTTCTTTATCTAAGGAAAACTAAGGAGGGGAGCCCTATTGCACTCGATGTGGATATTGAAAAAGAAGAATTAGGGAATAAAATTATATTTATATAATACTAAAAGATTGAGAAAGTTTGTTAAAGCTGATTAAATTTGGTACAATCAATCATAAATTAATTAAAATAAAATTTTATAAAGTCTACTAAGTTTGGTATAATTAATCAACCAATAAATTCTAATGATGGAAAACGCGGTAAGCTTTTACTACTTGCTATTACGGGCAAGGTTTCCAATTTGGGCCTGACGCCAACAATTCGCGTCCCATCCCATAATTTTTGCATCGTTTGGGCGCGCGCGAACCCCGTTGCAAACGGCCAGATTCCGCGGTGGCGGAGCCCCCGCGCGCCACGCCCAAACTTCTTCCGCGGCCGGTAACTGAAATAAACGGCCGTTGTTTCAGTTTTTATTTGTATGGTCACTGTTCATACAAAGGATTTACATTTATTTTTACAATTGAATATCCAACTTAGCCAATAAGATGTTGACATTCAAAGAATAATTACATGATTTTTTAACAACAACTATCCTTGATTTTTTAGTTATGTGCAAAATCTTTTTACTACAACTAAGGGTAACAATTATAGCAGCTGCTATTTTGTTTTTAAAAAATACCAATTCAGGGATGAATTGGACAAGTGTGATTTTCATTTCAATTATCTATAGTGTATGGAAAAATTAAGAGTTTTCAAGTTTGAAATAATTATATGCAATTAAACTATTTCTTACTCTCTCGTTCTCATTTATATTGCTATTTTTTTTTGTCCTAGTCATCTCTTTTACCATAGTAATACTAAACATAAAGCATTTTTTGTATAACGAAAATTTTACCATTTATGTTAATCATTTTGTCTCTCTTCTTACATATTTAAAACTATACCAAGCAGAATTTTTTTCTATTCTTGAGATATGTGTTGGCCTACTTTTAGGTTTTTATCTTCATCAATTTCCATTCATGTAATTTTTATATATAGAGATTAAAAATTGCCAATTTTAATTTTCATAAGTTATTATTTCTAGACCTATAAAATTTTAGCCAATATATATATATAGTATGTGTGTTAGTAATAAAAATTAATGATTTATAAGTTTTCTTGTTTAAGTTTATTATTTGGGGATTTATGTTTCGCTAGAACCTCAATATCAAGCTAATCCATAATAGCTCACCCCTTGATGAAAATAGAATACCTGAGGTAGTCGGGGTGAGTTGCAGAATTTTTTTTTCTCTTTTTTTTTCTTCTTTTTTTGTCAATGGCGGCTAGAGTTCTTTGTGGGTGGAATGGAGGAGGAAGAAAGTGGGTTGCTGGTTGAATCAGGTTGAGCTCGAGGATGAGCAACCGGTTGACTAAAATTGGACACCAATTTGAGGTGGCGGCTAAAATTGGTTGGGCCAAATGTTGGTTAGGCTGAAATGTGGTTAGTTAGAGTTTCATTTGGAGAGGGATTCTAGGGAGGACGTGATGGGGTTTGAGTGTGAAGGGTTTGGGGCGTGAAACTTGGATTAATCTGAATTCTAATGAGATTAGGAGCAGCGGAGGGAAGGGGATGAGGTGGCACAACGGGATTTTAGCGGATGAAAGATTGGCGCAAGGGAATATTGGTGTGAGCTTTGCGGATAAGGATGAGAAGTTAAAAAGGGGTTAACGTGGCTAATCCTAAGAAGGCATGAATATAGATGAGTGTGAAATATGGAAGGATAAATATGGAGTCGTTTGACAGAATTTCTCCCTCAAACAATCCAACGGATGAGAGAAGGGAGGATGGCATCTCACCTCTCTTCCTTCATCCCTCTTGGCGACATACTAAAGGAAGAAAAGGATTCTCTCCTTTCCATGGAAGAAAACTTAAGCTTGGAAACAAATTCTAATTCTGATTTCATTTTTCATATCTTTTCTTATATAGAAAGAGGTTGGTCAATATAGGAAGTTAAAACCAGAATTTTTATTTGAACTCCTAACCACATAAGGGCTCTTTTTAAAATTTAAATCCTCTAAACAACTTACCAACTAAAGCTTATCCAATCCTTGGAACCGCCTCTTGGTGTGTGAAATAGGCTTCTCATACGCCTCCCATAAATGCTTTTCGTTTACGCCTAAGTCTCTTTTTGTTTGAATGGGTCAACCATCCAAACTCCTACCACAATTAGACTTCCACTTGGCGTATTGAGATAGAGTCCAAGGGTGTTAGGACTCTTCGTACCACCATGGTCAAGAATTCTAATCAAAGTGAACTCTTCTCATCTTGACACATGGGTTAATCACACAACTCCTAGAGCTAATCACGAGCCTCCAACGCCTTGGACTCAACTAAATTAGGCATTAGAACAATTAAACCCAATGTGGATTAAACCACTTATTACATGGACTCAATCTCACACATATAGACTCAATTCTCTCACACATAGACTCAATTCTCTCACACATAGACTCAATCCTCTCGCACAAGGACTCATTCCTCTCACACATGGACTCAATCACACAACTCCTAAATTAAATCAAGACCCTTCAACGCTTTGGACTCAATTAAATTAGGTGTTGGGATAACTAAACCCAATGTGACTTGATGCTGAAAATCTTAGACCCACTGTGCTTTGTTCCTGAAACTTTTTGGACCCAATGCGATTTGATGCTCACCCAAGAAAGGAACTCAATCACCCCACACGCCTCCGGCTTGGGCTCATGCTCTTGCATGAATACCCTATAAGCTAGAGATCAAATTTAAGACTAATAAAAAAAATATTTGGACTATATTGTATTTTTGTTTGTATCTCCATCTCCCAACCTAATATATAAAAAGGAGCGAGGAAACTCAAGGCTACTCAAAAATTTAAAAACAATTAAAAAAATCATAAAAAAATATCTGAATTATCCATATTTTTTTAAATAAAAATGATCTAGATACATTAAAATTATATAAATATGTTAAAGATATTTAAATATATTAAAAATCCTTATGTATAAAAAAGGAAACATACGTAGGGAAAAAAGTTTTAAATAAATTTCATGAAATTTTTTAATTATTTTTTGAAAAATCAAATTTATATTATATTATAAAAATATAAAATATATGAATTTAGAGTTACTTTGGAAAGTGGATAACTAAGAAGTAGGAGATTTTTAGGGGCGCCAAAGAATTGGGAGTGAGGAGAGAGAGGGAGTGACTTGGGATGCGCACCTAGGGGTGCCAATTTTCATGCGGCGGGTGGGGACTTTTTCCAAACGCCTGGTGTGAGGGGGGGCTCCACGCCCGGGGGGTGCACCAGCACTCGGGCCGCCAGTGGAGCATTTCATCAAATAGTGGGTTGCACTGAGTATGGCGGCGCTGGGGACAACTGAACCGAAGAAGATGGAGGCGTGCAGGAGGGAGAAGGGGGTGCGGCCTTAGCTCAGAGCAGACGAGAAGGGCCGGTCGTGGGCGGATGTGGCGAAAGGCTCTTCGAAAGAATCTTCAAAGGTGCCGATCTAGACCAACCACCAAATCTCGTCTGTGGAGCTGGAGGTCCTGAAGCGGCGGTTTACGGACGTGGTGGAGATTTCGCTGGAGAAGGTAAAGCTAGCTAGGGCTGCGTGGTGAGACACGGTGATGATCATGCGCAGCCTGGGCGGCCGAGTTCTGGTGGAATGGATCTGCCGGGAGCTGCGGGTGGTCGGAAAACTCAACTACGATGTCGAGGACTTCACGATGGCGGATGAGACTTTCGTCTTCCGATTTCGGAGTGAGACAGATCGGGAGGCTACCATGGAGGCCGAACCCTAGCTGGTGGCAAGTCAACTCCTGGCTATGGAGTGCTGGCTACGGCTCCCGGGTTTGCCAATGGAGTACTGGATGAAGGAGCTGATTTGGAATATAGCGGCGAAGGCAGGCCGTCCTCTGGCGCTGGACAAGGTCACCGACCAAGGCTGGAAAATGGGATTCGCCTGTGTCAAGGTCGAGATGGATGCGTGTGAACCGATCCGGCCGAGGACCTTCATCCAGGTTGGTGCTGAACTACACTCGCAGGCTTTTCATTACGAGAACCTGCCTGGCTTTTGCTACAGGTGTGCCCAGCTGGGGCACGGAGAGGGAGCCTGCCTGTTTCCTTCCACAACCCCGGCGACGTCCAAAGAACTGGGAGATCTCCACATCCAGGTGCCTGGGATGGAGTCCAAGGAGGGGGACGGGTTGGGAAGCCGGCTGCCATTCGGTTCGTGGCTGACAACCACCAAGCTTTGGCAGGCACCTGGATCATACACCGGTGCAGGAGGCCTCTGGATCGGGGCTGAGGTCCCCTCAAGCCATGACAACCCTCCCCGACTCGCCCATGGACACGAATGGACAGCAGAAGCCAACTAATTTAGCCAGGAGGAGGTCGCCGGAGAAGGTAGCAGCGGGAGCAGCGGAGATGGACACATAGTTGACTAAACTCGGAGTGGGGTCGGGGTTGAACTCGGAGTCCGATGGAGGATTGAGTCAATCGGGTCAAGCTGTAGTGGGGCTGGCTGAGGTGGTTGGGCTGGACCCAGGGCTATTAGCGAGCCCACTACCCAATGATGGATCGGGCTAGGCAGGAATGGGCCAGGCTGCTGGCACAAGACTGGCGCGTGGTCAGGGCCCAAGCCCTATGGAGAGGGCTCACAGCCCAGCCAAGCCAACCAAGGACCCGGGGGCGAGACGGACTGAGCCGACTCAACTTCCCCGATCGATGTCGTCGTCCTCCTTCGACGATCTGCGACTACAACGGAGGAAGGAAGAAGGCACTTCCGGAGTGCCTCTTTGCCGCCGGCGAGGGCCCCTAGCCGGCCAGCAATGGGGGGAGCCCCAACAGTCAGTGAAGCCATGGGGACAACGCAGGCGGTGGACGACACACTTGCGTCGAGCGGACCAACGGTGATAGACAAGGCCCTACAATCGACAGCGGCCGTGTCTAGAGATGGTGGGAAGGCTCTAGCCACAGAGGCGATCATGGAAGATGCACTGATGGAGGGGCTCCCGGCACCGATTGTGCAGCAAGGGGTGACATCCGTAGGTGTGCGGAAGGGGGGGAGGCCTATGATGGGAGCTGTGGCGGATAAGCCTTGCCCACGGGCTTCGGCAAAGACTTCCCCTGGTGCATCACCGGCGGTGGTGATGAGGGGCATCCTAGGTAGCTCGGGACAGGGGTCAAACTCTCCCATTCAAACTCACGGGAAGGTGGTGGATCTGCTATGTGTGGCGATCCAGGGAGGTGCGGTAGAGTCTGGGGAAGACACAAGGATAATTATACAAGGACCTACCAGCCCAAGTTGTCAGGGGCGTGCCTCATCCTCATCTTACAGTGTTAAATGAAGATCCTAGCATGGAATTGTAGGGGAGCGGCCAAGCCTTCATTTTTGTTGATGTTTAAGAGATTAGTCCAAATTCATTGCCCCGAGGTTTGTTTTCTTTGTGAAACACGGGTGTTCGGAGATGGATTGCGTCAGGTGTTGCGGCCTTTGGTAGTTGATTGGGAGTCCTTCGTAATAGAGTCTCAGGGCCTGTCTGGGGGTATTGTAATGTTGTGGAGGCAAGGAGTAGCCTCTATAGATGTTTTTTGTAACTGTTCTCAGCAGGTCGTGATGGTCATTTCGGAACCAAATGAACCCCCATGGATCCTGTGTGGGGTTTATGCTAGCACTGATTATCGGACCAGGAGAGTCCTCTAGGGTGAGCTGATATGTTGGTTGACTCAGGGGGTGCCGACTATGATGGTAGGAGACTTTAATTGCATCCTCAGTCCTAATGAGAAACGAGGAGGCAGAGTCTATTCTAATTCAGTGGACAGGAGGGAGTTTCTAGATGTGACTGGCTTAGTGGACCTTAGCTTCTCCGAACCAAGATTTACCTGGTGTAACAATCAGTCTGAACGAGTGAGAGTGTGGGAGCGGCTTGATAGGGCCATTGCCTCTCCGGATTGGATTCAGCGATTTCCGTCCTACCAGGTTAGTCATCTTACTCGGATTGCCTCAGATCACCGTCCTATTTTGATTTCTACAGCTTAGAGCTCCAGCCATCAAAGCCCATTTCATTTGAGAAGCTGTCGTTGTCATACCCCTAGTCTTGGGGTGTAGTCAGAGAGGCTTGGGGCATGCCGGTGCAGGAAGATGCTATGCAGAGGGTGTCGCGAAGGTTGGAGCTCACTAAGCGCCACCTTCGCAGATGGAACCGGAAGATAGTGGGCAACATATTCCGGAGACTAGAGGAAGTGGAGGGTTTGATTGCGGATCTTCATGAGAGGGAGGACCGAGAGAGGCAGCTGGAGGAGGGTGAGATGGCTGATTTGCGACGTTACTTGGCATCACATCATTTTTTGCTGCATCAACAGGAGACCTTTTGGAGGCAGAAGTCGAGGGCACAGTGGGTCAAAGAGGGGGATCAGAACACTAGCTTCTTTCATCGATCGACGGTCATTAGAAGGCAAATGAATATGATTCGATCACTGAGAGTTGGGACGGGCCAGCGGGTGGAGGAGGACACTGCATTGAGACAGGCGTTGTTTGAATTATTTAGATTCAGGTGGACGGAGGTAAAGGGGCCCTATGTGCTTGGTCAGCTTCCCAGGCCGGCAGTCCGAGTTGAGGAGGCAGATAATGTAGCATTGATCCAGC
>JAOXJJ010000481.1:13312102-13325053 GCA_025769935.1 Phoenix roebelenii
GGGGCCCTATGTGCTTGGTCAGCTTCCCAGGCCGGCAGTCCGAGTTGAGGAGGCAGATAATGTAGCATTGATCCAGCTAGTGTCAGACAGAGAAGTGCAGGAGGCAATATGGGCTTTGGCGGAGGACAAGGCACCAGGACCGGATGGATTTCTGCCCTTCTTTTTTCGAAGGTATTGGAGTATCATTCGGAGGTCAGTGGTGGAGGTAGTACAGCTATACTTCAGTCGAGTGGTGATGCTAGATGACTGGCAGGTCACTTACATCATCTTGGTCCCGAAGCGTCGGGATGCGTCGGAGCCGGGCCACTATAGGCCCATTAGCTTGTATACCACTTTATACAAGATAGTGACGAGGCTCATGGTTGGGAGAATGAAGGCTTTGTTGCCTAGCATGATTAGTATGGAGCAGGGGGCATTTGTACGGGGTAGGAGTATATCAAACAATATCTTGCTAGCCCAGGAGATGATGGGAGACTTGCAGCGAAACATGATATGGAGCGTGCTGACGACCGGATCCGCTGGGACTTCCTCAGACGTGCATTGGAGAGCTTTGGATTCCATCAGATCTGGATTGATTGGGTTCTTGGCCGTGTGCAAGGGCCTAGCTTCTCCATTTTGGTCAATGGTACGCCATCTCCCTTTTTTTGAGCTACTATGGAGCTTCGCCAGGGATGTGCTCTATCCCCATATTTGTTCATTATTTGCTCTGATGTGCTCTCTCGCACCCTACATGTAGCTTGCGAGGACCAGGGGTTGGCCGCCTATAGTCCAGCCCCTGGCGCTCGCACCATTTCTCACTTGTTGTTTGCAGATGACTGCCTGCTGCTTGCCAGGGCGAGAGCGAGGGATGCACGAGCCTTTCAGAGAGTGTTGGTTGAGTACTGTGCGGTGTCCGGGCAGAGGATTAATTTTCAGAAGTCATATATACATTTTAGTCTGAGCACGGAGAGGAGGGTGCGACGGGAGATCAGGGCGATATTGGGGATGCAGGAGCAGGAGGGGGCTCTAGACTATCTTGGGGTCCCCATCATCGGGAGGAGACTGCGGGTGGCGAAGTGCTTCACATTGGTGTAGAGAGTGCAAAGTCGGCTTGAGGGTTGGAGGGCATCATTGCTCTCTATGATGGGCAGGCTGACGCTGGTCATGTTAGTGCTTTGTTCCATGCCTATTTATATTATGGCCCATACTGTTGTGCCGCAGACGGTGTTAGTGGGGATAGAGCGGCTTATGCATTGCTTCCTGTGGGGCTCCTTAGGGAGGGGCCATGGGATGCACCTAATGGCCTGGGAGAGAGTTTGCCTGCCTCTGAGTGAGGGTGGATTGGGGATACAGTCACTCCTGGCGAGGCGAGAGGCTCTGCTGGCGAGGCCAGCAGTGCAGATTGTTCTGGAGCCACATGGACTCTGGAGTCAGGCCATGATAGTGAGATATGGTCAGGTAGGCTCAGTGGGCCAGGAGGTGGGCAGCCGGAGGAGCTCTTTCATGTGGCCGGAGGTTGGGAGGTATCTGCCTATGGCTCGGGCACACTTTTAGGTGATTGATTGGCGACGGTCGGACCATTGACGTGATGGAGGACCCATAGCTGGATGCACTTTCGCTGAGCTTGTGGCCGACGATGATCTGTGGTGTGGGGGCGGTGGGACTCCGGGAATGCGACCTCCTTGGGCCAGGGGTTATGGAGTGGGATGATGACAGACTAGGCCAATTGTTTGGGGAGCACTTAGCGGAGAGGGTGCGGGCTCTTCCTGTCCCGGGATCAGTGGGTCCTGATGTTAGGGTCTGGAGCACCACATGCAGGGCCAAAGTCAGAGTTGGTGATGTTTCTCGGGTTCTTCAGCAGGAGTCCGAGTTGGGCAGGGACTGTGGCTGGGTATGGAGGTTCAGCCTACACCAGAGGACTGCACTATTCCTCTGAAAGTTGGCTTGGGATCGCCTGCTGACTAGCTCAGAGTTGAGCCGATGGGGTGTTAGCATTTCTCCCTTGTGCACGTACTGTGAGGGGGAGGAGTCAGTGGAGCATGCACTTTTCCAGTGCGTTTGGGCGACGAGGTCCTGGAGGCTGTTAGGGCTCTCGGCGGATACTTGGAGCCGGAGAGAGCTTTTTGGAGGTGGTTCGGTGTTGGTCTAGCTCCACTCAAATGCGTTTTACAGCTATTAGGGCGTCATGTATAGCTTATCAGGTATGGATGGCTAGGAACGCTCGAGTTTTTGGCGAGACCAACATGTCCCCACGGTTTGTGATGGAGCGGGCACGGGCACAGGCTGCAGAGTTCTTTCATGCAGATACGGACTATGGACCTTTGACAGCTTGGGACACTTGGGACCCCTATTCTGCCTCAGCAGCTTCTCATATAGTGTTTTTCACTTGGAAGCCCCCACTCCTGAACTTTCTCAAGGTCAATTTTGATGGCTCAGTCCAGGATGGAGGCAGGAGGGGAGGGGTCGGGTTTGTCATTAGGGGCCCGGATTCCAGCACGGTGGCAGTAAGGGGCCGTCGGATCTTCGATATCTCGATCCCGGGGGCTGAGCTGCGAGCGGCTTGGATGGGATTGTGGTATGCGCGATGTGTACTTCATATGAGTTCCATTCTCTTAGAGGAAGACTCGACCACAGTGATCAGCAGGGTCCGAGAGGGTCCTCCCCGCGATGGAGGAGTTCATCCTTTGCTCCGTGACATATTGGGAATGGTGAGGAAGGGGGTGCTCTTTCGAGCCATGCATGTATATCGCGAGGCCAATGGGACGACGGACTGGGTGGCGACGTATGTTGCGAGCCACTCAGGAAATACCCTATGGGTTGGTGAGGACGATTGGTCTGGTGCTTTTCGGGACCTTTTATATGCTGATTTTTTTAGGTATATTCGTACCCGTATAGTATGAAACACCTGCTTTAGCGTAAAAAAAAAAAAAAAGAAAAGAAAGATCGATCAAATCTCTATAATTCCACCTCACTTCGAAATTCAAAAACAAAATTAAAAAAATCTTAGAAAACCGTGCACTGGCGGATAATATTCTAGTATCCATTGTTATAATATTTTGTGTTGCACTTTTGTTATTCACTGACATGCTTTCATTGGCCAGATATGGCATATGGCAGTAGATTTGCTTTCCCTTCTCACAGGGAGCAAATCCACAAAAAACATTATTATACTAATGATATTTTAAATTGTATCATTTAGGACAAAACATTGATGAATGGCCCTGATTTGCCGCACCAAGAACTGCCCACTGAGGAGCAAAACGTACTGGGGTTGTATCTTTCGCGCGAAAGAAGGATCCACCTTCCTTCGCGCGAATCCACCGTCCGATCGCGCAATAAGAGAATTTGGAATGCTCTGCAATCTGTGCAAGGAGGTATCCAACGGTCGGCGTCGCGAAAGAGGATCGATCACTCCTTCGCGCGAAAGATACAAGCCGAACCCGGAGCAAAACAGCCTTCAGCCCTCCCACTATATAATGTTTGTGGTGTGGGAGGGGGAGGGGGAAGAGCTGCCGTAAGTAAGGCCAGAAGATATGACGAGATTGAACCCTTGAGATTGCATAACTTTGTACACCGGCCTTGGCTTTTCCCTTCTCGCACCTCCCTCTCTTCAATCCCACCCATTTCTTTCTATTTCCTCCGCCCTCCGTACTTCATCCTATCCCCAATTAAAAGAAAAAACTGCCGAAATCTATGGTAGTCCCCTCGGTTGCCACGCCGGAGGCCAGACCGGACACACCGGAACCGCGGCTGATGAGCAGCTCAGCCCAGCAGACGCCGCCGCCGTTGGTGTTCGACGCGGCTATCCTCAGCCAGCGCCCTGACATTCCGGTCCAATTCGTCTGGCCGGAGGAGGACAAGCCCACCCCGGACGCCGCCGAGGAGCTCACCGTCCCTCTGATCGACCTTGGCGGCTTCCTTTCTGGCGACCCCGCCGCCACCGCCGAGGTCTCCAGACTCGTCGGGGAGGCGTGCGAGCGGCACGGGTTCTTCCAGGTCGTCAACCACGGCATCCCCTCGGCGCTCCTCTCTGAGGTCCATAGCTGCGTCGAGGCCTTCTTCTCGATGCCTCTCGCCGAGAAGCAGAGAGCCCAGAGGAAGCCCGGCGAGAGCTGCGGCTACGCGAGCAGCTTTACCGGGAGGTTCGCCAATCGGCTCCCGTGGAAGGAGACCCTTTCTTTCCGCTTCTCCCCCTCTCCTCTCTCCCCAAATATCGTCCAGGACTACTTCGTCCACACTCTCGGCGAAGATTTCCGGCACTTCGGGTAGGAATAAAAAAAAAAAAAAGGCTGACATAAACACAAGCAATGTTCTCTCTCTCATTACTGACTGTGCTTTGTTTTATTTTGGGTTTTGCAGCACAATCTACCAAAACTACTGCGAGGCGATGAGTAGGCTGTCATTGGAGATAATGGAGGTTCTTGGGATGAGTCTTGGGGTGGGGCGGGCACATTTTCGGGAGTTTTTCCAAGGGAATGATTCGATCATGAGGCTGAACTACTACCCACGGTGCCAGAAGCCCGAGCTGGTCCTCGGCACCGGCCCCCATTGCGATCCCACCTCCCTGACCATCCTTCACCAGGACGACGTCGGCGGCCTCCAGGTGTTCACCGATGGCAAGTGGCGCACCATCAGCCCCAAACTCAATGCCTTCGTCGTCAACATCGGCGACACCTTCATGGTATGCACCGTACGCATAATCCACTCTGCTCATGCGAAATGTGTCATCGAGTTTTTTTGCGACGAGAAGTGAGGGGATTAAAACCGCTATCGGATTTGCAGGCGTTGTCGAATGGGCGGTACAAGAGCTGCCTGCACCGGGCGGTGGTGAACAGCAAGGTGGCGAGGAAGTCTTTGGCCTTCTTTCTGTGCCCGGAGATGAACAAGATAGTGCGGCCGCCGGAGGGCTTGGTGAACGCCGGGCACCCGAGGGCCTACCCGGACTTCACGTGGTCGACGTTGCTCGAGTTCACCCAGAAGCACTACAGGGCCGACATGAAGACGCTCGATGCCTTCACCAAGTGGATCCTCCAGGCCGAGGGGACTGCGCCGCAGTGAAGGCATAGCCGGGGATGTTCCTTATTTTGTTCATTTTTGTTAGTTGGTGAAATCTTTTCGATCCAACTATCTAGCTTGGGGGAGGGAGGGAGGAAGATATGATGTGAAGAAAAATAACGAGACTAGGAAATAAAACAGAAGCAAGCGGAGGAGCAGAGAAACCTGTTACCCTTTTTCACTGGAGCAGCCACTGTTAACACCACCTGTGAAAACCATAGCCCATAAAGGCCAAAGCATCTCTTATTGTCGCTCTCTACTTTTTTTCTCTCTTCTTTTTGTTTCCTTTTTTTTTTTTTTTTCATTTTCGAGCTACAAAATGGAGAAAGAGAGTTAGGAGCATCCAATTAGGCTTATGATAGGAGCAGCAGGCAAAAGAACAAGCTTCGATGGCATATGTTTTTATGGGAACGGGAGATAGTGATAATGATGTAGGGACGGCATACCAAACAGGCGATCGGATCGATATCCTCTCAGCACTGGCTTGTCCCCGTTCGCAACTAGTTTTTCCATCTCTTTTGTCCCCAGCGCCTTGCCGCTAGGACCTCCTTTTTGTAGTTAAGTCTGGTGGAAAGGAGGAGGGTGATTCTTCTTTTAAACTCTTGTTTTGGATTTTACCTTCCTCACTCTAACTCTTCTCTGTACTGCACTGGAAAGTGTATAACTACAAGACACAAGCATTAACAGTAGAGAGAAAGTGAGGGGGGAGAGAGAGGTCGAGGGAGGTGGGAGGGAATAATTGCCTATTTGTCCTAATGTCTGTCCTCAAATGAGGCAACATTCTTCGAAAGGTGTAAATATAAAAAGGCATGGAGGTGGAGGATGGGGCCCGGGGAGTAGAAGGAGCTCACAAACGATACCGTGTTATGTTAGCCCTTCTACTCTCTCCTGGCTCCTAGCAGCCGCCAAGGCTAAGGACAAGGGCTGCCTCCTGGCTCTCCCGTCCAAAGCGCCCCGCGTCACGTGGCCGCATTTGTTTCCATCCCCTCCTCCGTCCGCCGTGCACGAGGAGTAGAGCGGCAGGCGACAACACAGTCCTGTTCCTGTTCTCCTCCCACCCCGGGCTAGCGGAACCCACCAAGCTCAAACCCAAGTGTAGCCATATTCATCATTTGGCTTGGCTTGTTCCCTATATCCGGATACAACACCACCACCATCCTAGCTCAACTCCGAAACCAAATGGCTCGTTAACTGATTAGATTTCTAGCTATCGTCGACTATCTTCTCATGATGTCATGTATTAATTCGAATGCCTCGAAAAAGGATATTGGAGGATCGCTCTTCAGCTGCGATGGTGACTCAAGAAGATGATAATAATGACTCGCATTCAACTACGTGTCATGTTCTTTGAATTTATTTCAAATATAGCAGATACGTTGAGCAAGTGATCAACTTCATGCAGAACATACATCTAGATGTTAAAATAAGAACGGGATTGGTGATGTTATGGTTGAAATCTGGCCTCAGGGTGACCATGCCGGAGGAGTCGGAGGAGCCGCCAGTCGGGACGGAGAAAGGGCGTCAACTTGTGCGCGTCTGTGTACCTGTACGAAGCCTTACCGGTAGATTTCGGTGAGGGCCCTCCGATGATTAAGTTAGAGTGGATCTTAGTTGTTCCAAAAGTCCCTAGACGTTACCTGATGTGGGCTATTTATAGTCCCTGCAGAGGTGCTCAAGTGGCGGAGGTATGACCCGTCCTCATCATGAGAGGAGATGATGTTTGGCCAGGTGGCATACAGCCAGAATTTGCTTGAGACACACGGTGTAGGCCATTCTTGTGAACGGCATGGCGTTGACAGAGGTAGCAAGAAATGGCCCTTAGTAGCAAGGTATAGCCCCTGGTCGATATGTCGTGGAGTTGTCAGCAAGTAAAGCATGGCGCGGTGAGGTTGTAATGTACGGCCACGTATGCGGGTGTAGGGGTGCGCGTAGGCGCACGTGGATGCGGCCGTGGGCAAAGTCGGGCTCACTTGGAGGCTGCAACATTTACTTAGTAAAGTCAGCTTGATGAGCACTGAGGTCAGGCCGACTTGGGGGCCGCGACATATATTCGGCGAGATCGGTTAGGTGGACTCTGAGGTCGGTCCAGCCTCCTCGGTTATTAGTTGACTCTGCAGGATGCTCCCACTCAGATCGGGGTGCCATTACCTGCAGCCTATTAGTATATTTAGCGAGGTCGGCTCGGTGGACTCTTAAGGTCGGCCCAGTCTCATCGGCTCTGAAGTCAGCTCGATAGGGCACCCCAAGCTCGGGCTAGGGCGTCATTGTGGATACCTGCGGTCGACGGGGCCTCTTCGGCTCTTGGTCGATCCTATAGGATGCCCGGAGCCTGGCTCGAGGAGCGTCATTGTAGATACCTGTGGTCGATGGAGCTTCTTAGGCTCTTGGTCGATCCTGCAGAACACCCCGAGCCCGGCTCGAGAGGCGTCACTATAGATACATGCGGTCGACGGGGCTTCTTCGGCTCTTGGTCGATCCTGCAGGGTGCCCCAAGCCCGACTGGAGGGGCGTCATTGTAGATACTTGCGGTCGACGGGGCCTGTTCGGCTCTTAGTCAATCCTGCAGGGCTTTCCGAGCCCGGTTCGAGGGGCATCATTGTAGATATCTGCAGTCGACGGGGCTCTTCGGCTCTTGATCGATCCTGCAAGGCACTCCAAGTTCAAGCCCGAGACGTCATTACTTGCTCGGGGGTTGTTCGGTTCTGGGGTCTGCTCGGCAGGAATTAAATGGTTCCATGCTAGAGCAAGACGATCCATTTTGCCTCCCATCAAGTGATGTTGGATTGTTGGAGTGCAGGGCTTACAAACCAACATTTATTTGATTCTGGACACTTTCTATCGGGGTATGATTCTTTTTTTTCCCCAACACCCAGTTCCCTCATCATTAGGATATGGGCGTCCATGGTATCTGCAAATCAGGGCTCACCACACACACACACCCGCACGCAGAAGGTGCTCCAACAATAATGGAATTCCTATTCATTGATGGTATGGAACCAAAACTACCATCACAGGCCATAAGTAATCTAGGCCTCGACGATGCATGGAAGCTTAGACCTCATACTTGGATTGATCTCTTTCTTCAAAGATGTATGTCTACTTTTTTTCTTTTCCTGACATTTGGGAAACTTTTTTTTAGAGCTAATGCTGAAGTTCCTTTATCTGTATTATTGATTTTTACTTTTCTTCCCACGAACCTGCTATTTGATGTCTTACTTTACGGTCTCAAGCAGTCGAAGACAACGCCACATCTTCAGGAAGGTACCCCGGGCAGCAGGCGAACCGTTGAATGAAATCGGTATCTAGAAGCTGTCAAGTCTCTTACTTATAAAGAAATATTCTATGTTCTGATTCATCATCTAAAGAAAAAACAACAAATTAAATTATTAATAATAACACGAGCTCTGGTCCAAGACACGCACATTTAAATCCCAAAAATAAAATAAAATAAAATTGTTGTGGGAATCCTCAAATAAGAAAGATTTAATTTTTTTTTATATTTTATAACTTTAGGAAAGAGACTGATCTGCTGGCAACCGAAGTGGTGCTGGGATGACGTACTCACGCGTGAGTAACCACGGATGGGGAAGGCATACGGAAATTTGCAGCCTGAATCGAAAATGCTCCAGTAGGGAGGGGGGCAGTGTGGGGTTGCTACGCGGGTGAGGTTCTTCTCACCCTCTTCTTCTCTTTTTTTGACCAAAAGAAAAAAAAGAGACTGGTGAAAAATTTTTAAAGAAGCAGCAAATCGCATGTGGAAATTCAATCTTGTCACAAATAATTAATTCCCCAAAATTTAGTTATATAGGCTTTAGTTGTAAAACCTAATCTACTAAGCCTAAACCCTAAACCCTTAAGGGTTTAGGGATAAAATCATAGGCTTCTGATAATTAAGCCTTATATCTGCCAACTGGTCTTTAGGCAATATTTGGTTATGGAATAACATAGACACATAAAGCTTGGTAAGCACCATATGCTTGTCAAGTTGTCTAAAACAGGTTTAAGCAAGGAATAGTTATGTAAGCCAAACTTGTTTATTATAAGTATATCCCGAGGAAGAGCTCTCATAAGTCAATCCTGCCACAAAGCTCTCATCTATATGCTTAGTATTTACTTGATTTTTATGAACAAAAAAATCCCTAATCTTAAGCTGTTCTAGAATTGTAGCCAAATAAAAATTAGAATAACTCTTGGTATAACTATATATACCCATAAACATAAGTAGATTTGCTATTCTCAAACCAAACACAAAGAAAATTTCTATCCTAGACATCTTAGAATGATTTTTTCTCTTATCAACCCAATGTCTGTGATCCTAAAGTTTCATGAATTCTGACATGAATTTAATTTATTTTCTATTTAGAATGTTATTATGATAGTAAGAAAAATATAATAGTTGTATATTTATATTCTTCTGAACGATTTATCTTCCCCATTTTTTTAGAATTTCAGGAAGCAGCCCCCATATTCTATAAGCTTAGATTGAACTGCCTCCTTTTTCAGTTAAAATATATAAAAATTTTGGGTCTATAACCTATAATAGAGGAGGGAATCCGTTGCACTTGATACGAATTTTGTATTAAAATGTTATTATGAACAAGATAAAGAATAAAAAAAATCCATCTTTTTTAAATCCTTTAGAATAGCTTGTTGTCTTAGATTTTAGAATCCATAAAGTACGTACCCTTGGTGTTATCCATATAAGAGATCTTAATAATGATTTCCTAAAGTAAAGGTATTAAATAACTTTAATAGCTTCATATATTAACTTGCCATAGATTTGAGATTCCATGCAATGCACAGATGTTGGACAATTTCATTAAAACATGCATTAGACTCCATATTTGTGCTTTCTCACAATTAAATTAGGTTTATGTAGGAGATGAAGTGAAGAAAAGTAGCTAAAATTTTCCTTACTCCCATTTTATATATAAGCAAATTTCTCTATTTTTCACGATATTGGCGTGCCCAAATGACTAGCTCTAGGCAAAATTTGTCAATAAGGTATGTTGAGTCTTTCCGAAATCAAAATTGATCTTGCTAGCTAAATTTTGATTAAATTTATATTGATCTTTTGATTATTTAACTCCAACGTACTTAACTAAATGAATATTTTTTTTTCCAAAAAAGTAAATGAATGACTTTTAGTTTCAATTTTCAGTTTATTAAAATTTTCGTAGAGAACAATAAATCTTCACATTTATAATAATTTTGCCACTCAATTATATATCATACGAAGGTTGGTGCGATCTGCTAGATTTGTTGCTATAAAAGGGTAGGATGAAGACAAAATTGTCAGAATTATGGATTTGATAAGTATTTTATATTTTGTGTGCGCGCAGCGGGCACGCAAAGCATTTTTCATTATAAAATCTTCTGCAGTCTAAATTTTACTCTTTTTCAAGAGAATTGGAGCTTTTCTCTTTAGGAAAGAAATTCACGCTTTCTTCACAATATTTGAATTTTGATTTTCAATAATTTTGAAATTATAATGCGAGGATCCATGCATGCTTGCGTTTGTTTTAGTTCAATTATCGTCTAAAAATTTTTAAATATTTGTATAAAATCAAATAATTTAAATAATATTTTTTGGGCTAGATTTTTTTTTTAGATAGGGTCCTGTGCCTCTGTGCCAATGCAAAAGCTACGATGTAAGACACGTTTCCTTGTCATCAGCTGACGATGGAGTTAGACCTGGTCAGAGAGAGAGAGAGTCCACAAGGCTTGTCCATTCCTCGCTGGTAGTTCCCTCCCTATCAAGCTCAGACCGTACCCGGCCTCATCGAGTAGTTGGGTCGGCTGTCACAGGGAAGGGCGAGGGGGCAGTGGCGAGCAAAGCTAGATCCCAAGGGATTTCTCGGTCGAAAGAGCGCGGGGGAGGGCCGCCAAAAGACGCGCGTGGGCTTCACCGTCCAAAAGATACGACAAGGAGGTGGGGATCGAATCGGACGAGGGCCGCGGAGCGTCGCATTCGCGAGAAAGGACAGGATAAAAGACCGGTGGCCCATCGAGGTGGCGAGAGAGGGACGGAACTACCGTAATCTAGAGAGCTAAAAAATTGAGAGAGAGAGAAGCTTAGGCAAGTAAGTCCCTGTTGCTGGAAATTGAACCCGAGGTGACCACTCGATCGAGAGGGAGAAACTTCGGTACGAGTCGGTGAGTGGCGATCTGTCGGCTGGCGGTGATCCGTCGGCGGGCAGCGTCCTCCGGAAGACCTGCAAAGAAGCCGGTGGCCGGGCTTTCCGGCGCCGGCCCTCCGATGCCTAAATCAGAGGAGGGCAAGAGGAATGTGTGTAGAATGTAAGTGTCGAGAGAGAGTCTCCTTTTGTCCCCCTCCGGGGAGTTTTCCATTTATAGGAGGGTGACGGGTTTACCTGCGAGGTGACAGAGCGAGGGTACTGTCGTACGATTAGACTGGTGGGGGGAGTTAATGCCCGAACGTGCGAACTGATGCTGCTTCCGTAGAGGAATGGACTGGAGCTTTTGTATTATCGTGAAGCCATGCTGGCATTTATAGCCGAGCGGGTCTGCCGTATAAAACTGGATATCCGTAAACAACAGGAGCCATACATTTTTAATTGTTGAGTGAACTCGACGTTTGGGAGAGCCATACGCTTTAATTGTTGCGTAGACAAAGTGTCAGTCATGGTCGTACACGCTGGTCGTTGAGAGTGGGGGGCGTACGGTGAGAGAATACGAAAGGAGAGTGCTTGGTCGCTCCCTGCTCGGAGGGACATTTGGTAGCCCTCCGCTCGGAGGGACGCTCGGTAGCTCCCTGCTCGGAGGGACGCTCGGTGGCTCCCTGCTCGGAGGGACGCTCGGTCGCAACTTTTCCCCCAACACTACCTCCCGACTTCCGAGCTTGAGCCGCTCGCAAGATCAAGCGCGGGAAGTAGTAAATGTATATTAGGGGAAAATTTCGAATTATCGCGTGCTTCGAAGCGCTTTTAATGAAGGTGGGCGTGTGGCGTCTCTTCTTTTCCGAAGCATTTTATCAGTAGTACCTCCCCATTTTTCGAGACGCCCTTGCGTCACGAGCCCATGATGGGGCTACACAATCCAATGGGATGCCTCTCTATTCGAAGCGTCGATCCGAATTAAAAGCTGCGCTTTAATTCCCTGGGCTGACACGTGTTAGGATCCGAACGGGGAGTAACGTAGATCCAGGCGGCTAACAGACTCTATATAAACCCTCGTTTGTCATTCTGGACTCCTTTTTATAACCTTCTTCTTCTAGCCTTCTTCTTCTCAGTCTGAGGCGGCCGAGCCCCCATTTTTTTCGGTGGACTCCTACAAGTGTTCCCCCCGGTCCATTCGGAATCCTTTTTCTTTCTCTTCCTTAACTTTCCCCTTTTTCAATGGGTCCGGGTGAGATTGAGTCCATCATGAGTGAGGACGAGGTAGAAATGGCCGAGGAATGGTTTTTTCCTCGGTTAGGGTTTCGCTTGGAACCCGCTAGGCCGGGGGATCGGGTGACGAACCCCCCGGTGGGCCGGATCGGAGTGTACCTAGAATCGCTCTGGGCCGGCCTAAGGTTTTCCCTCCATGGGTTCATCAACGAGCTGCTGACGGAGTACCAACTGGTCCCGGCGCAGCTCACTCCGAACGCATGGAGGACGATAATAGGGTTTTTGTCCCTTTGCATGGCACACGGAATTTTGACTTCCGTAAACGTCTTCCGGCGGCTCTTCATGTTGAAGTCCAACCCGGAAGATGGAGAGTGGCTCTACGTTGCCCTTCGAGGGGGTCGACCACTCTTTCGGGGCGCTCCGACGTCTATTCATGAGTGGAAAAGGAGATTCTTTTTCCTTGCTTCTGAGCGTTCGTGGGGGTTCGACCGTAGGTGGAGGCAGAGCCGACTCAAGGCTGCTAATAGGCTTCCTAGGCTCTCGAGGCGCGAGCAGGAGGCCCTTGAAG
>JAOXJJ010000481.1:13336444-13349515 GCA_025769935.1 Phoenix roebelenii
AGGGGAGCTGGGAGACACCAAGTTCTGTCCAATCAGTCATATGGACAAAAAATAGTGTGATATGAAATTTGGCTTGTTGACCGACTTAGTAAGTCAGGGATCATCTGTTCTGACTGGAGGTCAATTGCAAGTCTTTCAAGTCATGGGTCACCCAACACCTCACAATTATGATATGACCAAATTAGATTTGCCCAAATTCTTTCCCAAAAGCACAAAAAAATTGGATCCGATTTGGACCCGAACCCGACCCGACTCGGACCCGGACCCGACCCAATCTGACCTGATCTTCAACCGGGTCGGGTCTGGGTCCAAAATTAGGACCCGAACAAAAAATCGGGTCGGATCAGGGTCACCCAGGACCCGACCCGACCCATTTGCACCCCTAGTTATAGGCAGGGTCTACTTTGATACTATTTGTAATGACCCATGACTTCCCCCTGAAAATGCTAGCCAGAATGTGTCACTTGGGTTCCTTAATGTTGTATAAGCATCCAATATCTCCTCGGCGAATAATTGATGTGGGACTAAGCACATACCTCAATGGGTTCTCACAAAGCAATCAATCTCCAACCATCCCTTGTAAGATAATAACTAACAACAATTTATTTGATGTATGAGGAAGTCTGATCGAACTAATGACTGAACCAAGATACATCAAGATGATGAAATAATGGTGTTATCGATGATGGACCAAGTTTTCCATGTTTTAACTGCCTTTATAGATTTTTTATATCATTCTCCTAATTTGGAAATGCTCCACTAACAGAGCATATTAAAATAAATATGCAATTTGTAAATATCATGTTGGGGTGGCATTTTTTTGGTTTATGAATGACCTCTTAGAGTGGATTTCAAAAATGATCCAATCACAATATGATGTTATTAACTTTCTCCGATAAGGCATTCTCTTAATCAGATAATTTCTGAATGTCTAAGGCATACATCAAAAAGATTTTTTGCCTTTTTTTCTTCCTGGGCTAACACTGCAGTCCATCCCACCCTTTCCAAGGATTTCTGAATGATGCTGTTAAAGTAAAAGGCGGATTTTATTGCTTTTCCCCAATGTTTAGGGTACAAAGCATCCTTTGGTATCTTGATGTCTGGAGTTGCTTTCCACGTTGTTTCCCAACTAATCCCTTGTTCTACTGGGATAGTTGAAACCCCGGGTATATACAACCTTATGAGAGTATGTGACTGGGTTTTCACCTGATCACACAAATTCAAATATGCTGCCCTTCAGGCTAAAGTAGAGTGGCATACACTAAGATGCACTGCGACTTGGGAAGTTGATGGGTGAAAAACATTTATCAATAACAAATAAATCATATAAAAGGCATATAAAACACCTACATAAAACAAAAGAAAAAGAGAAGTGTAACAAAGAAAAACTCAGATAAGGTGCATGAGAATCTAATGCTAGCAAAACAAAACCTTCTTCGCTTGGTCCTCCTTGAGCTTAGCCACATGTATTCTTTCACTTTGTAGTTCAATCTTCTTTCGCAAGTGCTCGAGTGCTGAAAATACACCACAATATGAGAAAGAAGATGAAAGATAAGAACAATTAAATTAGTTACAAATTTCTATGCTACAAGAATGAGTCTACAAATGAAGATAAACAAGATGGTGCACCAACCTGCTTTCTTTGGCCCTGCCGTAAGTTTCAACTCCAATGTAAGATTCTCCAATTCACGTTCAACATCATGAATCTTGGAATAATTTTCTTGGATATATCTGAGTCATTTATGAATCTTTGTTAAAAATTCACGACAACAACTTTATTAGCTAAGGAAATTTCATCTCCAACCAAACAATAATACGTATAATGAGTCAGCTTATCTTGTAGAATATAAAGCTAATAATAAAGGAATAAAAGCATATTGTAGATACGAATAAAAGTAGTATGCAAGAAAAACAGATGAGAACCTGAAGGTGAAAAGAAGGAAAACCATTGGCATCTCCCTCGTATGTGGACTGTACAATTATACGTCAAATAAATATCTACACGCTAAGCATGTAAAAACATTTCAAACTTAGTAAGAACTTTGACATTCATAGACCATTTAAAGCTTTACTCTCTTTTGACATAACGATGCAAGGGGAATCCTGAAAAGTCTCTACCAGGCTGTTCAATTTTCTGTCAAAACCAATGTTTGGTAAAATAACTAAATCCAATTTTAACATGTATGCCCTTTATTTCTTATGCATTCCTTTTAATTTCTTAAGTTACCTTAGCAAAACAGAAAATTGACAAAGTCTGGTGTCAACAAAAGTCCAAGTGCTTTATCTTTTGCCTTCGACTTCTAAACATTGCAACCAGTTGAGAAAAAACATGATTCCAAGAAAAAATAGGTAACGAGACCTCCAGTCTTTCTTAACTTTAGTGATATAGCTAGCATCAGCCAAAAACTTGATGTAATTTAAAGATCCAATAATGGGTCATTGGTCTCACCATCTTGAAGTTTGCACTAGTAAAGAAAAAACAAATCAATGTTATATTTGTTCTTTGCTGCATTACTGCAAAATGCAGTAATATGCCCCTTTATAATGCATAGGATCGGACCAAATCAGAAATTAAGATTGCAACCCAAACAAGGATTCTATTATCAACATTGACCTTTCCAACTCAGACAAAACTCTTATGTAGCCTACTTTATCATGCAGTAAACAGAATCATACAAAAGATTTACCACAAATTGCAGATCCCATCACTTTGGTTATTATATAAAAATTGCTTAATTGCTTTTTGGATACCAAGCTTATCTTCCAAACTTTTTTAGAAAATAAGTAGGAGTTGCAGAAAAAAAATTGAAAGAAAAAATGACTCATTTCCATGGTGCACCCCTATCATAGAGTAGGGAAGGTAATTTTGAAACTTTTATACTAAACATCTGCTACATGAAGCATATCCAGTACAGCATAAACATTCTATGATTTAACCAACACAAAAATAGACGAGACTTGAGGAACCACATCTGACAAGATGCATCCATGTTTTGATTGTTATCTTGGCACAACTTCAAATTACCATCACACCTCAGACTTACCCCACAGCACAAACTTATACATTTGAGAAAACAAATTTTTACAGGCTCAGTGAAAACATTATACAGCAAGAAGTCTAACATCTTGAAATATTTTATACTAGCATCGTGCTAATATGATACACGAACAAGTGATAAGATGCAGTTGGACTCCCAAATTTTGTCAGGTGCAGCAAGTAGTAGTTGGGTAGACTGATTTGAAAGTCATAAGAGGGATGTTATTAAGATGTTACTGGATGGTCATGATCTTCAAGGGTAGGAAGACCACCGAATGATTAAAATCATATTTGAAGTTTCATATGAAACTCTGAAACTGGAACCAAAAATTTTGGCTTTGACCAATACCCAATTCAAAACTGGGATAGTTTTTGGAGTTATTACACTCAAAACTAACATGTGAGGCCAAATTTAATTAGGGGTGGCAACAGCTTGGATTGCATCAGGTTTGAGTTAGGCCAAAAAATCCCTCAACTCATATCCAACCTATTCATAATCAAGTTGAAAACTATAAACGCATACACACCTATCCTGTTTATTTTATATGGACCCACATCCAACCCACCAACCCAATAGGAGTTGCCTTGCCAATTATATATCTTAACAACAAAAATAAAATATGGGAAAGATAGGATTTTAAGATTTGCATCCAAATAAAGTGAGAAAACAAAGAGAAAAAATTAAAGTGGAAAAGAAAATACAAAAAATCTTAAAGATGCCATTTGCTGCACTTTTATTTTCAGTATATTTTACTTTGTTATTTTATTATCATTAATCATGCAACATTTTTATTTTCAGTATATTTGAATCTCTCTCCTCTCTCACCCTGCTGTCCTATCCTTCTCTAGTGCTTCGACCACTACTGCCACTCTCACAGCCACCTCCTCCACTGTCAAACCCATAGCGCTTCGAGATCGGGCCTCATTAATGGTGTGCTCCCTCCTTCTAGGGTCTACCTATTCATCCCCTCGATAGCACCCCTCATCGACCACTCATTCCTGAAGGTTATGAATCCAAAGCCCCTCAACCTCCCCGTCTTTTGATCGATGATGATTTGTACCAAAAAACAATTAAGCCATTAGATCTGAGATCAAGAAGCTTGGATTCAATGATCTTTCTGGATTGGATCGAGGGATCTAGGCCTTAGATTCGAGGGAGGCATCGTCCATGGCCTAGGCAAGCTAATCTCTCTCTCCCACCTCTTCTCCCTCTCCCTCCCTTAGTTCCAGTAAGCACCCCTCATCGATGCTCATTCCTGAAAGTCATCAATTTGAAGCCCCTCGAACTTCCCATCTCCCAATCGATGATGATATGAATCAAAAAACAACCAAGTTGGATTTGAGACCAAGAAACATAAAAAGCTTGGATTCAAGGATCTTTTTGAGTTGGATCGAGGGATCAGAACCTTGGATTCGAAAATCTCGCAGCTGTCTTGAGGGACATCCATAGCCCAAGCAAGGTGATTACTCTATCTCTCTCCCCCCTTCTCCCTCTCCCCCTCTTCCTCTCCCTCCCCTAGTTCCAGTACGCACTGGGTTGGCATAGTACATATCGATAGCATACCAAACCGGTGAAGGCCGACACGGTTTCCGATACTAGTTCGACGAATTATGGTTTAATCTATAGTGATTACACAGGCCAAAACCATACCTGGCCCATTTATAATCAAGTTGCTCTTGGCTAATCTATGACCAACCCAATTATAACACACCCTCATCCAAACCCATTTATTTCAGGTGGATTTTAGGTGGCTTCAAAAATTGATATCCTAAATTTAATAAACACATGCACACACAAACATATAAATTGTTTATTCTAATCATTTGCATTTCATCATTTCTTTAAACAGAAGGAAGCATTTTCGCAAGATTAAACTTGAAATTTGCAATTTTTTAAAGAATTTGGAAATACTGTTACATTAGATTCTAAAGAGATTTAGCAAGAAAGCAAATATTGTTGTCATAATCAACTCAAATTCATGCTTATCTATGTTAGATATTAGATTGACAAAGATATAGTGCTCTAAACATGAACCTCAACATTTTACTTTTAAAAATCAATTTATTTTGTTCTTTGGAAATACTAGAAGAATACATTTAATTTTAGAATGATGTTTGTTTATTATCCTTGTCTGATTCTAATTAAAGAGATTTTCTTAATTTTAATAACTGGATTTTTTTAATAGGTTTCCATTGAAGCTGCTGATGCTAGAGCAAAACCATCAAAATTGTTGAAACTGAAACTCATTTGATCCAGCTAAAACTGAAGATGAAATTGAGTCATCAAACCTTGATTTTGATACAACATGAGGACAATTCAGCAGAAAATTGTGAAGATAAGAGGGAAAAAAGATTAGCTTAATGATTAAGTAGTTTCAATAGAAAACTTTGATTGTAGAAGAGAGCAGAGAGTGTTGAAACAAGTAACAAGTCATGTCAAGTGTGATGCCAAATAATTTACAGCTTGGATTTGAAACATGCGGGATCAGGAGGAGTTAGACTGCTTTAGTGGATAAAACTGAGCAGCTAACTAGTTCACCCAAGTACCAGGATCAAGTTCTCTCTGTGCTCTAAGCAGCATCCTCCTATAGCAAAATGGGTTAAAGATCAATAATACAAAAGATCAATACAACTCTCTAGTAATACCCCCAAAATTTCATATTGAACAATTTGTGCCATTGCTCTTGCTTTTGTAAGGCATTGTGGTCTTTCCTGTATATCTATCCTAGGAATAAAACCCGCACTATGGACGATATTATTCTTTTTTATTTGCCAAAGGGTAGATATTGCAGATTGGAAAAGCTTTAGGCTTCCCTTTTCCATGTGATAAAATTGTGCAACCAGCATACCAAATGCTTCTTTTGAGTTTTGGGTCTACCTAATCCAAATTTTGGGGCTTGCTACTTTAATATGAGATAGTTTTGAGCAATTTAACTTTGTTAACACTTTTTTCAGACTAAACTTGTCTCTGCTAGATGAGCCTCTGGTTTCTTCATGTTGTCTCTAAAGTCGACTTCATTGTTTGTGTCTAAACCCAATTTCAAGATATCAACTTTGAGCATGCCCGTAAGAATTTGTGTAAACTTATTTCCTCTCAGAGAATTCACCCTAACAATCATACACCAACAAAGAAATTAGTTATTGATGGCATAAAATAGCTATTGCTTGAGACTACTTGCATACTCTGTATTTACCAATTTATACCTTATTTTATCCAATTGACTACCAGTACCTCCTCTATTTTTGTAGTTGTTCACCCTTGAGCAATTTAACATATTTCTAGACAACTTCACATCTATTAAAGCATATGCCTAGTCTTATTTCTTGTGGTCAGTGTTCCAAACTAAAATGCTCCTCTATCATCTTGCAAGCATGAGGAAAAATGCTCAGTTCCTCATACAGTGACCAGTATTGTTAAACGTAGTAACCCAGGTGCCAAATTGAGCCAGGTTGCCAGGCGAAGCCCGCCTAAGTCTTTACTTCTTTAAGGATTTTCTTTTTCTCTTTTCTTTCCCTATTTGAATCCCATATGGGACCTTTGGAGGGTAATTGAAGGTATCACCAACCTTCCAGCAGATGGTAGGCTGGTCAGTGGCCATTGTCGGATCAGCCAACAGTGATGGGTCACAATGGTGATGGCAATAAATCAGCATTGATGCCAAGAATGTACATATTTTTTATTTTTTCTTCCTTTCTCAGTTCCATGCATGCTTCTTGTTTGGACCAATCTTCAGCATATTCTTCTCCTCCTCTGATTTTCCTCCCACGTTTCCCCAGTTTTTGATGTTTTTCCGCTTCATCTTGCTTGCTAGCCTCTTTTGCTTGCTGCCTCCCTTTTCTTCTTCTCCTTGATAGGTGTTTGCTATTGCCCTACAGTTTGTCCACTGTTGCTTCCCTCCCATTCTCTTCTTCCTTCTTCATCTACTCCTTGCTCGGTTTTGGCTGCCTGGTTATGGCCCTATAGCTTGCCGGTTGTTGATATAGCAGCAATTGTATTAGTGCTTGTCTTCTTGTGGATTTTGATCGTTAGGCTTTTTTAGTTTCAAAACAAAAAATATAATGCCGTATATTGTCGAAAAATGCATATATGATAAATGCATATACTAATTTATGTATGTCATTAAAGATATACTCATAATTAAGATTGACTACTTTCCTCCTTAAATGGCAGCCTACACACCTAGGCGCTCACCTAGCCCATAAAGGATCGTCACCGCCTAGCTTTGCCTGGGCAATTTGACACAAAACTTCTTTAAAGGAGTCCCTTACTACTAAAAAGACTTTCCCCTGCCAAAAACAACTCCTTTCTGCATCCTCTAGATTAAATGACATCAATCTACCTGCATGGTAGCCATGATGGTCTGAAGATTGCAAAAACCTAAATTAATAATTTGACCAAATAATTCTACCAATTTTTAACCCTAGCAATGTCTGCAATTTGTAATAACTCTAAAGTCTATTGTTACGACTTGTAGGAGGCAGCAACTTGTAAGTATGTTTTACTAGCTATCCAGAAATCTGTTGTCGGCATGTGTAGGGAAATTCTTGAACAGAGGTAAACCTAAAAGATGCAGATTTCAAAGGTTTTATAGAACAGTTTCAGCAGCAGGCTAGGATTAAGGTATCTTATGGAGAAAAATGACTGAAAGTAAGTGGTATAGGCGCTGTAGGGGGCTGAGATTTATTCAGATCCAATAAAAAGTCTGGTAGTAAACAGAAAAAAAAGAAGAAAGAAATCTTTTTCCATTTCAAGTTTCTTAGAAAAAGAAGCATTGTATTATTTACAAAAGTTTCAAATTTTTAGAAACAAGAAACAGAAAACCAAGTTTGATGATGATGGTGATGGTGGATACAGCAACAATAACAGTAGTAGTGAGTGGTGAAAATGGTTATGGCAATGACAATATTGGTGGCAAAAATGGTCATGATAGTATCTCAAAACAGAACATAAAATAGAAGTTTTTTGCAAGTAGAAGTTTTCTGTTGTTGATAAATTTGCAAAGTTTGAATATATCTTCTTAAAACGAAGAATAAATGTAGGTTTACCAACTAGGATGTCATAACTGCTCTCCGTTTTCTAAAATTGAATACAAAGAACAACTCCTCAACCATATGCGCTATGAGGAAGCTTTGTATGTACTAAACCTGGAACATGGTATAGATCTAAACTTAAGTGCATATGATACAATACTATAGAGTACATGGTTCGCAGTACTAGCTTTGGTACCTTTTATCGGTACCATACTCGGTACGATACTAGTATAATGTCATTACAAGTTAGTCCGTGGTACTAACACTCGGTATGCCTCTTGTACCAAATATCAATTTGATCTTACTATGATAAAAATGATCTTCACAGTTCCCAGAGGTTTTATAACTTACTACACATCAATTCTCAAAGTAAGGCACAAATAGCTTTAGATTTTGGTCAGGCTTCCAAATTGAAGTACACAAATTAAATAAGGCTCGTACATGGTGTAATTCACCCTGCACCTTAATTAATTCTATAAAGGCATGCAAATTATTCCAAGCATCAATAATACGCAAAGGATGACTATTTTTATTTTTGAAGTTGCATTAAGATGTTGTGTGAAAATAATTGAAAAGCTCGGATAACCTTTTTCATAATTTCTCAACAAACATTAAAACACAAGTCTTGAATAAAAGCGATACATTTTTTCCAATATTTTCTTGAAAGTGTTGTGCATTTAAAGTCTGCAGCTATAGATCCTGGCTAGATTTGTTATAGTAATCAGCTTCCAAAAGAATATTGATGCAATTTACTTTATTTCATGACTTTTTTATTATTTCTTAAGAAATTCTCGTTTAAGGGGCAATCCGATGCAGTTAGTAGGTCATGTCTCAAAGCTTGTGGTTGCTCCATTAAGAGTTTAGGTGCCTTAAAATATGCATCTGTCTTTTAAAAAAATGGCTAGCGTATCAGATTGCCTATATCAAAGATTCAACATTAATTTTCATTTTCTAGATTTTGATTTGTGACATAGCCTCAAAATTGCTATTTATATACAACGCTAGTGATTCTATCTACTTTTTCCATTTTTTTTTCTTTTTCTTTTTCATGCTCAGTTAAAATTAACCTTGAGTAAGATGGAAATAGGAATTAAGCCACAATGCAGGAAAAAAACTTATAAATTTGACATCTGCCATATCAATACCAGACCAGACCGAACAAACAAAGCAAATTAGAAAATTCTCTACCCTTGATGATGGAACATTCCTTTTCTCGATGTTCCACCTTTTTCCTCACCTAAAAACTTATACACGGCTTACACCGCCGTCGAAGAAAAGATTAAACTCCCAGTACACTAGCACATTTTCAAACAACAAGCATTCTCAGGAAGTCGGTCTGATTGAATTTTAACTAGCCTGACCAAAAGAAGAGAAATTTCAGCATCGTTACTTGTGACAAGAAGATAGGCTGGTCTTTGCTTGCAGTACACATCCAAATACGTCGAAGCACACCTCGCCATTTCCATCATACAGCGCTACTACCAGGAGAGTACAAGAAAGAAAGAATTGGATAGAGAAACCGGCACACAATTCATGCCCCGCATTTGGGTAAGAAAATATTTAAAGGACATAACGAGGCAGATCTGATACGAAAGAGAAGATGGGAGGAAGAAGGGAATGGATGGGCATTGGTGGCGTACCTCTTGAGCTGGATATGCTCGTCCTCGATGAGCTGGTGAAGCGAAGGAAATTGGTGAGAAAGGGGCGAAATTTAGCCTTAAGAAGAAAGAGAGGAGAAGAAGAGGAGAGTGAGAGACCTTCTCGGTGTAGGCGATGAGGGGATTTTCTCTGGCGATCCCGTCGGGGCCGATTTCAGGAAGGAGGGAGGGAGGGAGTTGGGATGCCATCTGGGAGGGAGGGAAGGGGAGAGGAGGAGGAGTTGGATCGACCTCTCCGTCTCTCTCTTGCTTCTCTCTTGTTTCCAGAGCCTTTGGATTTCTTTCTTTCTGCGGGCCAGGCGCACGCGGCAACCGGGTTCTGCGTTTCTCCTTCCAGTTTTATTAAGAACCGGCTCTTCTTCCTTTTCTTTCTCTTTTTTTTTTTTTTTTTTTTGAAATAAAAGGGAAAGAGGGAAGGAAGGGACAAGCCTGCCTCCGCTTCGCAGCCTGGGCTCCCCACTAGAAGAAAGTTCGATGTGGGCAAAAATGACCGTGTATTAGGCACGCCGGCCGGTTTTACTCATACCCTCCCCACCCGAGGGCCCGGTTCGTTACCCCCTTTGGACTCCGACACGATTACCATCCGTATGAGTATGTCATACCCCAGCACCACCGAGACTACCAACGGACCAATAAGCCCTTCCAGACCCCGCATCCGAGCAAGAAGCATTCGGTCTCCATAATTTAATCGACGCCCGCGCGTTTCAAACTTGGAACCGCTTGATCGGAAATAAGGCCCAGTTCCACTAAGCTACCACCTTAATAGCTAGCTCTTCTCCTTCTTTGACAAGATTTTGACTGCGCTAGCTTCATATGCCCAAGGTTCTTTAATTATTTTTCTAAAAAAGGAAAAACTTTGATCTAGAGATTTGGCAGGTTTGATTCATTTGCAAGATATCTTGAAAAACTATGATATCGAATCTTTTTATATAAAATTTTAATTAATTTAACGTATACAAGAGGGAGTTCATCAATTCTGTAGACATACGAAGAATATTCGATTCATAAGAATCATTTTTTAATAATTCATTTGGTTTTTCGCAATCATAATGAGTGTCAAATATGGATGGAAATAAATATTTTTTTCTTCAAAAAATTCTAAGTTTATCATTTAAACTACTTAATATTCATTTTACAGTTAGTTAATTATGAAAACTTTATGTCCCATATTTATGAAATATCAGTTGTCACATGAAGCATTCTGACTCAAAATATAAATGCACGAAAGGTATAATATTATTTATCCTGAAATTTATTTGTTCATGTGGCATATAGTGGCTACATCACAATGACAAGACACATCAACTATATAAATATAGAACGATCAAATCATACCGAGGAACACATTGAACACCGACATCGAGCAAGGAAGTAATTGAGCACATGATCGCAGCTTCTAAATGATCGATTTTTAGAAGCGTGGACAAAGAATAGTTCAAAACATTGATCAAGCTCACAAGGGAGGACCGAACGCACGATCTCTGTGCAACATCTAACCGACCACTACTCAACTACTGTGACAAAAGTTCCTTGGATTTCATCTAGTGATTCTTCTCTCCATTCTGACAACCAACCCATCCTGGAAAATACTTGTCTCAGTTATTTATGATCTTCCATGTAATCAAATCCCAATCAGTTTTTATACCTATGAGTTACTAATTCCTTGTTCTGTTTCCTTCTATTAGAAATTTTATATTCCTTGTACCAAAAAAAAAAGAAAATTTAAATTCTTTTACAAAGGCAAATTGATACCTGTCTTCTAATTGATCTAGTTCTGGTGATCGATTTGATTGATCTAGCATGCCAATGAGCCAATCGATCATAGAGCAGTTCATGAGAAATAAACATAAAATCTACAAAACCTTGGTGCAATACCCTCTTTGAGGGGAACAACCTTGATGCAATGAGAAATGGGGTTTTAAGATGACTTTTCATATGACAGAGAATAAAATGTTCCAGAAATTTCAACGTTGCTAAATGTAAGATAACTTTTCGACTTTCTTACCAAAATTAAAATGTTCTGAAATTTTCATATGGCATTTACATTCTATATAATTTGAAATACAGGAAAAGATAGCTGTTGTCAATAAAGTAACCTCTATATCAGTTCAAGTAAATTCTACACATGCACAAAAGATTAAGTTAATCAGCAACACTTCACCAAAATAGACTCATCCTCTCCACACAACAATAAGTACCACTAAAATGCAAAAGTATTACACTAATACTGATATAATGACTTTTCAAATTTGGCATGATAATCTAGCACTTCAACATTAAATTGGACGCAAGTAGCACCAATGTGGAATTCAGCATCTAAAGAATATCCAATTAGAACTGGATCTAGCAAATGAACATGTTTTATTACAACATCTGACACTATTGCTATAATAAAATGATGGTGGTGTCATCAATTGAAGTGATCAGATGGTAATACTAAAGAATATATTGGGTCCACTTTCATAGTGACTTGACAAATCCTTAGATCAGAACTGGGATTGCTTGGAACAGGAAAAAAAAAATCTTTGGAAATATTGTAAAACTCTGCTTTCACTTTTAACTTTTAATTAGTGTTCGAGAAAACAAGTTTGTAACAGCACTAGCAAGAAGTGAAGCTTTTATATATACGAGGAGAATTATATAGGTAGTATTCGACCATTTTGGCTGAGTTCAGAGGTGTGTGCAGAAACAACAACGAAAGAACAGGAAATGGTAACAGTAGATGTACACATATATGCAAACTTCAATCATAAGAAAGCTTTTCTTGAACAAAATATGGACATGACAGTTCAACCCAATCTCTTTACGAGTCCATAGGATGCATCTAGCGGCACATGGAGTCTGAACTATCAGTGAGCGCGTTGCTTAGCTGCAGGCCCCTCTTTCCATGAAACTGCACAACAAGCATGTCTATGGTCAACTTTTTCGGAATAGCATGTAGGATTTTTCTTGCGGTCGATGAATTTTCTTTTTTGATTTTCCTATCTTTGAACATATTCAAACATGCAATATACATGCTTCCAGCAATTCTTCACCAGTTTAAATAGTGTGTTGCAGAGAAAAACTAGTAACATCATCTCTGGGAGGGAAAGACAAAGTGCTGCTTATATTAAGAAAAATTACGTATTTAGACAACAAAGCCTTGAAGAAATTGTCATACTGATATGTCAGGCTTGTTCCTGAAAAAAGAAAATTAAAAATATGTATTGGTGTAAGGGGCAAAATACAACAAAAAATGATACTGCTGCAGGTTGAAAATCAGATGGACTTCCTCCTGCCTGTCTCCCCATTGTTGCTGCAGCTAATGAAATTGAATACCTTTTTCTTGCGCGCCCCCCCCCCCCC
>JAOXJJ010000481.1:13349615-13364709 GCA_025769935.1 Phoenix roebelenii
CTTTCTCCCTCCCCCCCCCCCCCCCCCAAAAAAAAAAAAAAAAAACCCGGAGAAAACAAAAAACTTACTAAAGGGCAATCAGTTTTGTGGATGGCCAACATTTCCTTTTTTTTGGTTCTGATATATATAGTAGTTCTTTAATGACTATGTGACTTTCTTCAATTTCTATATGTGACTTTCTTCAATTTCTACATTGTCGTTTTTTTCCATTTAACTGAACAATAAACAGCAAAATTGTGAGGATGGCACAAATATAAAAATAATCAAAATTTTGGAAACTCTAAGCTTTGGTCATAAGATTTGAGAAATCTTGGATCATTCTTCAAATGTGATTCCCACTTTTACAGCAGTATTAGTTTCATATGATGGAGAAGCTGCGCACCTAAAAAATACTACCTTTATCTGTAGAGAACTGAAATACTGTTCAAACACTTATGCAGTACCTTTAGGTCACTGTAACCAATTGGAATTGTCTTCGCTGAAGCAGGAGGATGATGAATCTAGTAGCAAGTCAAAGTATGGAGTATGGGCTACTTTGGCTGACAAGCAGATCATTGATGGTCAACTCATCCTACAATTTAGACATATTTACTCACACCAATTCAGTGACTACTTATTATCTCTAATCCCCTTAAAACTCTATTTGGCCCTCTTGACCTACTTCTTGTTTCATGCTCATTTTTTGGTTTGTGGGAAGAAAAAAATATTAACAAAATTAGTGCATTAATGACATGCACATGTATGCTACTCTAATATATGATCTCCACAAGCCTATAAAAAGAGAGAATTTTGCAAGTCAACACCAACGTCAACAATGCCATATGAATCAGAATGTTATGCACTAAAATGGATTCAGATACATAGTTTAGTATTAATACAAGAATGATGAGGTCAATTTATGACTGTTAGGAAACAAGAAAGAAACATGCAGACAGAAGTATAGGAGTTAATACTAGTCAAGGATAAAGTGGTGAACCAGATTTATATGATATGGTAACGTACAACAAAACTTGGAGAAGAATCTGATAAATATTGGGTCACAGGTTTGTCTACAAGGTTCAGAATGAGGAGGGAAATGCTCATCCCACCCCAAATGAAAGTTATGTTAATGATTTTGTAAAAGATTTGCATAACAGAAGAATGTAGGACTTGAAAGCATAACTGAAAAAGAAATAAGCATAAGGATAAACCCACTATTTGGTTGAGATCTGTTGGTCAACAACCACAGAAGATCATAAAGAGGCTTTAAATTCTGCATAATCCTTGGCAAAGTGTGAAATGATAATTTGAAGATGGTATAAGATACATTGTGAGTTCAGATGTGGATAAGTTGCAGATTCTTACCAGCAGGAAGCATTGTTTCTTGGTAAAAATCATCTTCATACTTGCAACATCCGGCTGATGGGAAGACAAGGCAAACTGTGGTCAGTATAGAAGTGGCAACAATGATCATAAAAATCAACAAAAATATGCACATCAGTGACAGTTATGAACTTATGATCGTTCATCATGTTTTCATGAAAGACAGGTTATGAGATGCAAAGGATGGTTTGATCATTTAGTAACGAATGTAAAGCTCAAGAGTGTAAAATAACTTGACAAAATAATTAAAATACAAATGAAATAAAAAAAATAAAGAACTCAAAGCTTGAATTTAGTAAGTAATGTTTCAAATGTTTGCAGTTCACAAGATAATAAAAAATGTCTCAATTTGTCTCTCCTCTAGAAAAATTTCCTACACAACATTTAATTCATCTTATGAAAGGAGAAGCAACAAGCTTGACAATCTCCATCCAACCACAAGTTCTCCCTCCTAAGATTAAATTTTCCACCACTAAAATATTTAATACAACTCACAAAAAATTGAAGCATCAAGCATGACAATTTTCATCCAACCTAGGTAGCACAGTTCATAGCTACCCTACACCAAGTCTTGACACTTAATACACGCCACGGTATAAGAAAGCTCATATCTTACCTGGGCTTATGCTTCAGTTGGTTCTGGAAGTGTAATTAAGCGCATTATTGAGTCGTATACCAATGTAGTGCCACAACTGACAAATATAGTAATGTCAGCATTTCAAACAAGGAAATCAATACAAATGTCCGATAATTTAGAGACTCTTGACAAAAGGAATACTGAAGCTTGAAAAACATACTTTGAGCATTTGACAGTATTTGTAGTACCACTACTAGGTATGGTCAGTATAGTTCCAAAGAAGGAAATGTTTTCTGTGCCACAGTTTGGACAGGGGCCCTGGGTATACAAAGTATCTATTAGATTGCACCTCTATTAATAATGGCATTTCAAAATTTTAAAAACTGTAAGCTATGAAGCACAATATTAATAGAAGATTCACCTTTAAGATCAAAAAATCTTTCACGACGGCATTAGTGAGTAACTGGGATAACCAAAATATAAGAGGTAAAGCAGCAAACCATGTGAAAATGAAACTGAAAGGCTCTGGCAACTGCATTATGACAATGAGCTTGTCAGTCAAGAGGCGATTTTAATAAAGTACAAGCATTGGATAAAGGCAATTTTATAGGAAAAATTTTGTTAAGCTAAGTGAACGCTCCAATAGTACAAAGGAAAAAGCAAATGATGCATTAAGACTGATTAGATATACTAATGAAGCACAGATTGTTACTGTGAAGCAACAGAAATAATGGAAACCAATAAATTGGACAAAAAAGCAGAAGGTATTGGAGCATAAAGTTTACTTGAAGGTCCTAGATGTGAGTTCATACTATATACTGGCTACTTCTTAAAGTGCAACTAATTCGGCCAGCAATCTATCATAATACTTTAGTAACTAATGTTATTTGTTTCATATTGTGATGTTGGCAGCAAGTAAACATGTAAAATGCGATATGTTTATGATGTCATGTTTAACCTATAATGTGAAGATATCAGTTAGATGGATAAAACAAAATCTGACATATTTAAAAAGAAAAATTGAATCTAAGATATTATCATCGAAAAGAAAAAAAAAATGAATCAGGTTAATGTGGCAAAAGTTTCGCATAACACTTGATAGTTTACTCTTTAATCTCATACATATTCCTTGAAATTTTCAATATCAAATATTAACATTCAACATTCCATATGGTAATTAGAATACAATCAAGGAATCTTTGTTAATCAACAGTATCAATTATTCCCAAATAAGACATTAAAGAGTGAAATAGAAAAAAAGAAATGAATCTGTTCCTCAAAAAATTATTAACTAACAATAAAATATCCTCCTGGCCCCCCTCATTTATCCTCAAGAACTCATAGTTGACACAAGACATGTAGGGTACAAATCTATAAGAAGAAATTCAGAAATTCTTATATATGGGAAGGACCTGACATCTGTACAAGCATTCACCGGAACCATGGAGCCTAGGCTTTTCATCAAACACCAAGAAGTGATTGAACTCTAAGCAGAATAAATGATACTTCAGCAGATACCAAGTCCTAGTTAGGGGCCCTGTGAGTAGGTTGGAGCAGCCAACTAGGACTGCAACTAGGCTATGTCAGGTTCCGGTCATGCTTGGACTCAAACCCAAACAGTTGGCTTATTGAGTCAGGCTGAGTTGGCTCCAGCAAAAAAAATTTTGGACTCATTGGATCATTTAGGCCAGACCAAGACAAACATGGTCCAAGTCCAATCCAACAACAAAAATGGTCAGATTTGCTACAGCATTTGGTCCAACGCAAAGAAAAAAATCATTTGATGTCTAGAAGGAAAACTAGTAATGATATGGAGTACAAATGAGAAAACTAAAATGGATATAACTAACAAGGATGCAATTCGACAATAAATGAACCTCTCACCCCCCCCCCCATAAAAAAAAAAAGAAAAAAAAGGAAAAGAAAAGCCTTTAACAACCTACAAACCCATACATGGCAACTGGGTGATTCATTTCAAAGTCATGGGTTTTTGGCCGAGTCAAAATGAGCCAAGGAAGGTTGAGTTGGGTCATCTAACATTTGACTAGTTTGAGACATGGTCAGCACATGTGTTAATTCAGCATAGTTGAATAGGAAAAATGTGATAATCCGTACTTGATTCATAAACGGATTATTTTTCAGATACAAACCTGACCTGCAAGATCTTCATAATCGATCTGGACCAGGCCTAACTGGGTTTGGTCATGGGTTGGGCCCATCTATTTATGGGCCTACCCAAGGTCCGCCATACCGGTACCGGTCGGCGTACCGGCCCTACCGGCACGTACCGGTCTGTACCGGTCCGTACCGGCGCGTACCGATCCGTACCGGCGCGTACCGGTCCGAACCGGTCCCGTACCGGTTTTTCAATAATAAACTACCGGTAACGGATTCCACGTTGATCCAGTACCGGTCTCAAGCCGGACCGGTACGGCAGACCATGGGCCTACCCCTAGCAAATACTGAGTGCCAGTTGGAGCCCCTATACTTATTGTATTGCATGTATGTATGTTTCAACACTATAAATATTTATGCCACATAAGCAAACCACAAAGATCCGGTGTATATGTGCCAAAAAAAAAGGACAGGGTGAATGTATTGCCATTAAAAAAGTAACTATTAAGTAGAGGTTCAATTCTATCAAAGTATTGAACTAGTCATTCAACAGCCTGACACAATAAAGGAGGAGAATGTATTAAAGCAAGGGGCTCTTAACTAACCTCCAAAAGATAAGTAATTTCAAAGCCTGTCAGATCATCTAGAAAGAAAAACCTGTTATAATAAAAAAAATAGATGGAAAATAAGAGCATGTTCCTAGAAAATGAATGATCGAAATTATCACATGAAATATTATTAATTTGAAGGGCATCCAGATTACAGATGCAGTTAATACTACAGAGGGCAAATGAAGTATCAATTAGTAAAATGAACAATTTTTTTACTACAAGTTAGGACAATTTTGTGCTGCTGCTAATTGTGCATGCATGAATAATGTTAGAATTATAATATATGCCCAAAACAAAGTTGCATAAGCACATTTCTCTATAAGAACTATATTAAGGTTCTACAAACATCAATCATCCAAGCCTTCCCCACCAAAACTGGGTCGGCCATGGAGAAGAAGTCTTAAAGTTGAGAAGGCACCATCAGATATTCCTCTATGAGACAGGTTGATAATAAAGGACCCTTAGTGATTTCAACCGTGGGGGTACTTATATGGTCAAGGTCAACTAAAGGACAGAATAAGTACTCAAAATTCATTATGCATGATAGAAATAAAAATGAGTGAATATGTTCTATATGACACCATGTTAAGTCAACTGAATCTTATGATAATTGACATAATTTAACTCTAAGAAAATCCATTTACCCAGAGTTAGTATTTGCTATATACAAACTCAATATTACTCACAATGTCAGAGCAATAACAGCTGCTGGCACATTTAATAAGAACATCTTGAGGTAGTCAACAGTCAAGTCACTGTAGACCTGTAAGAGAAAGAATAAAAAAAAATATGAAAGAAACTAAAATTAAAAAAAAAAGACTACATTTATTTTAAGACGTGGATCTCCTGAAAGGATAAGAAACTAAAGATATGTTGTTTTACTGACATTTTAGCAAGTCATATGCATAAAGATTTGCCCACCCTGCCATTATAATGAGCCATGCTGAGATCATATAATTATTTGAAAAAAAATGGGTTTTAAAAAATTGAGAGATGTCGTTCATGCTATGAAACCAATCTGCATATGCAAGTTCGACATTCATGTCACTAGTTATGTACTATATTTGTTAATGAAACTTGCACTGCTCATTGAGCTGTACTGAATATGTCTACTTTGAATAGTTGACCAATAGCATTTTAGAGAATCAGATTCAGAGGGACATCAAAGGGTTGTCCGTAATTGAAAAGAGATCAGCCACCTTATTTTTAAGTTTGCAGCTTATTAGATCGTTCTAAGTTGCAAACATGGGGCACTGGCATCTTGGTATTATCTCAATGATTGATTACACTTGTTTCTTACATGTAACTGCCTTCTTCTTAAGACTTAAGAATTATTCTGGACCTTATAATTTATCATTCATTTGCTTTGATTCACGTTTGTCAGTGATTTTGAACTATCAACAGTACATTGCATGCATGGAAAGAGGATCTGAGTTTTTTTTTTTTTGAACTGAAATTGGAGATCATCTCTTCATACTTCGCCCAATTGTTATCAGAATGAATTGCAATAAGATCTCGGACAAGTCATGTTCAATCTATCTAATCATTTACAAATGTTATCATTTCAAGTTTACTGCAGCAAGAGAGAAAGAGTGTTTCTGGAATGTTTTCCCCAAAGTTATCTGGTGTATTTTCAGAGGATAGCACGGTACCAGTGCATGCCATGTATCAGTACGGTATGGGTGACTGACACTGGCACCTGACACCTTAATCCTTTCATTTCAAAGAGTATTTACTAAGAAAATTTATGACACTCTATGCTACTTTATAAGTCTTAAGCTTGTCCTGAAGAGTATTTGATTTCTAAGCAAAAATTAGCTATTGATGAGATATTTTATGCTTGCTCAGCACTAACATTGCTGCTAAGCCCACTGATCCACACTGGAACACAGGCTCATTGAGAAGGAACCTCTTCTTGATCCTATATGCTTCCTGTTCAAATCAGTAGAAAGAAAGTCCATCTCACCATACCTAAGATTAATATTGCTTATCTTGCCAAACACTGAAAGCTGCTTAAGAAGCTGTTTATTGCATACTTCACCATCTTTGTCAGCTAAGCAAACCCTTGTTTTCTATATATATATAGAGGATGTATAACAGTACGAACCATCAATACAAAAAGCAACAACCACAACAGCTAACAGTGTCCTAAAAAATTAAAAAAAAAAATCTACAAGACTTATACTAGTCTCGAAGAAAAATTCAAATGTAATCATTGAATTGGATGAAAATGAAAATACATGTAGCTGCAGGTCTTCTCAAAAATGAAAATCATAGCGTGATACATGGATAAGCAGGTCTATGAGTATTATTGTCGGGTTCTTCAAGATATCCGAATGAAGCATTTAACCGAAAATTAAGACATGAACTCGTGATACATAGATCTGTACAGGCAAGGACAAGGAAAAGGTTTCAGAAAACTCGCTAACTTATGTACCTTTTTGCTACGAAGACTGCATCGTGGGCCTTCTTGTACAATGCTGCTTCCTTCTTTCTAGAAATCGTATACACAAAACAAAGTTTATAAATTAGAAGAACAGGGAGCAGGGCTAACATTTTTATAAATGGCAATCAAGACACATAAATGGGGGATATGACATAAAAATTCATTGAAATGATGTAACAATTTTATGTAATATACATAATCTTTTATGTAATAATTTGTTTCTTTAGATTGCTAGAATAACTTTGGGTACATAGAACAGTTTAAAGATTACTTGATAAGTGATTATGATGTAATTTATCTGAACTTTCTACATAATAAACCAACAGAATGCATAAGGACTAACAGAGCAAAAAAAAGGGGAAAGCCGTCTCAACAAACTCAGGCATGCACCAATCAAGGATACCACTGAATCCTGTAGCCTGGGATGTGTAAATGACAAACTGTGTCTAATGTCTGTTGGCAAAATTTTAGCACAAAGCATATACTTATCAGACGTAAAAAGAAACTATCAAAAGATGAAGTGATCTAAATGCAAAAGGTACTTTGCCCTTGAGAATAGCAATTATAAATTAGAGGTTGTATCTTTAAAATGGTTACGATCGGAATGTCATTTAATCAACAGCCATCATACCAATAATTCATGAACTGCATATGTCTTGGAGATGCCTATCAAGCAGGGAAAGCATACATGTAACATCATGAAGTCATATTTGTAATTTGCATATTTTTCTTGCAGAACATGAAAATGTATGCCAGTATGCAGAATACATGCATGCATGTATGCATGTATGACTGCATGCATGCATGCATTCATGTATGTATGCATGGATGCATGCATGCATGAATAAAGAGTTGCCTTAAACCAGTCTCAAAAATCAACTTTGATCAGTGCATGGAACCTTCTAGTGATGAAACAAAATTAACCAATCAAAAATACTAACTATTCAGCATAAGTCAAGAAAATCTTGTAGAAGAAGGGTTCAGTCTAAACAATAAATATATTTCCTATTATCTGTCTGAACTCTAAAGAGAACAACTATCCATCCATCTCTCCTACTTCAATCTAGTGTGTTTCCCTTTTCTTTTTCGAACTTTATCATCAGCGGTTCTTTTTATTCAAATTTTACTCTTTTAAATAGTAGAACCCGTTAAACGCACTCAACGTTTTCTTTTTTAACCCTTTAACTTACCTATCTTAGGAGAAACTTAAACTTAATTGGATCTAACTGAATTATAATAAAAGCCCCACTATTTGGTATTTTCACTTTTCATAGTTCACCCTTAATTAAAAAGTCATATGCATCACATGTAATGGAATCACTGCCATCAATGAATTGTGTCACATTATTTGCATAACAAAATGATGGTAAATTAACCATCCATCAGATATTCCTTTCAGTTTGATACAGCATGTGATGGAACAATAGCCATCCATAAAAATCAATGGCAAAAATAGCATGTGTGAAATGCTAGTCATATTTAAGGTTACTCAAAAGCTAATGCGCCAACCAATAAAAAAATCATGACAAAGCCACCATCCAACCATCATAAGTGCAATTATCCACAACTGTATAATATGAGGATAGATTGAATTTATTCAAGAAAGTCTTGTTTTCTAATCATTCTTGGTTATGTTTCCCTTTTCATCGATATGAAACCAAAAAGGTTCAAAAAAACCACACCCTTAATCTCGCCTTCAATTCATCAAATTCAGCATCTGTCATAATGGGTTTCCCATCTGCATAAGCCATTGAAGCTTCCAAAAGCTTTTGTTCATCTGGACCTATTACAATAAAGATAAAAGAATGTTCAGTAAATGATAATATTAAAAATATCTTGATATGTTCTTTGAATAGAAACTCAAATGAGCAGCCAAAGGACTGAAATAGTCATGCAATGTGTAATAAAAAAGGCAAAGATATACTTAGCATGACAACGCTGCTTCCTTCCCACATTAATTCTTCCTTGAGATTATCAAATTCCTCATTAGACATTATTGCTTTTTTCTCATAGTAGAACGACTGAATGCAGAACAAATAACAAGTCACCATCTCTCAGACAACATTCAATAAGGCATAGTTTATATAATTGTCAAATTACTAAAATTTGTCGCAGATATTATCATTCGCATAAACAAGTATAAATAGAATGAATACTTGTAATGCTTGTAGAAATTCCTGTTCAAGTTCTCCTAGCGTCTTCTTCTCTTCCTTCCTATCTATGCTGCAATATGGCAAGATTTTGCTATCAACAACTTCGTTATCCTGAACCTGACCTGGAATGAGGCATTAACATCAGGATGGACAAAATTAGACTGTATGCCACTTTGACCGTAAACATAAAAGAAATTCACAAGAAACATGCTGAAGAAGCATAATAGATGAAAGTTCCTTGAATATAATATCCACAACTCACTATGTGGAACAACCTAAGGTAATTCCAATGAAATCTGCTTTGTGTTTAAGCGATCTCTTGAAGTAATTTCTTGAATTAGTTAAAAATGGAAACATCATTCTTATTAAAGTGACTAAGTTTGACCATGCCTCTATGCAACCTCAATATAGAAACAGCAGAGAAAACAAATAAATTAACTCAATGGTGTTAAATGAGTTTTGTGTCATTCTTGTAACAAATTTATTTGAAGTCGGCCTAATAAACTACTTTTGCTGCTTGTCCCTATCAAGGCTAATTTCCCAACCTAGAGCTTACAGCAATTTTCACAACATCAAGCCTCCGTGCAGCAGCCCTATGATAGGAACACAATCAGTGATTTCAGTCAAAGGGCTAAAATTTTGCTCGAATTCATTTGATACCAGGTTCTTGTCTTCATCTCTTTTAAGTTTTATTAGGTTTATTTTGGAGTATTATCAACAAATGTAGTGTTCAAACAGCTCCTAAGATGAAAGAGGGCCTGAGCAGGATCTAGTTAACAACGAAGCCTAAAATAGAATGGAAAAGTGGTTTATCAGAACTTACTACAACATGTTGATATAGAGAAAAAGCTTAATTTCTCTTAACCCATGTTATAATGTGAATTCTCCTGATATATATATATATATATAACCACACACACACACACACACACATATATACATATATCCATATACATATATATCCAAACTCAATACCTAAGTGCACATGCTTTTCACATTGAAGGGTTTCATTTGACATATTTAAGGAAACTCCAAATTCTAATGTGATTTAAACTGAGCTTCTGCTTTTTCTAAAATGCTCATAAGCAATGGTTTTGGATATTCCATATGGCACCTTGTTCAACATGTACAGCTATTCACAGGTTTCCCAATAAATCTTTCATTAGTCCACTAAGGTTTAAATCTTCCCTTCAGCAACTCCACTGGACTAGGGGACAAAATTAGATTTACAGTGCATAGTATCTCATGGTCTTTGCAAAATGCCATGAGTGCACTGGACGTGGATTAGTCGTGTGCCTCTAGCAGATCTCAACTGCTTGATATTTTCATCAATGGTATCTTCCATCTTCGGCTTGTATTATTTGTATGTCTTCAAGATGTAGACTGTTGACCTTAGGATTAACACAATCATACTTAGAGAAGTCAATGATAAAAGTCAGAAAAGTACTTCATGCCTCCTCTAGCATCAAACCTTTCAGGTCACAAACAACTGTATGTGCCAGATTTGGACCATTGTTTCCCTTCAAGCTTTTTATGTATTTTATACACATATTTAACATGTGTACATCCCATGCATCTAACAGGCAGTCACCACCACATTACAGGATCAATTTTTATTAACCACCTATTTAAGTTTTTTTTTAAAAATAAATAAGACCTAACTATCATGCCAAAAACTAAAATGATACACAAAAAACCAACTAGATTTATAGAAGGTTTAGGATCTACCGTAGATTTTCTGAAAAATTCAACAATCCAAGTGAATATGCCTTTCCTGAAATTGTTCTTTTGTTTATAGCCTGTAATTTTTCAGATTTAATAAAACAATGGTTCTTTCAGAGGAAAATTAGATGTAAATCCTCCTTTTGCTGATGATATGCTGCCTCTGTTAACAACCATAATAGTTGGATACATCCATCGCAGACTTGAATATGTCAACTAGCCTAATTTTATCAGCTAATGGTTGGAGATAAAACACTAGGTATTAGCAGGTCTAACTGCTCCTGATCAGGGACACATGCTTAACAAAAATATAATGTCAGTCTAAAAATCTCCTTCATGAATTTGACTCTTTTTTTTTTGGCATCGTTCATCAGTTAGTAGTGGGAGTCTTCCTGCAAGATATGCTGGCCCTTTTTAATTGTGCATGCACCTAGGACCTCTCAAGAGCAATGAAGAACCCTTCTCTGAACTGATCACACTAGGAACCCATTGGCAGTAGATTAATTTCAATGAAGGTGGATTGACTAAATATAGACTTCTAAAAACTACAAGAAAATGTTCCAAGGTCCAACCCAGCCATGTTAATGTTTGCTCCTGGTGAAGCTACAGACACCAATTTCAAGGTGATTAAAGTATGTTCACCCATTCCATTTATTCAACGCGTCTTTTGAGCAAGCATGATGTATCTATGTTTACGGCTGGCCTACTAAGGATCAAACTATACTAGGCAAGGTACTAAAGAAAATTGGACAAAGCAGTGAGCCTCCAACACAAATTTGGCAAAGTTTCCTCTAAGAAAACCAGTGGTCCCAAAGAAAAAAATCTCTGATTGAGGGTAATCTCAAAGCTGCAACCTTGAGTTATCTCTATGAATCAAAGCAACAGATTTCCCTCAGATCCAAAAGCAATAGCAGAAGAAGATGGAGATCAAGCAGGTATGTCCCTCTCAAAATCAAGAAAGAGAAAGGATAAAGGAGAACTAGTCTTCAAAGGGCATCTACTAGAATAAGTTTCCTACAGTTGACAGTGGTATTCTATGACCCAAAATGAATTATACTTGAGATGATTGTGCCATTTTTACATGTCACTGGATGTCTATCTTCCTTTTTAAACTTTTTAGCTATTAGAAAGACACTTCCATCTCATTCTTAGCTTAACCCTTCACACTTCTATGCAATCTCCTATATCTCATCACATCATTCACAATATTTCTTGCTTAATGTGTGTCTACTAGCAAATTGCTGCATTATTCATTCTACATCCTACCTGCAGTGTATATGCACCAATAGTTCCATATTAAAGATCAATAACTTATTAAGCAATCAATATTCTCTGCTTCCTAGATTCTACCTTATATATCCTTATCTATCATCACTCTTCCTCCATTCCTATTGTCCTTTTCTACAAGCACAAGAAAAGGAAAAAAAAAACACGAATATATTAAATTATTAATGATTTATATCCACTTTGTCGTTTGCTTAATCTCACTATTTTCCAATGATCACATGATACTCTCGCTCTAACTCAATTCATTTTCCTAAACCTTCAAAGAGCATTCTCATGGAAACAAGCCTAAGCAACAGATAGGGATGAAAGTGGATTGGATAATATCTGTTCAGAACTATTTTCGTATTCGAATCTATCCAGATATGGATAAAAATTTGAGCATTTTACTAATATCCATATCCGTATCCATATTCGCTAATAAAAAATGGATATGGATATAGATAGCAACTATCCAATCCATATCCGAATATCCAATTCTATTTGTAATCCTATTAAATTTTATATAGTAGTCATAAACTTTTAAGAAAAATAAATAATCATGTTAACATTCTATTAATTTGATTTCACTTAATAATACTTTTGGTTATGTGGTCATAAAATTTAATTATCCAATTTATATTTGTATTTATATTCATACATTCGGTATCCAATTTGTATCCGTCTCTGCTTAACACAAATATGGATATGAATTTTTGCATCCCTATCTGTACCTGTATTAGTTAAACAAAACAAATATAGATATGGATATGCTGGTATCCGATCCGATTACAGCCCTAGCAACAGAGATAATGTCAAGCAAATTACTTGAAAAACAAGAAAATTGAACGCCATACTACCAGAATCATACTTCACCCGATCACACACAACATATCTTATCCCCATTACTTTAGGGCCCTTTACGCGTTCTGAACATGCTATCAACTTCACGCATAAACAGATATCATCGGCGAAGTAATTTCACTATGACGTAATTCCTTTCTCGTGCCTCTCTTATTGCAGTCCCACGACACCAAAGTTTGCATAAAATTTAAGTGAAAACGAAAAAGAAGCGAAAGGCATATCAAGAAGAGAGAAATGTTGAGGAGACGCCTGGCCCAAAAAACTGCGAACCTTGCTGATCGGCGGCCCTGGGACGCAGCACGAGCACCCTGCGCCGATGGTGAGAGGGAAGCCCAAGGGAAGCAGCAAAGATAGAAGATCTCCGGAAGGAAGAAGAGGAAGAAGGGGGAGAGGGCTTCAAAAGGAGAGGAGATCTGGAGGGAAGGCGAGGGGAGAGCAAGGACAGCCAGACCTCGGAGGCCATCTCCGGCCGAGCGACGATGATAGCAGAGGCGGGTGGGTGCTCGTGCTTCCTAGAGTGGGGTATACGGCCGTTTGGGCGTGGATAAGGGCGGGGAAAACGTGTGGAGGGAAAGAGAATGGCGAGAGAAGGACGAAATCTTTCCCGATTCTCACCTCCCTTCACATCATCTGGAGCCAATGGGACCCGCCAAGTACTCGAATTCGACCGTCGGCAGGCGGGATGGTCCTCCTTCGAGAGAATAAATCACTTAGTGCCTTTGGTTCGCAAAAAATATTTTTTTATAAAAATATTTTTTTAAAAAAATAATTTTTTAAAAAATATATTTGAGAAAGTATTTTTGATATATTTGATTGATAACGAAAAAGTAACAAATTTTTAGATTGCTTATGTTTACTTGACCATTCACTTTTTTTAAAAATTTATGTGTAATTCTCATTATATTTTTAATAAAAATTAGGTCTTTAATACTTTGAATCAAATAAGGGTTCTTAATTTGATGGTCGATGATAGCTAAAGAGTTTTTTTGAAAAAAAAAATATATTTTGATTCTCTAACCACGGAAAAATAATTTTTTCATGTTTCTTATGAAAAAAAATTTTCTATGCACGAAAATACTACTTTTCTCTCTTCTTTGTAAATTTCAACCAAACAAAAAGTATCTCCACATTTTTCTCCTTCTCTTTTTGCGTTGACCACACTTTTCTCCTTCTCTTTTTGCAAACCAAACGAGCCCTTGCATGGCACGGCGAGAGAGCAACAAAGCTGGTCGGGAAGATTTAATGCGAACGTGTATCCTTCCTTTCGAAGGAAAAATTAGACTGGACTCTGCAGTCACAGTTAATCGAGATATGCGGCAGTTTACCACCAGCAGTATTTCAAGGTGAACATAGCTCTAGAGACTGCTAAGCATTTCGCTAAGGATGAGAGAAGCCTTTTCGTCGTACCATAGGTGGTGAAGTGGCAAACCTGTCCAACAAGTATTTATCTTCCTACTCAAAGAGCGTGTTTTTATCTTCTTAAAGGAGAAAGAACTGCTTTCACTTCTTTTGTGAAAATTTACCAGTGACCTATGCAGTGAGATCACAAACCATTATAGTCAACAACCACTATTAAAGAAATGCAAAAGCAGCAAAACTGTGGTTGTTGACTATAATGGTTTGTGATCGCACTGCATAGGTCACTGGTAAATTTTCACAAAAGAAGTGAAAGCAGTTCTTTCTCTATTATAGTCAACAACCACTGTTAAAGAAATGCAAAACTGGCTGTACTCACGTTCGTGAGGCGCCGGTATACGAAAAAAAAAAGAAATGCAAAACTAAATATAAGGCAACCATTACCAAGAAGGCCAAAAACACAGAAAGGTGAAGACTAAAGAGAGCATTTGTACATTGCTATTCTGTAGGAGCAGGCAGACGAAGAGAAGCAAAACATAGTACAGCCTCTGCATGTATGTGAATAAGTTACCAAAAAGCTTTTCCACTCCCATGAAATATCTTCATACATCCGCTTGAGCAAATA
>JAOXJJ010000481.1:13364730-13382562 GCA_025769935.1 Phoenix roebelenii
TCTTCATTACCATTGCTCTCATCTCCTGACTAAACACCTTACAACGAGGTTTTAAAACCATCAGACGGAATGGGGCAGTCCAAGCGGTACCATACCATTCCACTAAAAAAAAGGCACCAGTATGCAGCGTCGGAACAATCCCATACCATATATCGATACCCGGCATTGCACTGTTCCAATAAAAGAAAAGGTACAGGGTCCAGTACTGATATTTGAAACCTTGCCATATAGCATGCTTACATCCATATGATAGTTGCACCCACTAGAAAACATGATGAAAAATAAAGGTGGCAGTATATAGGAAGACAAATTAAAATGAAAGAACAACATTACATCGTACATTTACAGTAATCTTCTAATCATACTCCAAGTGCATGCATCCATAGAACCACGTACCAATTGTCAGCACTCAATACCCTTGATGCATAAAAGAAGAAAAAAGTGGAACAGAGAAACAAAATGTGCAGCAAAAGGAATATGACATTAAGCAGTAAGAATGGAACAAGGCAGAATGGCTTGCAAAGAATCTAATATTCTCCAGTTCACAACAGAAGCACCCTCCATATTTCAGGGCAAAAGCATATCCTGAAAGCAAAATCGCGCAGTCTAACTATCGACTAAGGTTGCATATCTTGACATATGGGTCGTCATATGAGATGTATCGGGTCCAGTAGTGCCTGTACTTGGTCATTCCAATCTCCAACCAAGGCTTCATATTCCCATTATAATGAACGACAGCAGCATTCTCGATCTCTGAGCGATCAATGCTTGGATTATAACCCAAGCCAAGAACATGCCATGACTTGTCCAGTGGATGAGTCAACTTGTAGAATGTCAACAGTCCAGGAGGAAGTGTACCAAGTTTCCATAGAGCCCTGTTCTCGTTCTAGGACAGGAAAGAAAATTAATTAATGCCTGGTTTTCACACTATCAGACAAGATTTTCTAGCTACAGTGAGCCTACCAAAAATAAGCATTTAGCCTTTAACCCTACAATTTTCATAGATAAACCTCCTGATGCATGACAGCTTTACAAGGATGAAATGATACAATCAGTTGAAGCTAGAATATGTGATTTACATATATTCAGTAACAAGTTTAGGAGCAAGGCACTGGTGTTTATCAAAGACCTAAAGATGTAAATTGTTTCCTTCCATCATCTCAGGATTCCTTACAAAAGAAATAGACAAAGAAATATTTATTAGAAACAAATCAGAAATATAACGACAATATGACTCTGAAGTGACTAGTATTCACATGTTTGTAAGGTAATAGGAAATTTTAAATGATATAGCATTGTGAGTGTTGTACATGTAGGAAATATGGAGGGTGTGGGTACATGAAGCAAGTTTTCACAAGGGTGAAAAGATAGAGATTGAGGCTCCACAAAACTAGAAGGGGAAGTTAGTGCATACAAAATGGAAGAAGCTTATGAGTTGCATAAACATGGAAATTACATGATTTGATTGATCGGCACAAGAGGCAAAAGATGGCCTAGATGATGAGCGGATGTTGAATACTCTAAATATTAAAAAGGCAACGTGAAAGTAAAGGAAACTGATAGACTTTGTAAGGAACTAAGGATCTATAAATTTCTAAGTCAATCACAGGAATGAGTGAGAAGCAAAGATCCATCAAGCAGGCTAAAACATGTGAGATGACATAGACTGGTCAAGGCTATGATTACTTCTTGTAGCATATATGCATAGGTAGGCATGTATTATTAATCCACATACACAAATCTGCATCCATGTGTAGCATGCGTAGCTAAGGGCTTGATCTACAAACTACAGATGTATGGAGAGGGAATTAAATAATTCCATCCATGGATACTGCTTATGAAAACAAAAATCAAGACATGACAAATGCAAAACAATACTGCAGCTATTGCTCAACTGATCACAGGAGGGACACAAGGAAGACAAGGTTTCAGATATGTATAATGTATTTAAAAAAAGGAAGTTTCAAATTTTGGCATATATTATGCCATCAAATATCAAAAATACCCGCAACTAATATTTCTAAAATATTTTATTGATAAAAAAAGAAAAAAAATCCTCAGATCTGGATACACTCCCTATTCTCTCACACGTCTCTCCTCTCCTCTCCCTTGCCTCTCCCCCCCACCCTCTCCCTTGCGCCAACTTCTTCCCACTCCCTCTCTCCCTCTATCTCCATCCCAGCCTTGCACCCCACCAATCCCTCAAGGTGGCTCTTTCTCACTGGCTTTGCACCTACCATAGCCCTCAGCCTCTCTCTCTCCGTCTTTCCCTCTCTCTCACACACATATAACATCCCCTCCCTTTCTTCACCCTTGTCTCGTGTGTCCCACGTTTCCTCACCCCATCCTTATCAACTCCAATCTCCACCCTCCTTCCAAATTCCTAGCTAATTTTCTGATCTTATTATTTTAAAGTAATTATTTTTATTTTATCTAAAGTATTTAAATTTTTGTTCTATAACTTTAGTTTAATTTTGTTTCTACTTTATCACTGGAATTTCATTTGTATCTTTTCATGTTTATCTTAACATTTCTTGTTTACAGATTTTATATGGCATCTTTGGTTTTATTAAATAATTTTTTATACTTTCTGATTTCACTTTTAAGTTTATGTTCCATGCTATTTTTTTTAATATATTATATTGTATTTTATTTTTCAGATCATTTGCTAATTTGATCCATTTTTGATCTTCCATGTACTTTCATGTTTCATACTTTTCATAGTCCAATTTATTTTTAATTGTATTTTTATATTAAATTTTATATTTTTAATTTATCACTAACCCTATATATATATATATATATATCAATTTATAATAATTCTGAGTCATACCAATTACTTCATATTTTTATTTACTTTTACTTATATTTAATTTATTATTTAAAATTTTTAATTTATCTCTGTTGCATATAATTTTGGTTTTCTTTGGGTTTTTTTATTTTATTATATAGTTTCATATTTTTCATTTGAATTTTCCTTTTATTTTGATTTTTTGTTTTGGAGAATTGTTTTGTGTTTTCAGTTTTACTATATATATATATATATATATATAATAAAATCAATTAGACCGAAAGAACAAAATAAAATGACCAATCTATATATATATATATTGGTCATTTTATTTTTTGAAATTTAGATTTTGTTTTGTTCTTTCGGTCTAATTGATTTTATTACATTTTTATCTTTTTACATCATTTTCTATATTTTGCGAGTGATATGTCTTTTACTAAAACTCTATATTCATATTTTAATTTTAATTAATATCAGACTTTTTTCTATTTTTCTTTATCCTATTTCTATATATGATTTAATTTTTTTTCAATTTATCTTTTCTTCTTGCTGTTATTACATTTATTTCAACTAAAAAATAAAGTATAATAAATAATTTATTTATCCTACTTTTGATTATCATTTTTTTTTTGTCAAGCGTGCACTGTGCATGCTTGTTTGCTAGTTGTCTTACAAACCAAAGCAAACATCAGTGATCTATATGAAATGCCAATAACTCAAGAAGAATAGCATTCAAGCAAAGCTTTTAAATCAACTTACCAATGACTGCCACTTGTGATAAATCCCAGTAATATCTTTCTTCTTCCATTCATTTAAATCAAACATATTCATTCCATAAGCCCAACCACACGCATTTGGATCAAAGTTCTTGGCAATGTGAGGGTTTGAAAAATTTAGGTATTTGTCAAACCGATGAAAACTCTGGCCACAAGTCTCTACAGCACCATTTACATTTCCCCTGAGATCTATAGACCATAAAGCTGTCAAATCCTTCTGGACAACAATGTCATCATCCAGAAACAGGATTTTATTCAATTTGGGATAAACCTCTGGGAGATAGAACCTTAGATGGTTTAGCATTGAAAGGTATTTTGGGTTCCGGTATTTTAAATTTGAAGAACCTGCTGAGAGAGTTGTATGATGACCAGCTTTAAAATAGTACTCTTTCATCGCCACAGACTCAAGCTGCCGTAAAACTGGACAATATGATGAGTTCAGCCATCTAAATTCATCGACATTTTCAACATGAATGGTTGCTTTTCCAGGTGGATTCAACAGAAACCACATGTTCATGGCTCCAAAGTTCAGTTTATCAGTAACCAGATGGAAGACATGTTTCTCTGGCTCCTGAAACCAATATCAATGTTAGTTGACCCACCATAATTTACATGTAAATGCACAAAGAGAGACAGACACGGAAACATATGGAGGGGGTGGGTGGTAGAGTAGGTATTGTTGCAAGTGCAAAAACCAGAAGGAGAATAAAAAAGAAAAGGGGCCCTTACCTTGGCACTCATGATTGTTGAGTTCACAACGACTGATGCAGCTAAGACATTGTCAGAAAAGAGCGCATAGTGGTAAAGATTTGGATCTTCCAAATTCTCCCTCCTTGGAAATTTCCTTTTCTCTGGAGGGAGGAGATAGTAGGCTATGCTTAAGCGCATAGATAAGCAGTGGATCCCATTGGGAATTGTTTTTGCAGCCAATTGGCTTAGGAAAGTGCTCTGTTTCTTTAAGCTCCTAACCTGCGTGTCAGCTGATTGAAGCATTGCTCTGAGCTTCTGAGTTACTGCCTTACAATCATACAATTGTTCTCTTGCTTTTGACAAAACCTGACCCATTTCTTTTATTCTCTTGGGTGCGCTGGAAATAATATATTTCAAGTTAACAATGCACTTGTGTAGAAAGACAGGAAATAGAAAAACAGCCTCACCTTTGGTGGAGCTCAGAATCAGCATTGGCCTCTCCAAGTGCACTTTGGCTTTCCTTTAGCCGATTCTGTAGCTCCTGATAAAGATCAGTCTTATCCTTTGACTTAGCAATAACTAAATAAACTCTAGCCATGATCATTTGGTCTCGTATCAACCTTACGGTTGAATCAGAGTTCTCATTTTCATTATCTTTCCTCCATATGCTATATTTTCCAAGTACTGCAGAGTCTACACCCCTCGAGCGTTGAATGGCAGCATTTTCAAGTTTCACCAATGCTTCATCATTCTGTTGAACCAACTCGGCTGCTCTCTTTTCTCGTCTTTTCTCTCTCAATCGCTACAATTCTCAAGATATAGAAAAATCAGATCAAATTAATCAAAGGTGATCATCTAAAGTATCAAAATTCAAAATATGTGTATGCTCTTTCAAGAAGTGTATCCTAATCCCTATTTTTTTGTCTACAGAGGAGCCGGGTTCAGCAAATCTACTTGAATCAGGTTTGAAGAACTACTCTAGTTCAAGGGGTATAGCACCAGAGGTGAAAAAATAATTACCCTTCGAGTAAGTATTGCTGGATTGTCAAGAAGATGTCCATCTGCATATCAGAAAGACATGAGACCACTCATACTTATAATATAGACATAAACAATTGAAACATTATATCAAAAAGGGCAGCCAATAATTACCAGAACCATTTTTGATCCCTTTATCTATTGCTAGCAAATCACCAACCACACCAGCAATTTCTAAATTGGAACGGGAAGCATTTTGTGCAACATCTGAAGCTGCTTGAATCGGCTTCAAGAAATCGAACCATACAACCAGATCAGTAGACACATTGAGGCCAGGAAACCCACAAACTTATTACTTATATAAAGTTAAAAGGAAATACATCTGAAATGGTCAAGTTCTGAGAAGCTTCATCCTGTCCACCAACTTTCCACGAAGGTGATATATGGTTTTTCCTAGCTGAATCAAGACTCCATGGCCCTAAGTCATGTCTGGTTGCAGATATGATATCAATTACCTGTCACCATAATGCACAGGCACATCAAGTTCAATACTAACTTGTGAGCGCTAAACAAAGTTCATGAGAAAACTAGAAGAAGGCAATGTGCAGATGATTTGGCAAACCATTCAAGTACTCAACATATACCTCCTTTGTGAAAATAGATTTCATGTGTTGCATGGCCAATTGTTCTCTCCAATCAACAACCTGCAACAGTATTTATAGAGTTAACATACGTGAGGAAGAAGAGTACATTGAATTGACACTAAAATACTAAAAATATGAAAGTAAACACTAAAGAGCATACTACCGGCTTGCTTGAAATGTGTCGGATGCCCTCCCAATCTGCATTGTGAGTAAAGGAATTTAAAATTAGTGTGATTTGGTCAAATGAACCTATTATAAGAGCTATGTAGAGACACAACCAGGACTGTATAAAGCAGTCATTAACCGAGTGGTATGCTACCTAAAATGTAGTGGTTAAGTGTCGTATGCGACCTACACCACAGAGGTTAAATGCATTAAATGACCTCCACTGCAGGGATTAAATGCGGTATGTGACCTACACCTCAGGGGTTAAATGCAGTATGTGACCTACACTATAGGAGTTAAATATGATATATAACGTACTCTGCAGGGGTTGAATACAGTGCTGTTACTCCACATAGGTTAAATGCGGCAATAGGCATATTGTATGGACAATAAAATGGATCTGAAATTTGATATCTGTGATCGAACATTTGAATATAAGTATAATTTTTAATATGAAATTTGGATGAAATATTTTACAATAATAAAATGCATTATTTCACTACATATATGTTATTGAAAATAGAGATTTGTGATCTCCTACTTCGTAAAAATACATTATTTCTTTATAAGGATTTGTCAGTTAAACTATTTGGTACTTACTTGATCCAGTTATATCAAGTAGATTGGTACTTACAGAGCAGTCAGTTCATTATTTTCACTTATCTCTTTTCAAATCTAGGGAGTAAAGACTAGCCTAATAATAGCTTTTGGAGAGAGCATATGGAGGCAAGTCTGGCTTCGTAATTAAGCTAGGCCTAGTTTTAAATCGGTTTGCATATTAAAATGATTATGTATAAAAAACTAAACACTAGAAGTTTAGAATAGTAAAGTTGATGAAGTACTCTGTTTATAAATTTTAGTAGTATATATTAATATATGCGATATTTTGTTTGTTTAGTTGTTCTGATTTTCACTATGTGTTTGAATTATATTGTTAATGGATTACGTTAAGTTCATTAACAGATGGAAAAGACTTGCTTACTCATAGGCACAACAATTGTTAGTGGTGGTTGTCATGCCCACGAATTATAATTTTTGGGTCGGAAATGTGATAAATATCCTTTTAAGCAAAAATTGACATTATATGAAATACTAGCATGTGTTTGTAAACAAAGTATTAAAAGATCAATATATTGAAACATATATGCATGGAAGCAAGAATGCATATTTTTGTGTGAGTACATATATATTCACAAGTATATTGTATATACTTATGAGATGGATGGCTGTAATGTTCATGGAGTATAACACCTAATGCAGTTGTGCCAAAACAAATAGTGAGTAATGGAGAGAGGATTTTGGCACAAGGCATTTGGTAGATGAGAACTGAAAGGAAAGAAAAGAAAGGTGCCAAAATATTTGACATCCAAGAAAAGATATAAAAGAGAAGAAAATGATAAAAACTACTGCTCAAGATTGTCTTACATTGTGAAGTACCTTCCACTCAATAAAAGCAGATTTTTATGCTTATCTTTTGTTTCTCCAACCCACAACAACAACCATCCCAACCCCAACCACCCCCAACCCCCCAAACTCCAAAAAAAAAAGGCTTCCACCATCATCTGCTACAATGGTTACTAAAAGTTGAATTGGCAAATATTTTGGTGTCAACCTAAACATATCTGCTAGCATTAGTGAAAAAATAATCATGAAAAAAGTGGGAAGCTCATGGCTAGTTTCATCTTATGTAGTCATTGCTATATAAAATACAAGCATCAACAAATGATGAATTATAAGTTCCAAGATTACTGTCTCTTTAAAGAGCACTCACTGCATAAAGGAAATTAACTATAGGATAACCATACAAATTGTTTCCAAATTTCTATTATCAAATGCACACATTAAGAGCCTACATCTTGGACATACATAATAGGCATCCAACTCAGGTAGGTTGAATCCGATTCAAGGCCAATCTGTGCCAACTGCCAGCCTCATTTTGGATGTGCTCATCCAAACTTGATTAAATTGGCTAAGACATTGATCACCAACCACGAACATATTTCAGCCCTATTCTATATTGTTAAACCAACAGACAGCTCAGGTTGAAGGGGATCGAGTCAGATTGGATTGTTAAAGACGTAATTGTTTGAGAGATTTGGAGTGCAATACCAACTAAAACATATGACAAAGTTCTTAAACACCAGATTTAATTCAACATAGTCTGCATGAGTTCTAAATATTGTTTATGTTTTATACTAGCATGGAGATCTCAATGTTTTACATAAGCAAGGGTTAGGATGCATGAGGTTATATTCTAGTGACTATGGATAGGTTCAGTTAGATTGGGTTAGGTACAAGCCGGTATGACATCAATTTGGATTGAGCTTGGGGCAGACACACACACACACACACACACACACACACACACACATATGTATGATCCAAAGCAAATTTTGGATTATATAGTGTTAGTTCATATTAACACGGCCCAAGTTGCGACCCCACTAAATTGAATCATAAAAGCTGCTTTCCACAAATTAAGATATAGCAAATTATTCGCAATCAAGAATTTTCAAAATTTATATAAAATGAGATTTAGTGTAATAAACAAAGGAATGAAAGGATAATTGTCAGATAATTATGTCTGGCTCATTATGGATGCCCAGAGTAACAAAAGACATCAAAATTTGCTACTTGCCTAGTAGGCATTTGAAAAGTTGGCATCATCATGCATGGCCAAATTAATCATCAAGGAATATCCTGTCAATTGTCTTAATCCTAATTACCAACAGAATTTGAAACCCAAAGAACTAAGTCTGGTTACTGAAGGAGAAAAGATAAATAAAAAAGACAGAAAAGCTTAGCTCAACCAAGTTCCAGGCATTCAAGAAAAATAATTATATCAAGAGATTGACGATCTAGCTTAAAGATGACAACAATAAACCCTCTAGCATAAAGTCTCAAGAACACATCTAACTCGTATGCGTCTAAGTTACAGGTTCACTTTTCATAAATACATAAGAACATATCTGCTTAATCTTCTAATTTTTTGAAATTTAACTGTTAGCACCCAAAGAACATATTCCAAAGTCCCAAAAAATCAGCTTACAATAAAAACAAAAAACAGAAAAGATGTTGCTCGATAAATCTACTTCCTGGCAAATCCATCAAAAAGCACACTTTAATCATAAATTTCCTTGACATTCATTTATTAAAGTGATTAAGACACAATCAAACTGTGCAGGCAGCATGTCTCCATTGAATATGTACTTACATATGTATGTATACGTATATAGGGTCAGCTTTAGATCACTCATCAAGTACTTCTATTTACCTACCTCAGTTTTATTCAAGCTTTTCTATATCCTTTTAATAAATTTCATCCATGTTTCCTTATGCCTTCCCTGAGAGAAGTCACGGAGCCTTTCAAAAGAATAGTAAACCTCACATAATGGAGTCAGACAGCTGATTATACACATGCGCCTTCATATAGTAATACAGATTCTCAACTTAAAAACTGCCATTATAAACGATTAGTCATACATCATGAATATAACTCTATTAGGCAGCAGACTTGGATATTATTCATGGAAGCAGATTTCCATAACTTATTTCCGCCCACTGATAAAATTTTCCATGATTTAATTAGCTATATGGCTACAAACAGATCTGGACGGTAATACATACAGAAACAACGCTGGAAATTGATGTAGAAAGCATCTGATGATCATATAATGCCTAAAAGAACAACCCTATTCCAATCTCTAATCTCATGGCTTTGATAGTGACTCAGTATCCACCTCTCTTCCATTACTCGGGAGACATATCTTAAAACAGTTAAGGTTTCGCAATGTTAAAATCAGAAACTAATATCAAATCATCTTTTTGATAGGCACAAAGAGATAGACAATAAGAAGAGGTCCAAGCAACCGAGGCCCATGATCATCCTCCTTTCCACTTAACTAACACTGACTGTTATCCAAGAATACACCAGAACTACACAAATTTAGAACAGACTGCCGCAGTTAAATTCACTCCCACAAACATTTCTCATAATTTCGCATCTCAGCATAAGCTATAAATCAAACAACACAAAATAATAATGGTGGACTGCCCTAGTAAGAAATAAGGATGCCACTCCCGGGCAAGTAAAATGTATCTAAAAAAAAAGGAAAGAAAGAAAGAAAGAAACGAAAAGTCTACCGATGTTTTTCTTTTTCTTTTTCTTTTCAACTAATCTCCCTGCGTTAATTCTTAAAGAGGACTGTCACAAAAACGATGTGCCTATCATGATCCAAGCTATCAAACCCAGGCGACATGAGAGAGTCAAGATTAGGCCTCTCCAACCCAGATCTCGGGAGTAAATTCATCGATTTCTTTCCAAGCAAGGATTTAGGCTGCAGAATGGACTCACCGGCCACGACGGAGGTGCGAATGCTTCGCGCCGCCAAGAAGAGCAGCGGCGAGAGAACGGAGAGGAGGAGAAGGGCGGCGAGTTTGACGACGCCGCGGCTCCTCTGGATCCCGCCACCGGCGGCGGCCTCGGGTAGGCGCTTGGAAGGGCGCATTGGCGAGATCAATCCGAGCCCTAAAAAGAGGAGAAAGGAGTAAAAAAGGGAACGGATTAGAGGAAGCGACAAGTGGGAGGGTAGAGTAATGGGGCAGGAGAATTACCGTCAGGGATCCGTTGAATTGTGCTCAGATTTTGGTTCTACCACTTGGAGTGGTGGGGAGATGAGACAGGTTGGGGAGGACGCAAGCAACAACACGGAGAAGGAATGCCAGCGGAACGAGAGTGAGGAAAGGAATAAAGAAAACTAAAAGGGGTGAAATATAAAAGCCAAAGGACCAAAACATAATCCTCCCGCGTGGGCCCTTCTACAATCTGGATTCGGAATGATGTGACTTAATTAGTGATAACAACGGCCAGGATTCGTTTGGTGGGGTGCATCATATTGTCGGATAACCTGATGATTTCTAAAAATTATTTTATCTGAAAAAATAATTTCGAACAAAAATAAATTTTACCCTGTCTAGCTCATGAAAATTTCCAATAATATTTTTAAATAAAAAATTCAAATTATTTATGGCTTACTCACATAAATACTATCATACTGGCTATTTCAAATATTAAAATATATTTACATGAATTAACATATATTTTTTAATTAATTATATATATATTAAAAATATATTTTTATTATAAATAAATGTTGGCATGTTTTGGTATATCAATAAATATATTTATTGTTGGTAAATCCTGTGATAGATTTATTGAAATTAATAAAGATTTATTATTTTTATTTTTATTAATAGTTAATAATTATTAATATATATATAAAGATATTTCTTTATAAAATTTATTAATTAATATTTTAATATATGTGATATATTAATATAATATTAGCATATTACATATTAATATAATTAATATTAATTGTATAGCATAATTAATACAATTCATCATAAAATAATAATTTTTAGATTACTTCCGCTTGGGACTCATTTGGTTCGTAAAAAAGAAGAAAAACTGTGGTCAACAGAAAAACAAAAAAATATTTTATTTGGTTAGAGTTCTCAAAAAAAAATAGATGAAAAAGTAGTATTTTTATAGGAATAAGATTTTTCATATTTTATAGAAAAAAATCATGAGAGACATGAGATTTTTTTTTTCAAAACTACTTTTAAGCATCAAAATTCATGAATAAAGTCATTTCTTTTATTAATGGTATAATAGATATCTTACCCAACTTTTTTAGAAAAATAAATTTTCAGTCAAACATAAGCTACTCCAAAATGTACCACTTTTTCATGGTTAACCAAACATGCCAAAACTATTTTTTTAGAAACCATATTTCTATAAATTAGCTTCTTAGAAAAAAAAATGATGAGTGAAAATTCTTCCTGCGAACCAACAAATCTTTAGTAATCTAACGTAGAAAAATAAACACCACCTCTAGTAGTATTTGCTTTACCTTCACTCTCAGAAAAATAGATATAGGATCCATCATTTATATTATCATCTCTCTCGTCCACCTTTTGTACTACATATGGTGATCTTATAGCGTAATTTTTTTCCTATACCAATACCCCCAATCAAAAGGGCCTTAAGAGTAAATTACAAAAGCATTCTAAAATTAAAAGTAAATTATATTTACACCTAATATTTTGAAAAACCTACATTTACTATTTTGAGATTTATTTTTATTCAATACTTTAACCCATAACTTGATAGAATGTTAGTCAAACCATTAACCTTAAATAGGACCTAAGTAGTATGTCAGAAAAAAATTCAAAAATGACCAAAATAACCCTAAAAGACATAACAACCATCCAAGAATATAAAAAGATATGTGCATAAGTGTAATAAACGTAAACCTCAAAAAAATTTTGTAATTTACTTTGATCGAAACGAGATTTGTGTAATTTTGAGCATTATAGTAAACTTGGGGCTGAATTTTTTTCTATTACATAATTTTTTAATTATGATAGATGCGCATGTGTACAAGCACTCTTTCGACCTAATGAAACATCAATTAACTTTACCTTCCATAGTATATGCTATCAATGTTATTTTCTAAAATATTAAAAAAGAACTAGATAGTTAAATTAATTCAAAATTATTGATTGCTAATGAATATCAATCTTTTGCGCCACATTTAGAAAGTAGAAATAAATGGCACTATATATTGCAAGAGTTAACACTTTCAATCAAAACAACATTATTGTAACTTAGAGGCTTGATACCATATCATAGTTAATAATACCAAAAAGCATCTCAAACTACATATTAGAAATTTGAATAATACTAATGAGAATTTGAATTTCATATTTGTAAATATTAGGATACTAGTTGTTAAATAATTTAAAGAAGACTTGATGGGCAGGTATTAAGAAGATGGGTTCATTAGTAAAACAAAGAAGAAAAGATTACATAATTGACAATCACGCAAAATTTGGAATTTAGGAGTTGGGGGCGCAGAGGAAGGTGCCAATTCGGAGATTGAATGTGTAAGCTAATAAAATTTAAGATCGGCATGATATGAAGGCTGAGAAAAATATTTTCACATTACGATATGTACTTTAGCATCTGCCCATAAGATGGTATTCATGTATGCCTTGTTTAGGAAATGATGTTGCTTAATAGAGGAATAAAATAGGCTCCTAAGCATGGATGGAGAATGAATGGTTAAAGAATAGTAAGTGTCCATTGATGTAAAGATAGCATCTTATTCTTTCCTATATTTATAAGAGAAAAGATTGAAATCTAAGTAATCAAGGATCTGAAAAAATGAAACTTCAAAGGAAACTTATTGTCATAAACTAAAAGCCTTTTATTTCATGGGCGGCCAATTTCCTCCATTAGTGACCTTGGAGCCTTGGCAGTCAAATTGAATATCTCAGGTTCCTTATAAATTTTCCACCAAATGGATGCAGCAAGGATGTCTGAAAACCATGCCAAGCTCTCCAAAAAGAGATGAATATCTTGAAGAATTTCTAGATCTGCAAAGAATATGGACAAGATAAGAACAATTTAAAGCAATTTACTTCCTACCTGGTATGGCAAAGAGCATAATTAAGTTGGTAGACATGGCCAATATCTCATCTTCCAATAATTGACAGTTAAGAATCTTCCTTGGATGCCCACAAATATGAGTGAAGTCCAATAAACCGCCAAAATTGATGAATTTATATTTAATAAGAGTTTATAGTGAAGATATTACTAGAAGTGTTCGATCTATATGAGATGAATAGCCGCTTTTATCAAAATATATATATATATATATTACTAGAAGTCGATGTCCATAATAACTTGTCCTTGTTGATGGAGGTCTCATCAGATTCAAGACATCCATTAGTTTTATAGATTCATCAAGGGAAATACCAACAATAGAAATGTTAATGCAGCTTTTTGTATCTTTTTCAACAAAAGAAGCAAAGGACCTATACGTTGGTAGTGCATCATCTACCCAATCATTGGGTGAAAGGATGAGGATGTAGATCGGCCTTATCAAATTATTTTAAAATTATTTCATATAATTATTTTTTTATTTTATCCAGTGTTGACAATACTCAATGGCTTGGGAAGAGAGTAAGGCTCACCTTGTTTATCAATAAAAGATGTATCTAAGTGGATGATGACGGTTGTGGAGTCCATAAAAACTAATAAAATTCAAGGGCGGGCCTTCCTTTCTCTATTACTATTTAAAAAAAGTCTTTAAATATTTTGCTTATGACAAGCTCATGGGCTCCAATATATTTTTTTTACGTATTTTTATTTTTCTACATAATTCTACTATTGAAAAGATTTAGCGTTTAAAGTGGATATAGAGTTGGGAGATCGTGGAAGAGCCACACAGCTGCTCGTATTATCGTCGGTGCTGTTGAAGATGGCGAAATTACTCTTAGCATTTGAAAAAATTCTGAAATCTTGTTTTTATAATAATAAGATTAAAATTTGACAAATAGATGCTAATTTGCCTAGTGCCCTCTGGAATGTATTGCTTTTGAATTTTTTTTTCTGTATATGTTTGGTATGATATTTCCGTTTCAGCAAAATAATAATAATAATAATAATAATAATAATAATAATAATAATAATAATAATAATAATAAAGCGCATTAATGTGCATTTTTTTAATGACATCTTTAGGTGTCGATTATTTTATTCGTTACAAAAGATCCAAAACATATAGACCACGACATCAAGCAAGCTTCATACATAAGGAATTACGCAAGGACTATCACGGCGGCACACATTGACGTAACTCAAAATCACTGAAAGGTAAAAAACCGATCGACCCCAACGGCTAGACCTTGGACTTCGGAGAAAAGAGCACAGTGCAGTCTCACTTAGGAGAAACGAAGTCCTCCTGAGTCTTCTTGAAGAGCTTGTACTGGAGGTGCTGAGCGAAGGTGCGAGGGGGGAACTTGGGGGGCGTCTTGTCGGTGACGAGCTCCGGAAGTGGCTTGAGAACGATCTTCTCCTTGGGGGGCTCGCAGAAGACCGCCCAAGAGATCCGGACCTTCTCCTTGTTGACGAGGCCCCGGTGGAGGATGCTCTTGTAGGTGCCATTGCTGAGGATCTCGAGGGTGTCGCCGATGTGCACGATCATGGAGTCGGGGACGCACTTGGCGGTGACCCACTTGTTGTCTTTGTAGACCTGCAGACCGGGCACCATGTTGTGGAGGATGAAGGAGAGGGAGCTCACATCGGTGTGGGCCTCCACACCCAGGGCGAGGTCAGGCTGAGGGCACTTGGGGTAGTAGTTGATCTTCATCTGGAGCAGGAGATCCTCCATGCCTCCCAGTTCCTTCTCTAGCTTCCCCTCTTCCAGTCCCAGACCCAGGGAGAGCATTACCAGCATCTTGGACACAACCCCCCTAAGCCGTTCGGCGAACTCCTTCATTACCTCACTGCACCAGTGATATTCCTCAAAGACATGTTTGACAAACGGTGAGAACAACCACGCAAACAAAAAAAGAAAAGAAAAAAGAAGGAAGCATGGATATGATGCACGCAAATTAGTACAACTGAAGGTGGCAGCTTAGCCTGCTGGTGAAGTCCTTTGATGGTTAATTATATCAGAGTCAGAGAGCTAGACCCATGGCAGTTAAGGCTAGCTAGGGTTCATGCGACCCACTAAGGTGTGTGCTTTAGAAAATGATCCGAATCTCATTTAAAACCTCCCACCTGATTGAGACTTCGAATCCTCCGATTTAGCTGAGGCGTGGTAATTTTGAAAGACGAACAAGAGAAGAAAAACACTTCCTAAAATTAGTCATAGGAAACTCCTCAGAATTTTAAAGAGAGGCTTACACGTAGTCGGCAGGGTGCTTGGGCCAAACGGACTTATCGGCCTTGTCATGCGGAAAGATAAGGTGAAAGAAGTAGTCCTCCCACTCCAGCCTCCCGCTCTCATTATTCGCCAGCTTGCTCCCGTAGCCGGCGATCTTCCCCGTCGACTGGTCATTCGCATACTTCTCCTTCTCCTCGATGGGCAGATCAAAGAACTCCTTCCCCACCCTCCTCACCTTCTCGATGAGCTCCAGAGGGATGCCATGGTTGACGATGTGCATCACCCCCCAGTCCGACGCCACCCTCTGCACCTCCTCCACGCAAGCCAGCCGCACCGCCTCGTCCTCTGAGTCGAACCCCTTGAGGTCCACCACAGGGATCTGGGCTCCCTCCTCGGCCTTCTTCTCCTCCTCGAACGCGTCCCCGAGGTCGAGCCGCTCAGACTCCGGGCGGACATACTCGGTCGGGATGGCCTCCAGCCCGCTCTTTGCCAGGCTCTCCACTCTCGGCGCCGCCGACGCCACCTTGGTTGCCATCACTATCTCTCCCTCCCTCTGTGTTTTTCACACGCACAAACTCACCCTCTTCTTGATCTCTGTTTGAAAGAGTTTGAAGGCTGGAATGCTGTGGCCCAAAGGGGCCGCACTAAGGTGTATATATAGAGAGATCGGAACAAGGAAAACAGAGGGGGAGAGGGGAATGGCTGTAGCATTAGCGCATGGTTCTGCCAACTACTCCACCAAACAGGTTTCATGCGTACGTTGTTTGATTGTGCATTTTTTGTTTTAGAGAAGTGGTTCCAATAGAGAAAAGGGAGAAGAATCAAAGAACAGTGTTGGGCCAGCGGATGCCGGGAGGCACGTAGGGTCTAGGTCGCGGCGAAAGAGTGGTGGGTTTGACTGGGAGATAGGCTTCGCGCGCCCTTTTGGGACGCCACCAACCCAAGAGAGTGGGAGCACGTGACCACCAACCGCGCCTTACCCCAACGTACGGTCTACGTCCGAGCTTCATGCATTCGTTACATTTTGCGAAAAGGATTCCTCTCTCCGTCATGCATTGCTTTTTTATTTTTTTATATTATATCCGTACATATTATGCATGTTACTTTCGTTTTTAGCAAAAAAAAAAAAAAAAAAAAAAAAAAAAAAAAAAAATCCCCCCTCTTTTGATATATGCTTTTTTTTTCAGAGATAATTTTTTCCTTGCTACTGTCAACTTGGACAGAACCAGGAATAACAGGGGAGAGGGGCAAATGTCCCCTTTGCCCTGGTGAAAGCATACATTAGCCACTGGATTTTTGAGCTTATACAGGACTAGAATCCATTGGTAAACCCACTACAGGACTTCAGATCATAAACATTGTCTCTTCTTCGATCCTTCCATGTTTAACTTTCCAACTGCTACCAAAATCCGATCTCCTTTCCTAATCATCCACAGTCATGCCTCTAATTAACCACTTGCAAGGAGCAGCCATCTTCTGTGCGTATGCAGGCAAACTCATTTAGCAAGTGTCCACCATCCTCTATCGCTTCTCACTTTGTGAGATACGAGTGTGTTAAGAAACAAAGTCTGACTTTCAGCTAGAATTTTATCATAGAAATTCAATGCACATTTAAAGGACGCATGGGACTATCTTGAAATAGTTAACGGCATTATTGGGGTTATTGGATCATCCCCATTATTTCAAAGGATATTAGTGCATCGAAAAATGTAACTTATTAGTTGGCATTTCTCTTGGATAAATGTTGGTTGATTTCCTTTCAATTTTGTCCATAGTAATTTCTAGTTCATAGAGTAAATTCTAATGACTAGTAATCATCAATCATGAGATAGGCTTTTAACCAAGTTTATCTCGTTTTAAACTGGTGATGTATTGCAATATCTTAGCAAGTATCAACAAGTATTTAATCAGTACGTAGATATTCTGACACCATCTTATCCCCTTTTTTTGCAAGGCTCTTCACAGGGATATTGTAAGAAAATGAGGAAGAAGAAGAGCTGGGAAGGATGAGTGTTCAGAGTAAAGAATGAATGGTTCTCCTCTTTTCT
>JAOXJJ010000481.1:13382662-13397601 GCA_025769935.1 Phoenix roebelenii
CCACAGGCGTGCCATGATACGCTGATGTTCTCTATAGCAACATATGGGAGAATGCTATACTATCCAGAATTTTGAGAGATATATTGAGACTTTCTAGAAATCATATTATACGTATACATATTGAAAAGAGTAATACACAATACTATAAATGTTATCTTACTAGTTAAATGCAGTATGACATCAAGATTCAAAGTAAGAGGATCGAACTTTTATCGCTTGCATAGAATTCTTCTTGATGATGTAACATCAATATACATCACAATCAAGATAATAAATCATGACTCAATCGTCAAGTTATACAAATATCAAATTATGCCACAGACATAGCAAAGGTAGCTAAATCAGTTTATATTTATATAATGACTATGTTCCAATCCCACCATTTTCAGAAATTTAATTTCTACATAAAACAAAAGAAAACCATGAAAAAATTATCCTTTTTAAAGAAATTTCAGACATTACAAACTCTTGAATGTATTAGATCTGACTGTGATATATCTTAGCTAAAATTTAACGATCTGGATGTTAATCTCTCTAAGTTATATTATAATGGACATACTTCAGTAAGCAAAAGGTGTATAGAGTTGATTGGCACCGAATCATGAAGGTTTGCATGATGCCATGCACGTAACCTCCTACCTTTTTGAAGGAAGGGTTGCATGACGGAGTGCAACTACCAACCTCAAGATATCTGAGGAGAAACACATCTGACTGTAGAATCTTCACGAGCATGAGCTACCCTACTCTCCTTCGTTGCCTCAGCTGAGTTCATAGTTATTCATGCATTTATTAGAAGGGTTTCCAGCTCTATGCTCTCTATTAAGTCAGAATTCCTGCAACCATACCAATAAAAAGCAGAAGCCTAAATAATTCAAAACAATAAGCGAAAACATTGATTGAATGAGTTAAAAGAAACTACCATATGAGACTTCGGTCACGAATTTTGACATCATGAAAACTCTCCCATGCCTTGTCAATCAACTGACAACCTAATACCAAATTCAAGGAACAGTAAGCAGCCCACCAAACTCACCGCAAGAAAATGCCAGTAATTCCCTCTACTAACTGTTGTCATTTAAGTGATTATAAACACATTCTTTCTATAGTGACAGAGTGCATAAACAATTAGGTGGATGTTACACCAAAAACCAAAAGGAAAAGAAGAATTTTTTTCCCCATTCTAACAAAGTAACCTTTTTCTAGTGTTCTTTGAGTTCAAAACACAGCAGCATTATTTTGCATCATCCGTTGCATGTTGAGACAAATTTTTGAAGTTGGCAGTGAACCATTTGAGTTTCTTGCTTTATCGAGCCAGGCAATGGTCCTCTCTCCGGCATCATTTTCAAGAGGCTTCTGCTTCTCTCCTATAGTGTTCCATAAATGATATTGACATTTACGATAGTCATTCCACATTGTCTTGCATATTATATAAAAATAAGGCTTCTTTGAAAGAGAGAGAGAAAAAAAAAAAGAAAGCCTGGCTTGCAAATTTCTGCAACCCTGTTTGCACAAGCTCGCCAAAAACTACTATGTCAAGAACAGATGCGCAAGCCGCCTCCCCCAGGAGCCATCAGACCAGGAACTACTGCATCTGGATCATCACCCTGGAAATGAACTACCTGAAAATCAAAATATTTGGTGGAAAAGAGTAAATGTCATTATGTACTAAAAACATTTACAAGAAATTCTTCAGGTCAGTTCCATGAGAACTACCTGAAAAACAAAATATTTGGTGGAAAAGAGTAAATGCCCTTATGTACCAAAAACATTTACAAGAAATGCCCTTATGTACATAAAAGCATGTTCAATGCAATCACCCCCTGGCAAGCCCCTGAAACATAGCTCATGAAGGACAATCATTTTTATTAACAAAACAAGTATGCAAGATTTTTCTTGATATTTCTGTCAAGCAGAAAGAAGAAGGTTGAGGCCATAAAACATCGGAAGCAGCCACACTAGTTGCAAGAATAGCAATCATGTATTGTGTGTGTGGATAATTTTACAGAAAGTAATAAACCATTTCACTGCAATCAAACAGCTCTGTGATCGAACAGCCATATTAACCCTAACAGCAGTTTGTTCATCCCATAAAGGTTGAAGATACCAAACCATCAGAAATACAAATTAACAAGTCATATAGGAAGCTAAGATGCAGAGAATCAAGAGGCTACAGAGTGCTTGTAAGACCCGTTTCAGTGGGCTTGGTCCAGCCTATTGGGCTTGGGCCGGCCGTTTGGGCCATACGCCCAACACTTGAGTCAGGGGAGGAAGATTCCCGATGGGAGTCGTCTTTCTCCCTGAGTCCGGTGCGGAGGAGTCCTAGGGCTCACCGGACTCTGGTGAAAGCCCTAGGACTCGGTCTATAAAAGCATCTCCCCTCTTCCCTTGAAGCGTTGCTCACAAATTTTGAACAAACCTCGTCGGATTTCCTTCCTTTCCGAGTTCCAATCCCGAACCACTTTCCTTGATTTCTCGCCGAAAACCTCACCGGATCGTCGTCGAACTGAGGTAAGACCCAAGCCACTCTCCTCTTTTCTTCTTCTTATCATCCAGCTGTGTTTTTCTTTGAATTAAGCCGGCAAGTCGCCGGGATCCACCCAAAACAGAAGTGCCCTGTTTCGGTGCCCTTTTCTTTCTTGTTCATCGCCGTCGGCTGCCAGAAAAAGGCCGAGTTATGCCGACCCTGGGATCCTGAGATCATGTCATGGTGGGTTAAGGAGATAGCCATGTTTCAGACCGAGTTTGCTTGGGTCTCTAATGATCTCCTTCTTTCTTTCTTCGTGCTGGCCGACCATTGTCGCCAGTGGTGCCACGGCCGAACGACTGCCTAAGGCCGTTGTTGCCGGGGGTTGGGCCACCTTGGCTAGCCCCCCTTCTGATCTGAGAAGAGGAAGGGAGAGAACGACTCTCCCTTGTTTTGAGAAGAGCGCCCTCTCTCTTCTTTCTCTCCTCTCTCCTCTCCTTTTCTCTCCCTCTCTCTTGAGTTTCTCTCTTGTTTCTCAATTTCTCTCTAATGGGACTTTCTCTCTCCATGGATCTTTCTCTCTCTAAGCTTTCTCTCTACTTGGATTGTTTCTCTCTCTAGTTGGGGTTTTCTCTCTCTAGCTTGATCTAGGAAGATCATGGTTTGAGGACTGTTGGATAGTTCTGGGGTGCTAAATGCTGGTGGACCCTTTAGATGATCAATAGAGGGTTCTGGGTTGTTGGAAACCTCGGATATATTTTTGATGTTGACTTGATTCTATAGGAGAATAATCTATTGGACAAAGAGAGGTTGAGCAGGATTCTGCGCACCCAGATTCGTAGATCACAGTAGTCTGTCTGGATTGTCAGCGAAGAAGTAAGAATCCTTGTACACCGATCTGCATGATATAAATATTTTTCTACCAATATATGTATGATATGATAAGATAAGTAAGAAGCAAGAATAGTTTTATGATAGTTTTGGTATTAAATCGTATTTTGATCATGTTTGCTTGTGTATGATGGGTACATATATGAGCATAACTTACATTTACAAAATCGGACTAATAGATGTAGTGCTCTGGACTAACTATGTTATTATTGGTTGCCCCGTTACGGGCTGAAAACTTGACTGTGGTTAGTCTAAAGCCGGATATGAATAAAAAGGAATTGATGTGTGGATGTGAACTGGATTGAATAAATAATAACTTTTGGCTCATCTCGTTATTATGGCAGGTCCCGTCACAGGCTGAAAATGTAGTATTTTGGTAGGCCCCATCACAAGCTAGATATGTAAAACTATAATTGGCAGGCCCCACCACAGGTTGAAAATATGATACTTTGGCAGGCCCCATCATAGGCTAGAAATGTGGAACTGTAATTGGCAGGCCCCACCACAAGCTGAAAATGTGATACTTTGGCAGGCCCCATCACAGGCTAGAAATGTGAAACTATAATTGGTAGGCTCCGTCACAGACTGAAAATGTGATACTTTGGCAGCCCTACCACAGGCTGAGAAATGTGACCGAGATTTGGCCCAATATCGATAAGATAATTGATTCGGATCAAATTTAAAAAACGAAAAGAAAAGCATTAAAAATACTAATGAAGATTTATGAGATATCATATGATATATTACTCTTGAGTGGCTAGATTTCTATTGATATTTGATGTACATACTTATATTGATTATTCAAGCATTGTTGATAGTTAATTTGTGATTTCATGATATGTGCATCGATTTCTTGCAGATTTCAACTTATATTACTATGTTGGTGTGGTGGAGATTCTTACCGGGTTGTAAAGCTCATCCCCCTTCTTTCTCTTTTTCAGAGCCGCAGGATGCATAGACTTGGATGAGTTAGGCACAGAGTTCGAGTGTCAGAGTCATCAATTAGTTTAATAATTTATTTTGATACTGATGAATATTGAAAGTTCTTGTAATTGAACTAATTTGATTATCTAGACCTGTTGGATTTGTTTATTTGAATTAATTAAATTAATTAAATTAATTGTGGAATTATCGAATTTTTTCATCTTTGGCCTTGCATGAACTTTAGGGCACTGCTCTAGGGCTCATGCGACCGTGTCGTGTGCTGAACCCGGGTGCGGGGTTCGGGGCGTGACAATGGTGCACTCTCTGACTCTCTCACAATCAATAAACAACAATAGCAACACAAACACCAGCATCAACCCATGATGTCATGCACCTAATTAAAGTAGCATCCCACTTTCAATTATAATACAAAGAAATCACTGTAAAGAACCTGTCCCCCTATTGGAACCAAATAAATCCCACTCCTTGCTCTAAAATAATATTTTTCGTTTATCTTGTACCTTTGAAATTCTAGTTCTTTCTTTAAAGAAAAAAATCGTAAACAAAGACGGGTCATGCAAGAGTTAAGCATCCTATGTCGTATGTAAAACGGTTAGTGGAAATTGAAGGGTATCTTAACCAAAAAGTCCAATCAAATATCTTGAGGTCAAACAAAAGTTGCTAAATGTAATGAGATAAGAAGAACAATAAAGATGGTGACGAATTTACACACAACTCATAAATAAAATCTCTTTGAAGCATTTATTCATTAGAAGAATTATAACGACGATAGGCAGATATGGGCTAGCAGAACAATCAGCCTAATTCTTAAGACAATTGTCTACAAGTCATCTACCAATGAGTAAAAATGTAACACGCCAAATAACAATCGATCACATCAGAGGGGGCAAGAATGCTCCACAGAATAGTGCTAAGATCTATCAGAAGAATCTTGACGAAAAAACTACATAAATATCTGAAATCCTTCATCAACTCCTAACCCTCTGTTTAAAAATTTTCAGACTTGGACAATAAAATGAATAAACCATAGTATCTCCACCCTTTCAAATTCCCCCCACATTTTTAGAAACCCAAGCAACCTTTCCTGCAAGCCATTCAGATGAACTAAATAAATCACAAGGGACTTTGCCAAGCTGAGCTCTCCACAACCTATGGCACAACAACTTAAGTAAAATATCATCCACCCAGAAGAAGTTTGTGAACTATCCCAGAGCCTATACCAAGGGCTTCTCTCGTCCACATCCACATTTTACAAAGTCCTTCATGTACTCAACTGAAAGGCCCCTGTCGCTGAAGTATATTAGAGTTAAATAATTATGAGACAAGCAACTTCCTTTGTCAACAAAGTACATCTGGTCTAAGATATGAAGAAATTGTGACTGGAAAGTCTCACGAGTGTCAAAGTCAGAGTCTCATGCCCTATATTACCAGTAAAGTTTGTGTGTTGGGTGAAGGTGTTTGTCTAAGTGTCAGACCCTTCAGATATCCAAGAATTTCTTACAAGGCCTCATCCGAGGGTCAATCAATTATACAAATGGCAGGTGGAGGTTAGGCTAAAGCTGAGGATGCAAGTAACATAGATTGTCAACCATTGCTATGCAGGGTTGTCAATGAGCCGCATCAAACTAATCCAAAATGTCCAACAGGCACAACCCAGCAGCCCAGTCCAAAATAATATAAAATCAGACCTGCAGGCCAGTTTGTCAACAACCCTAATTAACAGCAAATAAAAAAATGAAGAAAATCAACTATGATCTCACAACAAGAACAAAAATACAAACTTCTTTGCGAAGCACTTAATTCATCAAAAAACGAGGGAAAGGGTAAGATGACAGATCACAGAAGTAAAATACATGGACTCTCAAGATGGAGAAATCTTGACTAAATGACTTACTGACACGATATCCAAATTCCCTTATGAACCCGAAACTTTATTTTTGATGCGTTTTCAATCTTAAACTACATAAGAAGAAAACTACCATACTCCAACTTATTCAGATTTCTCCTAAATGTAGGAGTTCAAACAACTTTGACTATAAACCAGTGAAAACTTCATTCATGAAACAAGCACAATTCCTAGGGATTAACAAACTAAGTAGATCATCAGTGCACAAAAGACATATCTAGATAGTCAGACAAGATTTAAAAGATACTATTATCGACTTATGATTTTTGAATTTTATTTTGACTTCTCATTCTGAGTTTTAATAAGTTATATATATGAAAATAAGTATGGAGTTGTTCAAGTAGGATCATTCATAAGTCTTAACTTCATTTTATATGGACGGGTGAGCTCTAATTCAAATAGGATTATGCTAAAATGTTCCCATATCATATACACATAGTGGGCATGATGAATTTAACCAAGATTTGCAGAACAATTTTGAGGTTTTCCTCTCTTCATTATGTGATTTCATGATGAAGCCACCGGCTCCTTCAACCCTCAGTCCTCTAGTTGTTGAAGACTCCATCATACTCATACTTCTGCATTCCTAAACTATCAGTTTATTAATTTAAAACAACAATTACTAACATTATTTGAATAATTTCTCCTATTTCTCCCTAAAGCCCCATGTGGAACTAATATTTTGTTAGAATTCTAACACATACTATCATAAATCAAAATCTCTCAAGCAAACTAAAGACCTAGTGATTCAGCTTTAGCTCCTTGAAGAAATCTAAAGTGTGTTACCCCTCCATCGTAGTTCAAAAAAATTGTTAAGCCTAAACAAAAAACAAATCCCCTTTTACAATACCACAAATACCTAGTTTTTGGTCCTTGCATCCAATTAATTTATATTTGTAGGACATCATCATACTATATCAATCTCCAGCCTGATTAGTACTAAGATTGATGCACTACCAAAAGAAACATCAAATCCAATGGACAAATTGTAGCCAAATTGAGACAGACAATCAAGTTACCAAATGAACCACTTCTACGACAAGTCAACACTCAACTTACCATTGCTACCCATGAGAAGATCCAATGCAATATATTCCACAAAAAACTGGGTATCATGCTTCATTGCTTGACCATAAAGTGTGTGCAACAATGCATGTGCAGTTCGATCAGCAGCACATGCGCAGCGATATAGGCCTGGCCACATGTAGATGCCAAGCATGTTGATAAAATAAAAAATAAAAACTGAAGTGAAAAATGGAGTCTTTCCAATAACATGTGAATGAGAAAAAAAGCAAATAGCAATGCATGAACCTAAACCTTTTCCAAAGTTCAAACTTTGACCTCCAAAAGCATGTTGATAAATGTTCCCATCTTCGGTTCATGAGAAATGGTGATGCAAAATTTTCTAGCTCAATAACTACTTTTGGTGCTCCTATGCTTATATATTGAATGGCATCCTGATCACTTGAAGAATTTAGCAACACATAAGAGACACGAGATGTGTAATGAAACAAATGTTGTGAAAAAGATCAGATCAAGGTTCGCCGTCTCGGTACCGGACCCTGTACCGGTACCATACTAGCATAGTGTCGGTTCAGTATCGTACGAAATTTTTTTTGCGCACCCAGTGTCGATACACCACCCATTCCGGTACCAAACTGGTATGGTACGGGACGCTTTGTACCGCCCAATTTGGGCTAGTACAACGTACCCTGGATTAGATTATTAAAAGTTCAGAATATTTGCTAGAACGAAAAACAGATCATAAAGATAATAAGTTAAGAGTCCCAGCTATATTATGAAAGAGCAGTAGTGCTAATGCTTCAGGTTCCTACTTAAACCAAATATACCAGAAAGAGTCCTCCATTGTGTGCTAAAACATACAATAATCAGATCACAAAGAAAATTAGATTTCGAGCCATATTACGAAAGAGTAACTGTGCCAATGCTTCAGGTTCCTAAATAAATCAAACATACCAGGAAGAACTCCTTCACTCTGTGCCAAAACATTGAACTATGAAATGTAACATGCTCTGAGCAAGTTACCTAACCAATCACTTCCTTTGACCGTATCATACATATGCCACCTCCAGTCATCTTCAGTCATATTTCCAAGTGCTGCACTTATACCACCCTGTATGGTCTCTACAAGCATGGTTAATAGCATATACAAGTACATATAAAATAGTGATCAGACAGTCAATTGAATCATTGATACTGTTTCATGAACAATCTTAAAAAACATCCATAATGAATCTGCATGCCATGGAAAATAATAGTTAGCTATTACAGCACATCTTTCGTTCGGACTTTCTTCTCAAAGCATGATATGGCAATTTTTAAACAAGACACAATTTCAAGCAGAACTTAATTTCTGCTGGTTAAAATTAACAACCCTATGGATTTTTGTCTGAAACATAATACTGTAATTTGTGAGCATATGATGCATTAATGCATCTTTGAAAAAGGACCACTCAAGATATCAGCAAATGCAAATATTAGCCAACATGTGAGACATGACACAGCAGATCCACTGCAGGTAAACATGCCCTCTAAGACAGCAGGGAGAGCATGAAGTTCGTCTCACCAGTCTGGCATAGTAGAATCACGTGCTTACCATAATCATGGACAGTTATTAATGCACAAGTGTATAGCTCTCAGCAGTCAAAAATGGAGATATATAATATCAAGAAGTGTCAAGGGCATCTCAAATAATCCTGCTAAATCCCAAGGAATGGAAACAGGATTTCCAATATTACAGAATATAAGGTCTGGCTCGGCCCATGTCAATTGGACCTCTCCCAGCCCATTCAAGCAGGGAGAAAAAAGACTTGCTGAGGTCATTTTCCTCCCTGCGATATCCAAGCTTCTCCCCCTGCCAACCCCTCACCCTCTCCCTCTCCCTCTCTCCCTTCTCCTCCACCCTCTCTTTCTCTTTTGTCTAAGTTTAGGTTGCCAATTTCATGAATCCTGCTGGATTGCACAGGATTACCCAAATAGACCCTAAGAGCGACATGAAATTGGTCATATCTTTGATTCCATAAATATATCCTTTGCAATATTTATGGGATACGAATTGTTACTTTCGCCGTGGCTATGACACAATCAACAAGGTATGCATGGTGACAAAAAGCAAGAATTGGAAAAAGCAAAAAATTTCAACTTTAAGTCATGGGAACATATGGCCTTCATATCAACACTCAAAAGTTAAGAGACTTACTATTTATAGATCACCCTATTTCAATACAAAAGGCCATAAAAAGTTGTTCAGTCACACTTAGTATGGCATTTCTCATAGAGAAACAAGTACAATTATTCGTTGGTTAATTGAACTCAGCTTGTGATGTATTTTGTCTATTCTACTCTAAATTTCTTAAACAAGTAGGTTTCAACCGGATATTCTCAGGTCATGCAAGTGAAGCCATATTTTATAAAATATGGTATTTAGTTATCTATCTTTTTCCTATATTTGTCTTTTGGCTGTTTGATAAAGGTCCCACATGTTCTTTTGCTTGTAAAAAGTCAAGAAACCACAATGGCAGAAAGAAAGGGCATCCCATACTCTGAACTTCATGGAACAACAGATATCTCATAAATTTCACTTATCACTTGTTGACAGTACTACCTTATCATTGCATTTAAGAATGTAAAATGCAAACAATTTCATGCCATATTAAAAATAAGAGCAGTAATTGTAAAAAATGGAAGGTTCTTTTCACATGCAACAAAAGCCTAGAAGAGAACATGTTATAAAAATTCTTGGTCCCAGCATTACTGCATCAGATCATTCCATGATAGGCCAATTTCAAATCATAATAAGCTTTCCTTTGTCCAAGAGTTCTGCCTTTCCCAGCTACCCAAATCAAAACTCTATTGTTGGACATTTGTGAATTGCATGCCTTCCTTTACTTTGTCTGAATAGCACCTAGCTCCCATAATCCATAGGTAAATGTGAGTATAACCTTAACTCCAACAAAATACAGGCCCCACAGACCAATCCATTACACCATCACAGCTACTTGATAAAAACCTTTATTAACAAGAGATAGATAGTACATATGTAATGAACATTTAGTTATCTAAGGTTGAAACACATCTTTAAAAACTAGTCAATTTTTTTTTAAAAAATCAGTACCTGTACAGCAACTGTATGGGAGCGAGTAGGAAAGAGCTTGGTAATGCACGCTGTGTTAAAGCCATGCTCTGCAAGTCTGATGGCCGCTTTGAGCCCAGCACCTATTGCATTGTAGGTGTGATCCACAACAGTGTACTGCCCAACCTTCATCACAAACCCAAAAGGCAAAAACTCAATTTCTTTCTTTCTTTCCATAGAGAAAATCAATGAAATTACCATAATTTACTGACTCAAGAAAGGTAAATTAAACAAGAGTTACCGAAAATAAATATTCAAGATAATATTTGATCTTATCTAAAATATTATAACAAAAGATAAAGGACAGAGAAAACAAGCAGAGTGACCAAAAGCATGCATGCTAAAATGAAAAACCCTAGCTATAATATCCAATTTCATCAGTCTTCATTCGCAGATAAGCAATATTCTACAAATATAAAACCTGATTAGGGATAAAGAGCAGGAAACGAAAAGACAAAAACAATTTTTATATCATGAACAAATTTGAAATATCCAAAGTAAAATATGCTAAAAAGGAAAATTCTAGCTTTTCCGACTGCATCAACAACCACATCCTCGGAACAACTGAAAAGCATGAAAAAATAAGAAATAAAATAGACCGACATTATCAGGAATCAAACAGATGTTTATCGTGCCCACAGCATGCTGAACCGTTAAAATATTCCCAGAACTGCATCCAAGACTAGAGCTTCAGTTCAGCACACGGACAAAGGGAACCAGAATGAAAGAAAGAAACGCTAGCTATCAGGAAAACATTAATCACTAAAATTCTAATCAACATTAAAACCACTCGACAACAAAGAAACAATAAAAGAAACGTCAATCCTCATAGACATTTCAAGAATCATGCAAACAAAAAATCCGGAACATCCTAAAAAAGGAAAAAGAAGAGATTGGACTAATGTGGTGGATTTGTGTTCTCTGATCCATCCGAAGTGAAACAAGAACGGAAGATCGGTTTCAAGAAGATCAAAGAAAATCAAGTAGATTGAAGGGTTGAACTAATACCGAGTTGGTGGAGAAAAAATTGGAGGTAGAAGGCGAGGAGCGGATTCGTTGGCTTCCAGCCGACGCCGACGCCGACGCCGACGCCGACGCCGACGCCGACGCCGACGCCGACGCCGACGCCGACGCCGCCCTCTTGGAGCAGAGGCGAAGGCCTCGGGATGCGCAGCTCCGCCACATCTCTCTTGCTCTCAGTGTCGCCGCGTCCGGGGAGAGAGCGTCGGGGCCGGGGGGTAGGAGGTGAGAGGGGCAGAGGGCGGCGAGTGGGGCCGGAGATGGGGAGGTCATTGTTGACGATGACGCAGCCCCTAAAGCTTTCTTTTACCATACGCCTACGAATTTTATTTTATTTATTTTTTTTAATCCTTTTTTTTTTGTGAAAACGGGATTCCATATAACTCTAACTACATCCAGCCATATTAAAACAAAGTAAAGAGTACAAGATAGAAGAAATATCTCCTAAAGATGTGTATGTGATTTTTTCGGAGTGCCGGGCAACTCAGTCTGCTGTATTGTTCGCCTTCCGAAAAACATGTAAAACCTGCAAATCGCTCAGCTCCTGAGCCAGTCTACGAGTCTCATGGATGAGAGGATGACCATTATCATATCTAGAAAATCTTAGCTCGAACTTCTTTCTTGAATCTTATCAAAGCCGGCAACAGTTAACGACTTTATTTTATACAAAATATGTGGGGAAAAAAATTATAAACAGACTACTGATTTAAGAATAAATTACATATAATTTCTTAATTTACCAACGAAATGTGTTTAGTCATATAAAATGTAGAATATAATCCTGTCCTGATCATGATAAATATACCCATCTATGTCAGCTCTGTTTATTAATCAAAAACAAAATGTTGCTTAATCCAAAGAATGAAACCCATGAAGAGGAAATCCAATGAACATTTGTGACCTTCTTAAGTAATTGTATAGAAAGAGATGCATGTGTTGACAGAGAGAATGATAGGACTCTGCTATTTGATCTGATTACACGTCATTGATGAGTTGTGTGGATGAAAGTTTTAGGGGAAAAGATCTGAAAGACCATGCACTGGATAAGGTTGCAGCTCTTACTGCTAAGCTGAAGTTACCATACTATCGCTACAGTGAAAGATCTCCTAAACTCATATAAATATTGATAGAATTTTAATATATCCATCAAGTTAGACAAGTTGAACATGGATGAACAAGAATAGTAGCAAGATGTCCGGAGTTGCTTTGATGCAAGCAGCTGAGGTGTGGAAACATATAACTATCGGAGGGCGGAAAAATTTGGGGCTCCTATGATGCAGATTGTGCGACTTCTCAGAAAGTATTTTATCATCGGAGAACCTACACCCTCTAGTTACCTTAATATTAATTTTGATGATAGTGTAAATGATAGAGGAGCAAGAGGAGGAGCTACCTGTGTCATCAGAGGCCCGAACTCTGACTTTGTTGTTGTATGAGGTTGTCATGATTCTAAGTGCAAAGTTGAGAGGATCCCTGCTCCGAGCAAATTGCATCATTCTTGTAGGAGATTTGGTTAAAGTTTTTGGGTGGGTGTCAAGGCTGGCAATCCCCCAAGTCCATCCACTTCTTAGGGACATTTGGAGTATGATTAGAAGAGTTGATGACTTCCAAGCGGTCCATGTCTACCATGAGGTGAATAGTGCGGCCGGCTAAGTTGCTTTCTATGTAGCTGAGCATATTAGAGATATTAGATGGGAGAATCATGGTGCCCTCCATCTCAGTTTTGAATTATTTTAGTTTCTAATTGTATTGGATGTATTCGTACTAGAATTGTATGATCCATCCTTAAAAAAAAAAGGGAAGAAGAAAAAGGATAAGAAGAAGAAGAGGAGGAGGATGAACATCAGGTTCAACACATCATTACTATAGTACGACAACACCAAAGAACTGGTTAATCATTTAAGGCCTGGGACAGGCCTTTGACCCACCCCTAAGTGATACTAACATCATAACAGAATTAATGGTTGATACCTTATTATAAAAATCTGATGGTTCAAATTTCTTCTTCAAAAAAAAAAAAAACTGATGGCTCAAACAATCAAACATGCTAGAATGAAGTGTCAAGTCACACAACCATTGCATATCAATCTGGCCAGATCACTGAAGAACCAGCGCTGTCTTGACACCGATCCCATTGTTTAGTGAACACTACTAGATAATACCTTCAAAAAGAAGATTATTCTTTACAAATACTGCAGTCGTAGTCCCTTCACCTGAGCATGGCCACGAATACTCTTATGGATTCACCACCAGCCTGCAAACTAGGTACTCGAACTCCTGCGTTGGTTGGAAGAAAATAAAAAGGAAAATAACTATGACTTTGAATTTTTAATGTGGTACTTGATGCAATACACAAGTGCTTGTGCCTCTGAAGCCTATGACAATATGCAGCTGATTTCTGGAACATATATTTGCCCACATGCTTCCCATGACGTGTAAACTATATTCACCTGGCCGAGGAGTCCAAAGCTGAACCCTGTTTAGGGATCAAGAGAGGCTGTAACTACTTGACTTCCTAACAGAGCTGCAAGTATAGCTATTACCAGAGTAGTCCACCTGATTTGCACTAACAAGAGAAAGTTCTTTGATTCAAAATATGCCGCACTGGTCCGAACCGGACAGTACGGAGTGTACCATAACAGTTTGGTATCAGTATCCAATATAGATAAAAAAATTTTGTACCATACCGTATTAATATTATGCTAGTATGGCACTGATATGGGGCTCGGTACTGAGACGACGAATTTTGCTCGGGCCAGTATTCTAGAAAGTAATATCGTTATGCTTACATATTGTCCAATGCAAAACAAGAGTCGAAATACGCATTAGTTACCTTGTGTCTGCCGCAATCCGATCTGCTAGTCGCTTTTAGTGATTTGATGTTAGAGAGATAAGCCATTTTCTCCAATGTGGGCCTAATTTTTGATCCACCAGTCACGAGCTGACACATGGGATTTAGAGGAAAAAGTATATTTTCTTTAGTTGAACAAGTCTTCTATGGATGGGAAATTAAGAATCTGATTTCACTTGGATTAGGAGTCCAAAGTCTACCAAAACTTCCGCATCCATGACGCAAAACATACGATACCATATACAATACTTTATACTCTCTTTCTAGGTCATCTTCTCCTATGCTATATTCTAATTTTTTTTCTTGACTTAAGCATCGGAAGGCTCCCGACCGAATCAGCTCTAGTAACCTCTTTTCTATCTTCTTCATGTAGGTAGATCGACGCTTCTTTCTCTCACTTGCATAGATCGGTGCTCTTTAGATCATTGGATCAGGTTTTAGTGGCAACATCTCCATATATATATATATATAAGTAAACCATGTAAGTAAAAACGGTATGTGGACATGTGAAGGTTCCTCAACAAACTAGTTTCAATGTCCTGAGCTATTAAAGTAAATTTGATTAACAAGAAGTTTGTGAGCTTCGTAAGCCCTGATGAACCCTCAGCAACTGGCCCACGATAAAAACGATTCAATGCTAAATCATTATGCACATATATATATATATATATATATATATAAGTTTTTATTTTTAGTACAGTTACAGGTT
>JAOXJJ010000481.1:13407540-13428651 GCA_025769935.1 Phoenix roebelenii
ATCCAGCTCCCTACGGCAAACCTGTTTGGCTATAAATGGCGACATGGCTCCGCAATGATTCAGGAGCTCCGGCCTGATCTCCTACGAAAATAGTATTGATCTACATGTTCGGGCATTAATTTCCACTGCATTCCCAATCATACGGCAGTACGTTGCCTCTGTCGCATCACAGGTAGACCCGTTCTCCCCCTATAAAGGGGAAACCCCCTGTAGGGAGACGATGACTCTAAACTCTGGACCCTCTCGCTCTTTTGAACTCCAGCTATTCACACATATTTGAGGCTCCCCTCTAACTTAAGCATCGGAAGGCCGGCGCCGGAAAATCCGGCCATCGGCTTTTTGCAGGACTCCCGGAAGACATCACGCACCGCCAGACCGCCGCCGCTCGCCGATTCTCGCTGGAGCTCCACCTTCCTGGCCTAGTGGTCGCCCCCGGGTCCAAATTCCAGCAACAGTTGGCGCTAGAAGAAGGGACCGAGTCGCGGCCATGAAGCTGAGAAGCAAGGAAGCTTCTAATGCCTCCCGGCGTCTTCCACCTAGCCCTGTACACTCTGTCCAGAACTCTCCACCTCCGGCCGATTCGACTCCCCAAGTCCGGCCGGAACAGTTTGACGCCCTGGTGCAACAGGTTCAGGCCTTAACTGCTGCCGTCCAAGGCCTGCAACCTAAGGGTGTCCTGACAGCACCGCTTCCTCAGGCCCCGGTTCAGCCGGTGCCTCCTCCAAGTGGACTGGCCCCCCAGGGCCGAAATCTCCATGCCTCTTCGAAGGCCAACGGTGCGGAGTGATGCTGCTGCCAGAGTTCAGCCCGAGCATCCTCCTAGAGAGAACCTCCGACGAAGGGTCCAGGTGACTGGCCACAACCGTCAGAGGTTGAGTCAGTCCCAGGGCGACCCGTGCCCGAACAGACCACCGTGGCGATTCCCCAGAGCGGTGAACTCGACAAGAAAGTCGAGATGCTAGAGCGCCAAATCGAGGCGCTCCACGACAAGAGGGCAAGATGTGAGGGTGACTTCGAGTTCACCACTAAGTCTCCTTTCTCACAGCAAATCGAGGATGAGCCGATCCCGCCAAAGTTCAAGATGCCCCACATAGAGCCTTACAATGGCATGACCGACCCCCTCGATCAACTCGAAAGCTACCGGGCCTTGATGGCCCTGCAAGGAGCCTCGGAGGCCATGCTCTGCAAGGCCTTCCCAGCAACGCTTCGGGGAGCAGCTCGGCTTTGGTTCACCGGGCTGAAACCCAGCACAGTCTCCTCCTTCGAGCAGCTCGGCAGGCAGTTCGCTACCAACTTTGCCGCCAGCCGACCCCAACGGCGGACTTCAGACTCCCTTCTTGACATAAAGCAGAGGGAGGGAGAATCCCTCAAGAAATACCTGGACCATTTCACTGCCGCGACGTGGGAGGTCCGCGAGCTTGACCAGTCAATCGCCATGTCGGCATTGAAGACTGGAGCTCGGTCTTTTATGTTTCTTTTCTCCATTGAGAAAACTTTTCCTGCTGACTTCACCGAGATGCTGGCTCGAGCATGGAAGTACGCAAAGGCCGAGGAAGCCGTTGCTTCCAGACGTGGAGGGGCCGAGCATGCCTCCAAAAAGCAGAAGAGGCGCCTCGAGGAGTGCGGCCGTCCAAGAAGCCCATCCCCGCTACGTCTGAGGAGTCCACCCCGACCGCGGGGACCACTCCGGCTTAGGTCCCCACCTCGTCCGAGGTCTCCACCACGGCCCCGCATACCCAACGGGAGGTACGAGAACTACACTCCCCTCAACGCTCCTCGGACCGAGATCCTTATAGAGATCGAGGGCTGGGATTACTTTCGGCCTCCGTCCTCGATGCGGGACACCGGGGCCCGGCGTAATCCCAAGAAGTACTGTCGTTTCCACCGGGACCACGGCTATGATACGGAGGACTGCTTCCAGCTCCGGGACGAGATCGAGGCACTCATCCGCCGAGGAGTGCTCAACCGGTTCGTACGGAACCGACGCGAAGAGAAAAGGCCCATGGAGGACGTCGTGCAGCCCGGGGAGCCCAACGCCAACAAACCCATCGCTGGCACCATCAACACCATAGAGAGGTGGGGCCCAGTCTGAGAACCAGCTGAGGAAAGGCTTCCTCCAAAGCATCCCCGCACCTCTGAAGTTATCTCGTTCTCGGACGAGGACGTGAAGGGAGTTGAAACTTCCCACGATGACGCTGTAGTCATCTCTATGGTTGTAAATAAATTTAATGTAAAATGCGTCCTTGTGGATAATGGAAGCTCGGCGAACGTTCTGTACTTTGATGCCTATTCTAAAATGGGAATGACGGAAAACCAGTTACGGAGACTAAACGCTCCACTGGTCGGATTTACTGGGAACTCGATCCCAGTGGAGGGCGAGGTCGATCTCTTGGTCACGATTGGGCTCGCCCCACGAGAAAGTACCGTGAGGATGAACTTCCTCGTGGTGTGCTTGCCCTCGGCCTACAATGCCATTCTTGGGCGACCAGGGCTCAATGCCCTCCGAGCCGTGGTCTCAACATGCCATCTACTCACGCGGTTCCCCACCAGTCAAGGAGTCGGCGAAGTCCATGGGGACCAGGCAGTAGCAAAGCGATGCTACATGGCGACCCACGAGGCGAAGCAACCGGCCGAAGCATCAACTTCGACGCCAGATTACAAACTCCCAACTGAGACTTTGGAAGCACGAGTTGGCCCTCAGAAGAAACGGGTAGAGCCTGGTGAGTTACTTACCCAAATTTCTTTACGAGAAAATTGTCCCGAGCTAACCGTGCAGGTCGGCTCCGGCCTCGATGCCCACGAGAGGGATTGCCTTATCAACTTCTTGCGGGCCAACATGGACATCTTCGCCTGGTCGCCCGCCGACATGCCGGGGATAGATCCGAAGGTCGCAGTTCACCGACTCCAAGTGAAGCCGACCTGCAAGCCTGTGCGGCAAAAGAAGCGAAGCGCCGCCTCAGAACGACAACGAGCAACGACCGAGGAAGTCGACAAACTCCTCAAGGCCGGCTTCATCCGGGAGATATCCTATCCGGAGTGGCTCGCCAATGTGGTCCTCATCAGGAAAGCTAGCGGGAAATGGCGCATGCGCGTAGACTACACCGACCTGAACAAGGTCTGCCCGAAAGATAGCTTTCAACTTCCCAGCATCGACCAGCTCGTGGACTCCACTTCAGGGCACGAGTTGCTGACTTTCATGGATGCCTTCTCAGGCTATAACCAGATTCGGATGGCATCGGAGGATGAAGAAAAGACAGCCTTCATTACCGACGGAGGCACCTACTGCTACAGAGTGATGCCTTTCGGCTTAAAGAATGCTGGGACGACTTATTAAAGGCTGGTCAGCCAGATGTTTAAAGACCAGATAGGCCGAAACATGGAGGTTTATGTTGACAACATGTTAGTGAAGAGTCGGATGGCAAAGGATCATGTGGCTGACCTCGACGAAGCATTCTCCACACTCCGAAGGTACCGGATGAAGCTCAATCTTGCAAAGTGTGCATTCGAAGTCACCTCGGGCAAATTTTTTGGTTCCGTGATCACCCAACGGGGAATCGAAGCCAACCCCGAGAAGATCCGAGCGCTCCATGAGATGGTGCCCCCGAGGACAGTTAAAGAAGTGCAACGGCTCACGGGTCGAGTTGCAGCTCTCGGGAGATTTGTTTCCTGATCGGCCGAGCGCTGTCTTCCATTTTTTGCAGCTCTCAAAAAGCCGAAGAACTTTTTGTAGTCGGCAGAATGCCGTTAGGCCTTCGAAGAGCTCAAGTTTCTTCTTGCTTCTCCTCCATTGCTCACGAAGCCTCAGCAGGGCGAGCTCCTTTACCTGTACTTGACCGTTTCTCCCGTAGCAGTGAGCTCGATCCTGGTCCGAGAGGAGAACAAGCTTCAAAAACCAGTATATTATACCAGTCGGGTCTTGCGGGATGCTGAGACTCGATATTTCAAGCTGGAAAAGACCATCTTTGCCCTGGTCGTCTCAGCCCGGAGACTCCGGCCTTACTTCCAAGCCCACACGGTGGCTGTGTTGACCGACCAGCCGATGAAGCAGATCTTGCAACGATCAGATCGTGCTGGGCGAATCACAAAGTGGGTGGTCGAGCTCGGAAAGTTCGACCTTGAATACCGTCTGAGGCCAGCAGTCAAAGCCCAAGCACTGGCCGACTTCATCGTGGAGTGCACTGTGCCGGACGAACCCGAGCCCGCACCCACAGCGGAGGAACCCTCAGAGCAGCCCTGGACCTTACATGTGGACGGCTCCTCGACCTCGGAGGTAGCGGAGCCGGCCTTATCCTTACCAGCCCGGATGGGATGATCGCGGAACAAGCTCTGCGCCTCGAGTTTTCCGCCTCGAACAATGCGGCGGAGTACGAGGCACTCATCGTCGGGCTTAAGCTGGCTAAAGAGCTGAAGGTCGAGAACCTGAAGGTCTTCAGCGATTCCCAACTAGTTGTAAGCCAAATTTTGGAATACGTCGAAGCTAGGGAGCCGTCAATGCAGAAATATCTCCAGAAGGTGTGACACCTCACTTCGACTCTGAGTTCTTTCCACATTCAACATATTGACAGGTCGGAGAACCTCAGAGCGGACCAATTGTCAAAGTTGGCATCCTCCCGTATGAGTGAACTCCCTAAAGCAGCAGTGCTGGAATACCTCCAAATGCCCAGCACAGAGGAACCTGAGCCAACCCTCTGCATCGAGATTGAGCCAAGCTGGATGGACGAGCTCATCGACTACTTGCAGGATGAAATCCTCCCCAATGACGAGCATGAAGCTCGGCGAGTGAAGCACTTAGCCTCTCGGTACCTAATGTATGAATGCAAGCTTTATCGGAGGTCTTTTACCTCTCCCCTCAGATGCCTCCGCCCGTCAGAGGCGGACTATGCAATGCACGAAGTCCATGAGGGGATTTGCGGAAACCATTTGGGAAGCCGAGCACTGGCGTATAAGATCTTACGCCAGGGATATTACTGGCCGACACTCCAGAAGGACACACTGGATTTTGTTCGGAGATGTGACTGATGCCAGAGGAATGCCAATATTCAACGCCGACCCTCGGCCCCGTTGACCTCGATCAGTTCCTCCTGGCCATTCGCCCAATGGAAAATCGATATCCTGGGACCATTTTTCCTGGCAACCGGGCAGAGAAAATTTTTGGTCGTCTCCATCGATTACTTCACGAAGTGGGTCGAGGCCGAGCCGGTGGCCCGGATCACCGAGCAGAAGATGCGGGACTTCGTCTGGAAGTCTATAATTTGTAGATTTGAGCTTCCCCGCATCCTTATATCTGACAACGACCGCTAGTTTGACAACTCTCGCTTTAGAGAGTTCTGCTCTGAGCTCGGCATCGACCACCGTTTCACCTCGGTTGCACATCCTCAGACAAATGGAGAAATCGAGATAACAAATCGCACCATTTTGCAGGAACTCAAGGCCAGGTTCGACCAGTCCAAAGGACAGTGGGTCGAAGACCTATACAACATCCAATGGGCTTATCGGACCACATTCCGTGTACTCACCGGCGAGACTTCCCTCAATTTGACGTATGGAACGGAAGCCGTCATCCTATTGGAGATCGAACTTCCTTCCTTGAGAGTAGAACATTATGACGCTGGCTCCAATTCTTCGCAGCTCAGAAGCAACCTGGATCTCGTTGAGGAGACAAGAGAAGCCGCCCGAGTCCGCATGGCGAGGTACCAGCAAAAGACGACACAATACTACAACGCCAGAGTTAAACCCAAATCCTTCAAAGTGGGGGACCTCGTCCTCAGAAGCGCCGAAGTCTCCCAGCCGGCCGAGTAAGGAAAGTTAGCCCTGAATTGGGAAGGACCCTATCGGGTCGCGCATGTCCAGCGACCTGGAGCGTACAAGCTGGAGTCTCTAGACAGGACCCCTATTCCACGAAGCTAGAGTTCTGAAAACCTCCGAGTGTATTACCAATAGAACCCAAAGGGGTTCTCTCTGTTCGGAGCATAAGCCTCATCCCTTTACAATAATTTATCTACAATCATTCAATTGTGTTGCGTCTCTCCTGACATCTAAATATTTCGTGATTCTCAGACGACCCGGCCCAGCTCGTATATACGACGCCACTTGGATATTACAATTAACCTCAGGCAATGCTGGGCACCTTAGCCAAAGGCTTGAAGTACGAATATCGAGCTCGGCCTCGATCTCCATCAGCTATCGAGCTCGGCCTCGATCTCCATCAGCTATCGAGCTCGGCCTCGATCTCCAAATACCTCGACTAAGGTCGGGATGCCTCGAGGTCGACAGTGCGTTCTCAGACTTCTCGACCTCGAAAAGCATCGCGGGTCGACAGTGCGTTCCCAAACCCCTTAACCTCGCGTACGATACCTCGACTAAGGTCGGGATGCCTCGAGGTCGACAGTGCGTTCCCAAATCCCTCGACCTAGAGAAGCGTCGCAGGTCGACAGTGCGTTCCCAGACCTCTCGACCTCGCGTACGATGCCTTGACTAAGGTCGGGATGCCTCGAGGTCGACAGTGCGTTCTCAGACCCCTCTACCTTGGGAAGCGTCGCGGGTCGACAGTGCGTTCCCAAACCCCTCGACCTCGCGTACGATGCCTTGACTAAGGTCGGGATGCCTCGAGGTCGACAGTGCGTTTCCAAATCCCTCGACCTCGGGAAGCGTCGTAGGTCGACAGTGCGTTCTCAAACCCCTCGACCTTGCGCACGGGTCGGCAACGAATCCGATCTTCCTTGACCTCGCTGCTCGACCTCGGAGAATTGGAGCTTCAACCTTGAAGAAAATGCCGGGCAGAGCCTTCGCGGTCGTCCCCTATGACAGTGCTCCAAGCCAAGGCATGCCTCCAAAAATGGCTTACAAGATGGGGCGCCTAGCTTCGACGGTACAAAAGGTACATCTTAATCAGTATTCACATTGTTTCATTCGTTCCTGCACAGTTAAACGCTTAAATAAAGTCCTGACCAGCGTCGGCGTATTCTGCCGGGTCAATCACGAGCTGAGATCTCATTGACCCCACACACATTACTGAGCGAGTTCCAATTCAATTCAAACAGGCAGCTCGGCGAAATTCGATCCCGAGTTTGGGGACTTGTATCGGACCTACGCTTGGGCCTAGGCCTGTTAGGTCGGGGGGTCCGACAGTCCACTTCGGCAATTGGAGATCCGAGCTCGAGGGCTCGATGAAAATTCGAATCAGAATTCAAAGGCAACGAGCTCTCAGTTTATTAAATCTAATGCCGGTAACCTAACGAAGTGACGATTAGAGCACGGCGCCCTACAGTTCGGGCCCCAAACTCTATTACAGGTCCAAGCTTAGGGGCTTGGCGAGCTCGAGTATTTTCTCGATCTAAGTAGAGCGACTCCGCTAGTCGGGGACCCGAGCAGCGGAGGCTGAGAGCTTGACCTCAGGGACTTAGTGGATGCGATAAACCTAAGTCTAACTACGTATCGAATATGGATAAAATCGTGGAGCTCAAGTCTAAGAACTTGGGCGGGCTCAAAAGCCTTAACGAGACGTTAGGGGAAAAGTTAAGTCAGCTCAGTCGAGAGAGAACAAAGTTGAAAAAGAAAAAAAAATCATTTAAAAGGAAAGCCCGAAGGCTAAGTACAAAATTGAGGTTCGGCCATACAACAAACATAAGAGGCCGACCTCTGTTACAAAAAGAGAAGAAAAAATATACAAAGGAAAAGCCTTAAGAGGCGGGCGCGGCGGCGTCTTCAGCCGAGATCTCTCCGGGCTCAACCTCGACGATCTTAACGACTTCGATAGCTGCCGAACCTTTGGCAGTGGCCGGCTCTCCTGCGGTGGGGGCAGCCTCAGAAGTTGCCGTCGGACCTTCGGGAGTTGCCGCCGGGCCTTCGGGAACGATCTCCTGAGCAGCTTCTTCAGGAGCGGCCTCCCGAGCAGCTTCCCCGGCCGTCCCGGCCGAGTCCGCCTCGGAGTCTTCTACCCCTGCTCCCAGCTGGAGCAGGTTAAGGTCAAATTCGGGGTAGAGCAGGCGCAGTTGATTGCAAAAATCGTTGAAGCCCTGGATAAGCCCGTTCACGGCCTTTTCCTCGAGCAGATCCCGAAACTCTTCCGATTCTCGGAAGAGTTGGATGGCATTTTGGGCCCGCTCCTGGGACTCCTTCTCCCGAGCTTCAAGTTGCTCGATCTTCTGCCCCATCCTCTTTATTTTCTGCTCGCGGATGGCGAGCAGGGACTGCACCTCGGCCAGGCGAGCCTTGGCTGACCGCACCTCTGACCTTGCTAGAGCGTGAGCGGCCTTCTCTTCCTCGAGCACCATGGATAGGAGCTTGACTTCGTCCTCGCCAGCCCCCTCCCTTATCAGGAGCTCTTTCTTATGGAGCTCGACCTCAGCGAGCTTCTTCTCGGCCTCCTCCCGAGCTCGAGAACACCGACGAGCTCGCTCCTTGTAATCTGCACCGAGGCAGATCAGCGTCTCGATCTCGTGGAAGTGCTGCAAGCAAGGCAAGGAAAAATTAAGTTAAGAATAAAATTAAGGCACGAAAGCTAAAAAATCAAAGGCAAATAAAGATACTCACCCGAACGGCCGAGCGACGGGTAGAGTCTAAAAAGCTGTTCAGGCTCATGACCTGAATCTTTGCCTTGTCGGCCAGAAGCAGGGTGGCGCGGAAGATCTGCCGCGCCGTATCAGCATTCTCGAGGGCCGAATCATCCTCGTATACCTCACATTCTGGGAGGTAGGGCCACCTTTCTTGCTGGCCCTCGCTTTCTGGTCAGCCGGGGAGGATGGACCTTGTCGCCCCCGGCGGAGACGGCCTCCCGACCCCTCTGCTGCTGCCCGGCTCGGATACCGAGTGCTCCGACCGAGCTGGCTGGCGTTCTGGTCGGACTGGTGGCCGACCAGAGATTTGAAAAATTGGCGTCGGACACGATAGCGCCATTGTGCCTCATGCTGAGCCCGAACCTTTGAGCTTCGAGCCTGAGCCCTCCCTCCGAGCAGCTCCGGAGGGCCCAGCTCGAGAGGCATCCTTCTCGGCAGCCCCGCCAACCGAGATCTTGGCCTTCTTCTTTGGCTCAGGAAGAGCCCCTCCGGCTTCAGCCACCCTCTTGTGAAACCGAGCGTGTATGGCTTCGATCTTGGTCACCATTTTCGCAATGTCTGCAAAGACGAGCAGGAAGAGTTAGCAAAATATTAAAAAAAAGGGGGGAGAGGAAAGGATAAAAATCTTTTAAGCCACTACCCTTACCCTGAGGGCGCACAGAGCTCAGGCCGACATTGACCAGAGCGTCCTCACTTATGAGGCCGATCAGGAGGATGTCGTCCCCGAGGCCGCGAATGGTATCAACAATCCCCCGCTCGTGCTTGGATAGCCTGGGAACCTTGTTGTGAGCCGGTTCTGCCCCCACCTAGGGTCGAATCCCCATGTCCGCTCGAAGGCCAAAAAGAAGAACTTTCTCTTCCATTCGTGAATGGACGTCGGAGCACCCCGGAAAAGTGGCTGACCCCTCCGAAGGGCGATATAGAGCCACTCTCTGAGTCTCTGTCTTCCGGGCTGGACTTCAACATGAAGAGCCACCGGAAGACATTCACGGAGGACGGGATCCCGTGTGCTATGCACAGGGACAAAAACCCGACGATTGTCCTCCACGCGTTTGGAGCGAGTTACGCCGGGACGAGTCGGTACTCCGTCAGCAACTCGTTCACGAACCCATGAAGAGAAAATCGCAGGTCGGCCCAGAGTGTCTCCAAATACACTCCGATCTGACCTTCGGGGGGGTGCGATACTCGATCCCCTAACCCGGCGGGTTCCAAACGGAACCCTCGTCGAGGAAAGAACCATTCCTCGGCCATTTCTACCTCCTTCTCACTCATTGTAGATCCGATTTCATCCGGACCAAGCCCCATTGGAAAAGGAAAAGAAAGAAAAAGAAGGAAAAACACTGAGCGGACAGGGAAGAACACCTTCGGGAGTTCGCCAGAGATGATGAAAGATTAAAGGGTCGGTTGCTTCGGACTGAGAAAGTAGAGAAAGACTAGGAAAGAAGTCAGAAACGGCTAAGTGGGGGTTTATATAAATTCCATTCATGGCCCAGATCTGCGGGGCGGAGTGTTGCTCCCCGCCCAGATCGCGATACGTGTCGACCCTGAGAATTAAGGCGCGACATTCAATTCGGACCGACGCTTCGAGTATGGAAACGTCTCGTTGGATCGTGTGGCCCCATCATGAGCCCACGACGCGAGGATGCTTCGAAAAGTGGAAAGGTACCCATGATGAAACATTTCGGGAAAAGAGAGACGTCGCCCATCTACCCCCATTAAGAATGTCTCGAAGTGCGCGATAATTCAAAATTCCTCCTAATCTACATTAATACTTCCTGCGCTCAAGCCTGCGAGCAGCTCGAGCTCGAAAGTCGGAGGGTAGTGTTGGGGGAAAAACATAAGTTGCCATGCTCGTGGAGACGACCGAGCATTTACTTCGAGCAGGAGACGTCCGAACGGTTCCCCTTCGAGCAGGAGGCGGCTAGACAGTTCTCCTCCGAGCAGGAGGCGGCCAGACAATTTCTTTCTGAGCAGGAGACGGCCGAGCATTTACTTCGAGCAGGAGACGTCCGAATGGTTCCCCTCCGAGCAGGAGGCGGCCAAACAGTTTCCCTCCGAGCAGGAGGCGCCCAAGCGACCCCTCCGATCTGGAAGCATTCGATCAGCCCACCAACCCAAAAACGCCCGACCTGCGCGCTGTTGTCGTATATCCCTGCTGCGCGATCAATAAACTATGCCTTGCCCTCATCAATAATCGATGCACATGGCTCCCATGGGCATTCAGCTTACGCAACAATCAAAGCGTATGGCTCCTCCAGGCACTAGTTTACTCAACAATCAATGCATATGGTCTCTGCAGGCACTCAGCTTACTCAACAATTAAAGCGTATAGCTCCTTACCTATGGATATCCAGCTCCCTACGGCAAACCTTTTTGGCTATAAATGGCGACATGGCTCCGCAATGATTCAAGAGCTTCGGCCTGATCTCCTATGAAAACAGTATTGATCTACACGTTCGGGCATTAATTTCCGCTGCATGCCCAATCATACGGCAGTACGTTGCCTCTGTCGCATCACAGGTAGATCCGTTCTCCTCCTATAAAGGGGAAACCCCCTGTAGGAAGACGGGGACTCTAAACTCTGGACCCTCTTGCTCTTTTGAACTCCAGCTATTCACACATATTTGAGGCTCCTCTCTAACTCAAGCATCGGAGGGCCGGCGCCGAAAAATCCGGCCACCGGCTTCTTGCAGGACTTCCGGAAGACGTCGCGCACCGTCGGACCGCCGCCGCTCGCCGATTCTCGCTGGAGCTCCACCTTCCTGGCCCAGTGGTCCCCCCCAGGTCCAAATTCTAGCAACACTTATCATGCTTTAAGGAAGGCTGGCATTCTGTTACTCGATATTAATAGGTTGTTTGGTAATTGAATGAAGACTTTAGTTGTTCGACAAGTTATTCATTTCAACTAATCGAATGGTAGATTGTGGCCTCTCAACGTATTCATTAGCTAAACACTTTAACAAGCTACAAGAATATTAGCCACCAGATTAATATCAGCTTGTATTTTTTTTTTTTTCATTTTGATAGGATGAGCAAATCATACATATCTAGTATTAATACAACTAATAAAACTAAAAAATAAGATATTCCGAAGCGGAAGCGGAATGGATGGCACATCAGTCCACAAAATCCGGTTTGAGTGCCGAGCCACATTAGAAGCAGCCCATTCTCCCACCTTATTAGCTTCTTTCTGAAGATATGCCTGCCTACTAGGGACACGTATTCCCTGACGCTCCTTCAGATGTCATGTAAAAGTCGGTGGACAACAGTCATCCTTGCCTGCCCCTGAATGCATCCAACAATCATCGCCGAGTCATCTTGGACACTAATGCAATCATCGCCTTGTATAGATGATGCCAGCTCAAGCCGCCCATAAAGGTATTAAAGATTGGAATCCACCAAACAAGATACTAATTGGCTGCTTTCTTGCAACAAGAGGTGCACGGGTGTAAATATGGTCTGAACTTTAGGAATTTAGAATGGGCCGTGGGCCATGTTTTGATTAGACACGTTGCCTAGGTTCGAATGAGCCACCAACGGGAGCGCATGGATTCGGCAACGACATACTCCCTGGGAAGTAGCGACGTCGCCGATTTTACATTTGAATTTTTTTGGCAGTTTGAGGTGACAGGCCAGAGTGGGCTCCGGAATGGATCTTCACACGCGTGGGACGGACACGAATTCTGAAGCACGCGCGCCTCTCCTTAGTCCCATCGTTGTCTGATCGTAGCAGGCAAGCGACCTTGCGCGAGAACTAACGTACTCGAACCCTGCTCGAGACGCGTGGCTTTGGATGTTTCTTTGGCCGTGAAAGCCTGCGGCTCGACTGCCAGCGCAGCTTCTCGCCTCATCCATTTTGGAAATCCAACAGCTTTTTATAGAGGTTTCTGATTGGACTCGGTGATGATGTGACTATGAACATATTGGCCTCTATAAAATAAATAAATATTGTAAAAAATATTTATGTGCATCAAAATCTGGTCATTGTAAGGTTTGGATTTTTTTTTTTTTTTTTGTTCTACCAAGAGATAATTTTTGTATTTCAAAACCACGAGGCGAACGAGAAGGAAGGGGATGGCAACCCCTGCTTCGCGATCTTCGACGGATGGTGGAATACTGCAGCATCTTTCGGACTATGCACGTGTACCAAAAGACGAATGGGACCGTCGATTGTGTCGTCATCTATGCTGTCCAACATTTAGGAGAGATCCATTAGACAGATCAGGAGGTTGTTCCTCCAGTTTGAGTCATTGTTTTTTTTTTATTCTACTGGTTACATCCACGCCAGAGTAGCATGAGCAACCGTTGTACCAAAAAAAACCATGGAGCTCAAACCTTATTTTCTATCTTAAATTTAAAATTTAAAATAAAAAAATATATTTTCCATCTTATTTTATATTTTTATTATATATTAAATTTTTGTTGTGTATATTTGTAAACTGAGACAGGTAAATTTATGCTTTTATTAGTAATAGCAGCAATCATGGGGATAACTCCCAGTGATGGTAATAAAACAAAAAAGAAGAGAAGATAAGGGTGGGGAGGAGGGGGGCATTGGTGACATTATAAACACGAGAGCATCATCAGCTTGCAACAATTGCAAAAGAAAAAGTGGAGGAAAAAGAGAAGAGGAATTGGGAGGAGGAGACAATGGTAGTGGTCAAATTGGCTCTTCATGGTGTTGGGACGCTCTTCGCTCGTCACGAAAATAAAAGAGGATGGAGAAGGAGAGAGAAGGAGAGGATAATTTACTATGCTGTCATAATGTGTCATAATGGTTTTGGGCAATGGCAATTATTTAGGACAGGTTTAAGTTGTCCTTCAATTTTGGTTTCTTGATTTGATTTACAAATCAGTCAACGTTCATCCAAGCCATAAATAGCCATATTTTGCAACATTTATTTCTTAAAATTGTTATGGATTTGAATAAGTAGTACTCTAAGCAATAAGTTTTTGATCCCATGTCTTAAGATTAAACTGTGCATTAAAATTCTTCATTGTATTTCTCACATGATATATTATAGTCATATACAACTAAAACAACAACCTCTTCTTTATAAAATAAACTCTAAAAAGCATTCCATGTGATCATGCGGAGAGAAAAATTATGCTTATAATGTGAAGATATAAATCCCCAAAAAAGAAAGGGAATGAATACACACTGCTTAGAAAAATATTTCAAGATTTTTTTAGTGCACAAACTATGTATGATGAATATATTAATCTATTCTTGTAAAAATTAAAATTTATATATAAATAAATGTTAAAAAGGAGGTGAATATTTGATTTCGTGATCAACAATTATACGATAGAAAAAAATTGTTGGATATAGAAAGAGGTAGGATATGAAAAATGTATGAGATGGAAAGAAAATGCTGGTAAAAACATGAACAGTTGGAGATGTCTCTTGGACGCAACATAAAAGTTAATATTATGTAGTATGGTAGACAGATGTACGGAACTCTACTTTCGAATTCACTCCATATCTCATACTCTATTATATATGATAAGAGGCCTAAAATAAAAATTTGGTTTAAACCGTCTATGCTATTATTTACGTGCTCCGTGCTTTTTTTTTTTATTTTTTTTATTTTTTTGCTAAAACGGTGGTATCATATATAATGTTTACGAATACAACCAAAAAAATCAAAAAGTAAAACATCACGGAGAGCATTATGTAACTCCACCTCACTCATCCATATATAGATCTCCAAATGGTTCACAACAAAGAAAGCCACCCAATCCGTAGCTTCATTTGCCTCACGAATTATATGCTTTGCCTGAATGGCCATCTCATCACGAACTAGGATCCGAATGTCTCTCAGCAGTGGATGGTAGTCGCCAACCCTCTCTCAAACCTGCAGAATCCATCTAATGATTATCGTAGAGTCTTCCTCCAGAAGGACTCTCTTCTTCCATAGAGAACTCCTCACATACCGCTCTCAATTCTGCCCCTGGAATGCTCGGTGCTACCTTATTATTGCAAAAAAGGGAAGAAAGAAGCGGTTTGAATTCCTCCCGGGCCTTTTGATTCCCACCCTCGGTTCCCTCTCGGCCCCTTCCTTCCAAAAACTCTCTCTCCCCTCGCCCTCCGGAACTGTGCGGAGAACGATGCTCAAGCTCCGACGAGGAAGCTAGGACCCGAATCGCTCTCCAGAGATGCAACGGGCCCTGCCCTCTCATAGCCATATGTGAGCATTCTTCCTCTCAGATCGCCCTCTTTTCCACGGATTATTTCCCTTTCCTCTCGTTCTATCTCGATTGCAGTGGAATGAACCTTTTCATTATGTGGCTCGCGTTCTTTGTTCTTCTTTCTTAGGTTTTATGCGGGATTCTTGGATGGAATGTTAAATTAAAAGAGTTAGAATATGGTCATATGGTGATTATCGGGCTTTCTAGAAATCTGACATCATAAAGGCAACGTTTTGCTGCTTGCTCTTGATGAGTTTCATGGGCTTTTTATTAGGATTCTGGCAGTAATGATTCATGTAGTGGTAGAATATGATCATCTGTTGATGCCATAAAAGGCAATTCTTTTCCAAGGATTTATTTTTTTATCTCTTGTTCGAAAATGTAGTTCACGTTCTGTTTTCATGCTTCTTGAACTTTTGTTGGAACTTTGGATGGAATCATCTGCTCAGGGCCCCAATATGATCATGTGATGCTCATTTGATTTTCTTGAACCCTAATAATGATGCTTATTCGGTTTCTTGAACCCTAATAATGATGGTTATTTGGCTTTCTGGAATTCTGATAATGATGGTTATTTGGCTTTCCTGAATTCTAGTAAGGATGCTTATTTGATCTTCTTGAATTCTGATATTGATGCTAAGATGCTTATTTGGTTTTTTTGGATTCTGATAATTATGTTTATCCTGGTTTTCTTGGATTCTGATGATGTTAAAAGGATTCTTGAATTCTGATAATGAAACAGCCATCAACAAAAAGATAATGAAACAGGCAGCTGCTCTGCTGCTCCAGAATAAGATCAGTTTGGCTAGAGCTGAATCAGATGTCTCAGTGGAACAACTGCTTTCTCTTGTTGCTGGATCATTGATTGATAAGAACAGAAACCATCAGGTCCATTTAAGAATGCAATGATAATTCGATACTTTGAATTTGCTGTGAATGGCAATGCAGCTATGCTGAACTCATATTTTCATAAGGAGACAATCATTCACTGACTATTTTAAGAGTGGTTAAAATATATAACTGATATATATTTTCCTTATAAGATGGACAAATAAATAGATGACCGAAAAATTTTAAGGTTACATTGGACCAGGGGTAATCATACAATATCATATACTAGTTATTGAAGTTACATGAGGAGCAAAATGCAAACATGAAAGTGGAGAATGCTTGAGAATAAGGTGGTGGAACTAGAGTTGAGTGCAGACTAGATTTCAAAATATGATTCTTCGAGAGAGAATGATTTGGGTTCCAGCTTGGTTGCTTCCTTTCAAAATTTTTATGAAACTCGATACCTCTTCTCCAGGCCAAATATTTTATGTGGTAAAGAATGCCATGATTTATACCTGTCATGATTCAGGATATGTTTATGCATCATTGAATCATGGAATCATGAACAACAAGACCAGCTAATGGAAGTATTGAAGCATCTAAATCTGTAGGATATCTGAAAACAGCCAAGAAGCTAAATAAGACAGATATTTGATCATGCTTTGCTTAAACAAGACAAATCTGTTATTTCAAAAAAGAAAGAAAGAAAAAGAAGAAGAAGACCAGTCTGTTTTCTGGAAATTGGAGACGAGAAATCTCGCATAGACGTCGTAAATATTTTATTTCATCTGACTAAACCAGGATAATTGACTCTAGAATACTTTGTTATCTCTTGCATCAAGATAAAAATGCAGAGAGACGGAATCCGGCCTAAAATCTCTACCCATGTTCAAAACACTAGGAGGTGTTTTCACTTTAAAAAAAAAAACTGGAGATACTTTTTTCCTTTTTTTAAGTTGTTTCTCTGGTAAACCATATTCTTAAATCACTCCATAGAGCAATAGTCAAAATGTTCATCGTATGTATGAAAATCCAATTCAAGAAGCAAGCCTAAACTTATCTATCATGTTGGAAACCGATTCATTCCTGAGAAGTGTTGAGAGAGTGGTAAATATCCTACATCAGATAGGGAAAAGACCTTAGTTGTGCATATATACTAATAGGCCTATCCACCTACTGGTGTAAGCTTTCGGGCTGAATTTTAATATGGTCCCTCTTGCTCACCAATCTTCCATCACAAAGGAAAGGTAAAACATCTTTGTGGTGTTTATACAGTCATGGGTTCATAGGCCTATTCATCAGCTAGCTTAAGCTTTTTGGTTGAATTTTAATAGAAAGAAATTAATTACCTATTATGTAGGGGCAATTTGGCATTTTAGAAGATATGCTCTAGCTAACTCTTTCATTTCCCCTTTTTCTGGTTCGGATTGAGACCCTTAACCTGAAGAGATGATCTTGTAGTGACCTTGTATCAATCTTGGTAAAATCTTTAGCCTAAAGGCAAAAACTTCAAAGATGATCTTGCAGGAACCTTGACTATGTCTATGATTCTTGATAGTCTAATTAAATCTTATTCATAACCCCATCCATAATAAAAATTTTAAGGAACTGTTTGGATAACAAGAATAGGATTCACAATTAACAATATTCAAAGATTTTTTTTTTCAAAGTGGGCTGGCTCGAATCTCATAAGGAGAAAAAGAATAGCATCATCAATGCATGGGAAGAGGCCCAATTTATATGGGCTGGACAGGCCTCATGTTTTATGAAACTAGGCACAATCTGTACACATTGCTTAGAAGATATATGCTGAATGGGCTAGACCTGATTTCTGTAGGATTTTCAGCTTAATTCTGTAGAAATATCCAAACAGGTTCTAAATATTTTCTCAAATGCCATAATATTTATCTCCCAACAAAATTGACAAAGAAAATAGACGCCAATTGGTATTCAATCTGATGGGCTTTTCCAGGTATCCTATGGCATCTTTAACTTAATAGGCATCCTTTTATTGGAACTGTTCATTCCCTACTAATCCTATATGTCATCAATGGTAAGTTGAAGACCCTTGTTCTGATTCTGGCAGCCCCTAAAAATTTCTTGATGAAATTCGCTGAAGCCTAACGACTTAAAAGGATGCCCATGATTCCTCGAGCAGGGAAGTGGAACTGTTGCACCTGACAAAGAAGCCTGCTTCAAAGCCATTAAACTGATGTGCGCAATTTTTCAGGCCGCTGCTCAACTCCGCTAGGCTTGGATATAAATTAATCCAATGCGATTAGGCCAGAGCATATTCGGTTTCTCTATGAACACGAATTGCAATCTTTTAAAATAAAGATCTATTAACTTGCTATATTTCCTTTTTGAGAAATATGGTTTCACCACACCATTTTGGCCGAACCTAGAACCTTGGGGTGCCAACAAACTGAGCTAAGATCTAGTTTTAAAGTTATTGAGGTGACGTTTGGGAGAGTTGCTAGCAGCAAAGTTTTTAAAAGTAGAGCTTTCTGAATTAGAATTTTTATAAAAAGCTGTTTATTGTTTGGTAACTAAATTTCTAAAGTGTTGTACTTTTGGTATATGTTTGGTAAATAAATTAAGAAAGTACTTTTGGTATGACAAGATGATCATGAAAAATATTGAATAATATTATATATTTTTCATCACCGCCAGCATCTGTTATCAGCCATTCCTAATTCACTCATGTTCCAAAGTAAGGGTGCCAGTAATTCTGCCATATAAACTTGAACTTGGTATCAAAACCAAGAAATGATAAAATCGTCGCTATTCAGCTGCCAACTTAAAAGAGTTACTTACTAGCTAAGGCAGCCTTCATCATGATCTCTCTTTATTGGATCCCAATCCAGGATCATTTGGCAGCACTCCGTTGTTTTTCTCGCATGATTCTTTGCTCTGTACTTTCTTCCAAGTACAACTTTAGGGGCCCGGGTCCAGGCACTTCCATTTGGCCTCGAACGCCCCAGTCCCCTTTCACACAAAGATCACCCTGAAGTCAGAAAACAAAGATCCCACCATTGGCGTACTTTTCTTCTTGCTAGTTTCAATTCAAAATGATATAAGATCTCGGATTAGGTATTAATGATACAGAATGCTGCATTACTTATTAGAAGCCAAGAAGTTTTTAAGCGGATACAGGCCTCTTAGCAACTTAAAAGATGGGTCCCTGCACCTGTCCAATAGAAAAGTTTCGAGAGCAACAGCAACTTCCTAAAAAAGCTATTCCGTATCTTGGTATATGAAATTAAATAAAAGCCTGACCTTGTCTCCCATTCCATACACCTTTTTTAGTCCTTTTGGCAGCATGACCGCGCATCACTATTTCCATCTCAATCTCTTCGTGTCGCTTTCGCTTGTCTGGCCTCACCACTTAAAGGTCCTGCAACAATAACTGCGTTAATGAGGCCTAAGTCTTTTTCTTAGACATCTGAACTGATGAGAGCACACAAACACGAGAGCGGCTGTTTAACACTCATTTGATCTGCAGATTTCTTTTTAATTAATAAATAATTAATTTAAGAAGCTGATGTCTCAATAATTACAAAAAAAAAAAGTACACCGTAGAGTGATTTATGTTTGGTTGAGCATTTGCTTTTTATAAAAAAATATGTATAAAATACTTTTTATGCTCATAATAATTTTTTTTTTATTTTATTCTATCTAAAAGTTTAAAAATATTTTTTTTTAAAAAAATTATCTCAATTTTTAGTTGGTGAAAATTAAACCTTTTCATGCCGCATATGGATTTTCTTTTTTATGTAACGTAGAAATTTTATTCCAATAAAAAATCTTTTTTCAAAAAATTCTAACTAAATATAAGATATATTTTTTATTTTTTTTGACTTTTTTTTTGGAACCAAATGAGCTCTTAATATTTTGCTACAGGATGATGGAATTTGGATTTCATGTCAAAGCAGTCCACATTTATGTGGCATACTTTCAGAAGTTGGGGTGCAATGGAAGGAAGTGGTGGTATTATGATTGTGATGGATCGCTTTGGGGATTCTAGAGATTAGTTCTGGTCCGTTGCCCGATCGGGTGTCCCAAGAAAAGAAACATCACATGCCTCTCAAGCGGGCTGGAAACCATTTGGAATTCGTGGAAGAGCATAACCGTCGCCCTACGTACACTTTCAGGCAAATTCATCTACGTGAATTGCCTTCCCCGAGTTATAGCGTGCGGATCTTGCATGAATTAGATGCATGGCTACACTGCAAGTCGGCAGATTGCAATGCTTCTTAGTTTGGTGATGATATTGGATGCGGATCAAACCCCACCCTTCTCTTCTAACCAAAAGTTAGGGCGGCAATGCTTAAATATTTAACTCGTTTAATTTCATTCAACCAATATTATAAGTTGGATTAGCTTATCTGTCTAATAAATAGTTAAGTCTGAATTAAGTTGACTGTTTTTTTGATCTATCCATGTATCCGATTTGATCCAACCTGATCGCTGCCTCTATCGAAAAGAGTGCTTTACTAACGCTTATATTATTACAAACACAATAACACAAGCCAGGAAACAAACATGGATGATAGAATCGGGCAGCAGATTCGCGGGCCAAAACAAGTAAGATGAGAAGATCAATTAATAACTAGAACCCTGATAGGACATGATTTACGGTTCTTAAACAAAGCATGCCCAGGAACGATGACATAAAATAAATAAATAACAAAAAGGCTCCACTAAGATTTAGTATGATTAAGCAATCACCTAAAGGAACTAAACAAAGTTAAAAAGACAGAAGCCGATGATATTAGAGCCAAAGCAAAAGAATATTCAGGAGAGATACTATAGAATAGTCTACTCATGAGCCTGTTCTGGAATTCTATCTTCACTCTCCTCCTTCCCGTGTCCCATGGCGGCCCCACGCACCTGAAGGTTTTGGTTAATACGAAGCTCCCTCTATCATCAAAGTTAGATTAATTACCTCTTAACAAGTCATGAATTTCTGTAATGATACAAGTCAGCTCTAAGTAACCAGGTCCAGGTACTTGGGATGCACCATCTAATAAATAGATTGAATGACTTTCCCTTGAGGAGAGGAGGATGAGGACCTCAACAATTGAGAAAATCACAGCACCACGATCTCCATACAACCTAAAATCTTAAACCATTAAGTATGGGCCTCAGTCATTCATATATATATATATATATATATATATGGAGAAGAACGGGAGGCAAAGGTATTCTATTCTTTTGCAAAGGTATTCTATTGCTTCTTTCTCTCTGTAGATGGACCAGCAAATTACAAGAACCTTTTGTCCCATGCAAGTTTTTAAGCTTTGTGATTTTTTTTTTTTAATGTGAACTGTCCAAAGAGAAGATAAAGAAGCGAGTAATCTCAGAATTTATTAATCATTACAAGAGAAATAACAAACGCCAATAAAAAAGACACCATTATTTGATAAAGCACTATGTATTTAACAAAATTTACTTTTAGATGTCACTGAATTCAAATTCAAAAATTATTTTAATTTAAATCGACTGTGCAAATCTTAAATAAAAAGCGTTA
>JAOXJJ010000481.1:13428734-13446870 GCA_025769935.1 Phoenix roebelenii
TAGTATATATAATGTTAGACGATGCCTTCAAAACCTTTTTCGAATTGAAGAGGCGATTGAGTGCAAGTTTTAGTTTACGTGAATAAAAGTACGAAAAATATACAAGTATCCTAAAAGTGCCCAAGATCCCAAAGTACTCTTTGTCCCATAGCTTGCACATTCATACGCATAAATATGCCGGTGTGATGCAGTGTTATATTCGGATCCACTACAATGTCATGAAGTCAAACTCAACTGCCCACCAAATAAAAAAAAAGTAGAATTCAATCACCCACTATTTGTTCATCCATCAATCAAACGAGTGCGATTGATTCATTGGACTACAACATATACCGAAGATGGGCGCCACCATTTATAAGTGCCTCGATCAATCACCCATCAACTCTGTCAATTGATTCAGGAATTGCGTGGGGTAATTGAACTCCCCCTACAATTTGTGACACGATCAAATTGGAGGATTTCAAACCAATCAAAGTCTTCAACATACCTATGTCATTTGATTAATATAAGTGACTCATATGTACCGAAATTAGATCAAGCAGCCTTCTATCAAGGAAATAAAGCAGGAAGGGAAAAGAAAGACTTATCACCTGAAGACATGCATCATTCGCTAAGGAGAGGGAGAGGAAAAATGGGACGGAACTCAAAAATATGAGTACCAAGTTGTGGAACCATGCGACATTATTAGTCCAATAGTTAAAGGTCAAGGGAACTCAGAAGATTCCTTAGGCCAAAGGGCAGCCCCATCTCCCTCCACAATCTTTTCCTTCCACCCAATCTACTAAGAATCTCATCATCACCTCCTATCTCCTTACACACCACCATACGCCAAAAGCAAAGCAAAGATCCGAGCCTCCTCATCACTTCCCACTCCCAAAACCCAATAAAAAGAAATGCACCCAGTAATCCACCACCCATCTTCGCCAACTAATCATAAGGTTATAATACATACGAAGTTTGCAAAAGATGTCCAAAAGGATCACTCTAGATTCAACTGCAAGTTTGCAACAAACAAAAACTAAAACATATACGGTACTAATCATAAGGTAATTATAATACATACAAAGTTTAATGCAAAAGGTGTACAAAAGGATCAGTCTAGATTCAAACACATGCATTTAGCTACACAACAGGTTGAACAAAGTGCAAGTGCAACTTTGCTGCAAACAAAAACTAAAACAAATACTGTAGACCAGCCATGCACTACTACTACTACAACTACTACTACTACTAGTACTACTCTACTATACTCTCACCATCATCAGACGGTGGTGGAACACTGACTGCCTTGAACCGAGCTGAGCAGCCCGGAGGTGTCCCCAGGCGTAATTGCTACGACGGCGATGCAGTTGACATCGAAGCGGTACCTCCCAGAGACCCATGTCCCGACCTTCCACCGGAGCTGCCCATCGAGCTTGAGGCCGAGGTATAACCTCCCGGCGGTCTGGTCCCGGCCAACTTCATAACCGAAGGAGGGCGCGACCGGCATGCCGGCCCCATGCAAGGAGGCCGACAAGAGGTTGGTGTCCTGGTGGCCTTGGTAGAAGGGAGGGAGGGCGGCGTCGGCGGTGATCTGCTGGCCCTTGTAGGCTGCATAAACTCGGAGCTGGTCGTAGTAGACGCCGACCCGGTCGTTGGGATTCTTGGATACTATGGTAGTTTGGATGGTGGAGTTGAGGAGGTGGGGAGAGGAGAGGCTGAGCTCGTAGACCGAGGTGTCCTTTAGGGAGAATTCTGGCTTGGAGGGATGGAGGATGAGCCAGATGAGGAAGCCTGCGGAGAGGATGGAGAGGACGAGGGTGGAGAGGGTGTAGAGGAGCTTCTTGTTGAGCTTCTTGATGTGGAAGCCTTTCTGCGAGCAGTCCTTGGGAGAGCTTGTGAGGTAGAGAGACATTTGCCGGGGAAGGCTGGGATAGTGTGGGTGCAGTAGTGTGGGGAGGACGGATTGTGGAGGGAGTTGGAGGTGAAGGCTTTTAATATCAAAAAGGTTGGGTTTCGTAATCATGCACAAAGCTAGCAATTATTTTTGAGACGCCCACAGCTTTTTGACTAGTAGCCATGGCTACTTGGATCGGTTGGAGACTTGGAGTTGTGGTGATTAGAAGGTTGGTAGATGCTATAATGGTGTCCACATTGGCTAGAACCACATGCATGTTGCCTCTTGCCAACTCCATTGGGAACTATTGCAATCTGGGGCCCATCACTAGATCATGGGATCAAGCTGGCTATTGGGGGTGGTTAACTATAAAGTTGAGAGACCAAATTGGATATTGAATATCATTAGTATGAGCTAGGATCCTGCTCTCATCTTGATCTCAGTTGGGCTTCCATCCATCATGGTTCTCAGAAAAAGAGAGTTATCAATCCAAATGTATGCAATTAGATATAGAAATTGTCTAATTCCTTGTTGGTGAAGTTTTTTTCGTTACAAACGTAGGATCAAATCCTACTTTTGTTACATTAATCATAGGGGTTTGAGAGCATGGGTAATGGATTTCTCTGGTTTGGACATCATTAACAAAATGGAAAATCAGATGTTTCAATAGGATCTAAAAATGTTTAAATAATTATAGATGATGATGAGCTCATTGGATCAATGAATCAAATCACTTGGGGATTCATATCAAAGTTCTTGCTGGGGATATGTTAGATCCATCGAATCTACAGTATCACCTGCTCTTGCTAGGGATACATTTGGACCCATGGAATTTATGGTATCATAATTACAGAGTTACATATGGTCATGCTTACATAGGAGGAGATTCGAGCATATCTTGATAGGGCCTCTATAGAATCATTATAATAGAAAGCAAAGCGCAAAAGAACGGCAAGTGGCTTTAGGCTTTTCAATGTCCTTTGATTGGAGGGGATTTAGGGAAAGCGAGAAAGTTAAGCTTGGTGCATAGATGGTGCCTAGTGGGGTATATACATTTTGATTCCATCAGCTATGAGGAACGACAAATTTTTATAGAATCATATAATAGATGCATGACTAAAAAATATCATGAGTGCAAATATTTTATTTTTTAGATACTATTGTTACTTTATTATAAGTTGTAATTGCTCGGGAATCTATACATATGCAACATGATATTTTTGGATAAGGAAATGACAGGAAAATGACTCGACCTAACTTCTGCAAAATGAGAAAACAAGAGACACATGCTCCAGAAAGTAGGAGAATTCTTTCAGAAATGCGATTAAAATGATTAGAACATAGAAAAAATTATCCTAAGTCACTTTCTTAGTGGTTACCCTGTAACCACTTTCGATTAACATCAACATACGTATTATTTTCTAATCTGTTTCCTATGGTGGCAACTATGATCCAAAAAGTGAACAAGTTCTACATTCTATTCGATAATTGAATCAATATATTAGAAGAACTCGGCAACCAGCATGCATGCATGCATATGAGCCATTTGGCAAGCATATGTACTACATATAACATGCAATTGGTACAATAAGAAGTTCTAAGGCATGACCTATTCTTGTGTACTAACAGTGAAAGGCTAGAGAATCTATAAAAACGCTTTTTTGGAGTGTTCTGGAATCCTTCAAAACCTATGCTTAGGAAGCTCAACGGAGACTCAAAAGCCATTTGCTTTTCCTAAAGTGTTTCCCGGTGGTGCAAAGTAGGAGGCTCGGATGGGAGGGCCTTTCAGGTCAAGCATTTATTCAGAGAGATCAATGAGGCAGCCGACTGGGTGGCGGCCCATGCGGCCCATCACTCAGAATACATCCTTTGGTCCGGAGAGGGAGATCTGCCACTAGCACTCCGTGAGTTGTATTTTGACTTTCTTAGATGTGTTTGTACACGTATTGTATGAAATATCCGTTTCAAGCAAAAAAAAAAGAAAAAGAAAAAAAAGAAAAGAAAATAGGAGGCTCGGATGAAGAAACCGGAGGCGCGTGCTCCTTGCCCGCGGTGCCGCGGGTCCCACCTTTGGTGGGGACAATCATGAGAATATTACAGCCATATATGAAACCAAGCAAAAGCTTGAAGCCGTTTTCTTTCAAGGCTCTCAGAATTCACCCAACTTGGTCCATCTATCGGTCACCATTCTGAGGATTGCCTTATTTTCCCTCTATTTCCTTTTCTCTGGGTCTCTGTCTACTCAATCCAAGAATGAAAAGATCCACATCTCTTTTCTTTTTTTTTTTTAGATCCTTTATTTGATTGATTCTAAGGTACTCCATAAAAGAGCCAAAAGATGTGGTCTAAGGTCCATATTTTACGGTGATACGATGATAGTATTGTTATGTGCATTACATGCTACTGGAACTCAAATACGAATAATCCCTAGTGAGTTACTTTGTGAAGGATATTCCCTGTAGTCAATTTAGGGACCATAGAAACTGATAAAAAAAATGATAGTTTCCAAAGGTCAAGCATGCTCATAGAAATTATGCATGCAGAAACTGCCGTTCACTATATAGGGAAGACTGGTTGTTGCTGGGGCAGCTTTATCTTTTCCAAAAATCAAATCATCTAGAAGGAAGATCAAATATGATATAATATACTTCTTTTCTATCAAAGTTCAATTATTAAAAAAAAAATCAAAGAAAGAAGTTATTGGCATAATTCTATGCTTTCATAGTGATAATCTCAACAATTTTTTTACCAGCATAAATCACAGTGCAAGCAAAAAATAAGTGAAATTATGATATAATAGATTACATCTTGGCAGCCACCTTCATACTAAATCACATGACTCTCTCAGATTAGTCCACAATCAGAAAGAGCCTCCTCAGAAATTCCATGGATTGTTGATCTAATAATATGGTTTTGTGACATATATTTCTGTTCATATATATATTGATATTGATACCATTTTATTTTGGTTTACGCTTATTTGTTTGTATTCATTCACCATCATTGGTGTGTGATTTTTTTCATGGTTAAGTTTGCAATGAAGCAACTAAGACGTCTTGCACATAGTACAGCCTTGCACATGATATCCTTATTTCCCGAAGTGATTCATTTTTCTTTTTTATTTTTTTCTTTTGTGAAAATTGATTCCTACTTGTCATCATCACTAACTGCTACCATGTCCTGGAACAGCAAATAGAAGATCAAATAAAAAAAATCCTTGGTTGACACACTGAAGCTAATCCTAATAAATATGGAGTTCCTAAATGGCAGATTGTAATGAAGACACATTTTTCACTTGCACAAGTACTACATTTTGAGCTTGATACTCAGCTTCTATAATTGAATGGATTATCAAACTTTTCCAAGTCATGAGTTTTAGCTATACAGCGAAGCATAGTTCAAATGTGAGTAGATTTTCTCGTTCAAAAAACAAAATCTTGGTTTCAAGTGTCCTGAAGCCTGAGGCAGCAAGAACCCATATCAACGTAGGAGTATCAAACAAGCATGGTGACTTAGGCTAAACAGTTGGAGAGAATTGAACAAACTATTAAGGGTTTTCACATCAAACAGATACTTTCCTTCAACAAAGTGCATTTTTTGGAGGAAAAAAAGGATAAAGTAACAAAAATCCTCTTTAAAGGCTCATTGCATGTAAATAAAATCCACTTTCAGGTAAGAATCCAATACGTAATCAGTCCCCACACTTGCAATCCATATCAACAAAGATTGAATCACAAACAAGGTAAATGGGTGGTCCATGAGGCTCCTACAACAAATGAGAAAATTAATACATATCCATTGTTTTCAACTCCCTACTATTATCATCTTAAAATCGAATATCACTAGAAACAAATTTCCATAGGCCAGTACGACACTTAATACTCCCTTCAGGATAAGGCTCATATATTGATCAAATATGAGACGGCAATGCAGGAGGTTTACCTAGCATGACAGATGCCGTGGTCACCAACCACCTCAGCTGAGATGCTTTTGAACTTCTAATTGGTAATGGACAGAAGGAAAATAGAATTCCTTCTCTGCATTTTAGTTCTTGATTTCAGAGTTTCTCAAGAGGTAAGCCTTTGCACCCTTTTACAGAGCTTCTCAAATAGACCCCTCAATGGTGAGAGTCTCATGCACTGGGCTGCCTTCCTGTAGAGTTTCTCAAAGATAGTAGCTTCAGCTTGGTGATCCACTTGCAGTAGCATCATATATTATATATACATTAACAGCTTCAGGTTATTTCAGTTCCTTCTATAGACTGCAATGACAGATGCATAAATCATGAAAAAAAGCTAGTATTGATCTTGAGTTGGATAGGGCAAATTAATTCTTTAAAAGTCAATGAATTATTGTTTACTAGCATAGGACTTATTCAACAACGACTATTTTTGTTTGATGAGATGGAAAAATTTCAATGTTCGTTGACCAGAGAAACCATTGAGAGTTTGAATTAGTTACCTTCGTTCACTCATTTTTTCTCCCCATTGGTAGAGAGACTGAACTAGTTACTAATTTCTATAAGAAAAAGTAGTAACTAATATTACCAGAAAGAATAAACCTTGAACATGCACAAACTACTGGAATTTTATTTGTTTTCATCCAAAAGGTACATGATTTTTTCCATCTGAGAAACATCTGGCTCAGAAGTATTGGTGCTGGCATTTTCATCTCTTCATTCAATGAACAGTGCAAATTTCTTAGTTACATGGTCTAAAAGAGTATATGCAAGACCGCTGATTTTCTCAATTCAACAGGTTGCCTGAACAGAAGAAAAGGCAGAAATGCAAAGAGATCCAGATTAAAGCATATCACTATTATACATAATTTCTCCTGCTTTCAAAATTTTCTAGAAACCAAAGCATATCCTGGGTGTTAAAAAGAACGAGGCTTACGTACATATCCACACCAACATAAAAAACATTATTGATGCCAAGGGAGGAAACAAAGAGTTGATATAACATGACCTGCTCCTATTCCTTCATTGGCAAACAGAACCTCAAAGAAGCTCAGCCAGCACCAACAATGCAACCCTCTCTATCGACTCAGATGCTTTCACATGCTCAGAATCGGAATGACCGTCTGAAACAAACAAGCGGATGCCAACTGGAAGGCACATTTATCCAGAGTAGACCTTTCATGGTTACAATGAAAACTGGATCTTCTTTCAAGACCTGTAAAGGAAAAGGATTATCAGGACTAATGCTTTACGATACTGCACAATCCAATATCTTTTTGAAAATAGTGTCATCCATTGGCTTACCCTATTGGCAATAGTGTCAAGAAGCTGCAAGTCACTCCTTGCTGAAACTCCTGATTTTTTTTTTACGTTTTAGAAACACAATAAGCGATAAAGGATGGCCAGTGATTGTCAGTCCTGGTACATCCGCCAAGCCTGCACTTCCCCAAGATGAAACAAAAAGGACAGAATGTTAGATTTAGACTTTGAAGTCCAGCAAGGAAAGCTTTTGTTCAGCATACATCACATATAAACAGAAGGTGATTCTTCATATTATAATTATTTAGCTTACTATTCTTAGATCCAAATAACTATCAGAATCTTGTAGTATGATCAGACTGGAAAGTCCAGTAGCATTTCCATGAGTGATCAAGCAACAGTAAGTGACAGCAATAATTCCCCATAGTAGAGCATGCATTTAGCAGGATATTACTTCACAGATGATAAAGTGAATTTGTAAATAGATTTATTTCTATTGCAATATTCTGCCCTCAATTTACTTTGTTTGCATCAATCAGGGAATCAGGTTGCAAGTTTGTCAGCCATATGATAATGAGAAGGTAAATGTTGAAGCCTAATTTCATTCAACTAATTAGTTCATAATGAAAGTTAAGCAATCTCTTTGAGCACCTTCTTTAAAGAAACTAGTTGGCTGATTGCTTAAGTGTTGGTGGCATGGGGAATGTGGTGCCAAAAGAGGTGAAAAAACAAGAAAAAGAAAAAAAAAGAGGTCAAGATGGCCCTTTTCATAATTAAAACTAGACTTGATAGATCTTCTGCTGACTTGTGCTAGGTGCCGGCACAAGCCTGGAAAGGGCTGGCACTTGAAACCTTGGTGCTAAAACAGTAGAGTCCAAGCATATAGGGCAATATCCAAATCTATGCTGAATTCTCTGTACACTATATCCAAATCCATAAAAAGAAGGAATTATGGTGGAAGAGTTGGGTATAGAAGAGAATGCAGCAATTGCTTTGCTACCTTACATTTTTGTATTACAAACTTTTAGCTCTTAGTAAGCTTTGAATGAGTTTGGTATCCAACAAATTAATAGTTGGTCCATCTTTAAATAGAGCATTGGATTATATCCAAGAAGTCAACTTCTACATTGAACTCTTGATTGAGTGTTGAATGGATCAAGAATATATATTTTTTGATGCTCGAGCATTTTCAACAAATATCTTTTTGTAAGCTTATAATGTAGTTTCATCAATGAGCGCAACATACATTTCTTACCTTATAAGATGAAAGTACTAAAACCGGTTATGGTCAATATCAGACTGTATCAAAGAAAGCACGTTTTAGTTCAAGAAGAACCAGTTACCAGACAATGCGGGACAGTTGCAATAGCATGTTCAAACGATTCTCCCAAAAATAAACCAGAGGTAGCACTTATATAACTTAATATCTTGTCTAACAGCTTTTTACACAAGAACACAACTTTCTGTAATCAACTGTTTCTGAGTGTTTCAAGAACAGATGGATTCTCCTCCCAGTAATCAACTGTAGTAATTTCCACACTTGCAAGATAGAGAGGCAAAGATGCAGAAAATACATAACCAGAGCTACTAAGATGCTGCAAGAACAAAACTCTGGATTAGAGCTATGCCTACATGATAGCGTATAAGAGGAAAGGTAGCTTGTCAAGCTGGCCTATATATTCAAAATGTTAGCTGTCTTTTAACCGGCTATTCTTCTTTGTCAATGCTACTAAGGACCTCTAGGTTCGCCTACTTGATCAATGAAAGAACATGAGAAAGGGTTATAAAGGAAATGGCGATGAAAGCCTACTACAGTACAGTTGAAGTCAGCGGCATATTAGGTGATACACGTTCAGATATTATAGAATGATAAAAGTCATGCGACAAAAAGTCAGACTTAAGTCGGAGAAACTTTAACCCACTTTAAAACTAGTTTTTCATAGAGAAAATCCACGCTTAAAAAACAAGTGAAGTGAGGCTTTCATACAATGCTCCAAAATCACAACAGATTAGCTTCCGATAACTGATCAAACTATCAATTTAATTTGTTCACGCCTCGTGATCAACAACTCTGACACTTCCAGTGCAAAAGCCTCCATCAGTTGCCAAGGAATTCCCAGAGCAGCAGTTATTTTATCAATTTTCTCAATTTGCATTGATGAACCAGATTCGGAATGCAAAGAAAAAGACATGAAGGAAGCAAGACAGATAGGACTGAATCCTAAGACCTACTGGAACCCCACAAATATTCAGCAAGACCTCTCCCTTATCTTCCAAGCATATCAAATGAATGGCTTTCATCCACCACAAGCCAGAAGTGGTATTTCTCTTTCAGTTTCACAATCTCATCCAAGGGTGCAATTTGACCAGAATTCTGCTGTAATTCAAAAGCACAACATTATCCTTGAAGCAAGAAAAGGGACTCTAACTGGCAAAAATTTTATTATCAATGATAAAATTGTCAAGACTTGCAACTTATGACAGGGAAATGGACAGAATGCTAAGCTAAAAATTCTTTACACCCTCTTTATTAAATTCCATGCCAAACAGTTTTCAAAATTATAAGATATAAGGGGTAAATATACAGCCTTTGACTGCAACAATTCAGTCTAGTCAGGCACTAGAATTTGCACTCGTAAGGTGAATTGTGGTGGACAATAGTGTATCAAATTCCACAAACCATAAATTCCTTATTTTATTGTACAAATCGTGATCAGTATGCATCAATGAATGTTTTAATTTAAAAGAGAAGTCCATATTAACATTTTAGGAAAAGAATGAGTAAAGAAAACAATGATACACAAGTTAAGCCAAAAAAAACCCTCGAGATGGCAGGAAAGAACCATATCTTTCACTTTGTTACTCAAATTTGTGATGAATAACTATTATTTCTCAGTTATGGTGGATGTTGAGAAAATCAGGAAACATGGACAAGTTCAAGGACTATTATATTCTGATACATAAATAACAAACAACTTTATTTCTTACGTAATTGCCATTAAAAAAAGAGGTGAAGAACATATACTATGAAGTATGAGTATATAGTGGCATGTGAAGAAAATTCGAATGCCACTGACAAGGCAAAAAGGCTTTAGCCAGCCACCAAAGTGGAGTGTCAACAATCATCTTGCCAGCCCATTGCATCAGCCTTGATGGATGGCTGTGACATGGTGCCTACACAAAGACATTTACAGGGCATACAACCTACATAGACAGCTCTCACAACATTCATGTCACCTTCTGTATAAAATAAATGCAATATCTCAACATCGGATATGAAAATGATGGAGAGATTATTTCTGGTAATACCAAACTAATTCAAATTTTTGTCTAAGTGCACACTCTGTACTTCTTATTCATTATAAATATTTAACGTTGATTACAACTTTTTGATTTTTTTACACATAAAAACACCTTTTACTGATTTACTTGGCAACAAGGATGAACTTCATTAAACTATAATTTGCACTTTCTTCAGTTTACCCAAATACTTAAGATCCCAATATTTACCACAACTAAAGATGGTGAAATTTCAAGTAAACTAATTGAATTGTGCATGTTTAACAGCTTCTTGGTTAAGAATGGAGCAGAGTCTAAATAATAAGAAGGCTTGATTAATTCACCAGAAGAATAACGAAATCACCATAGGCACCTGGTATACAGAGTCAACAACAATATATCATTGTATCTTTTCTTCTCACTTATTTCCACGGGTCATTTCATCCAAAGTGCTCTCCAGTGATGCCATATCATTGTGCTTAAAATAAACAAGAGTACTGCTTGATAAGTAAAGTCCATTTTTCACTCCCCAGCAAACACCCTCATCACTGTAAAATCAACAATAACATTTTATATGTTTCTTAAGCAAAAATAAGCATACTTTGAACATTAATATTGTATATATGATTTCTTGTGGCACTATAGCGGCTAGCTAGGAAAAAAAGAACTGCTATTAGGACGAAATTCAGATTTTACAAAGCAGGCTAAAGTAAGCAGTGCAGTATGCTTCAGAATAACAGAGCCAAGAATCCTATGTTCCTAGGAAAAGATTCATCATGTCAGAATTTGTGTAGTCCTAAACATACATTGGAAAAATAAAGAGGATCATATTTTGTCTGAATGAAAATTATTGTACTTTTTTCAAATTCTGTACCAATTCAAATTTTGAAAAATCACAAGATCATTTCGCCTAAAATTTTGGAAAGAACCAAAACAATATATATTAGAGTAAACCTGGGCATACCATACAAACAACAGAGCATTCATCCATATTGCTGTGCTGAACAACAGTAGCAACTCTCAAGGCAATCTAATTTCTACTAATAAATCATTCAAAAAATACCAGTGTTTTAAGTTTCTTCCTGGTTTAATGTTACAACACTAAACATAAGAAGGTATACTTACATGACAACAATATCTCATTTCTTATAAAAGGCTGGAATAACACTGAAGATGGTAGATATCCCATAAGAATAGAGAACAGAATCTGGGGTTCTCAAGAACTTTGCAAATCTAGTCTCCCGATCAAGACAGACATCTACAAAGATGCTACTAATTAGAGTTGAACTTAGTCCTATAAACATTCCTTATTTCACATGTATTGCTTCAGCATAAAGCATGTGATGGTAAAGAAACAAGGTTCACCAATTGACCCATAAAAACCATGAGGACCGCAAGATCCAACACCTTATTTCTCCAATGAACCATGAACCTGCCACTCAGATTAACGTAACTTTCTGAAAACGGCATAAAAAGCAACAATATGGAAAAGAAAAGTTATGTTTTGCACCCAATTATCTTTTAACGTCCAATCAATCCAAGGTAATTTGTTGATGCAAGGTTTCATGACTTCTTTTCCATCTATTATTGCATGGGGCCCAGAAGCATTGTGTAAAACATCAACCCATGAGAAGGGGCAAAATTATGTATCTTTTTTAATTCTTCAACTTTTATTACAGCCTACTTGTCACCTTCAGCACCATCACAAGGAGGAGGAAAATACAAAACATAGTTATTTCTAAGTCTACAATAAAATATTATCCCTGCAAGAAAACAACCTAAAGCTTGTAAGGTCAGTTTCGCCGAGATAAAGGAAACATGCCTTTCTAAATGCATGTTCTTCTCACTGTTATATCCACTGAATTTTTTATTAACTAGGAGATGAACCTGAATCCATGAAACCCCTTATACTAGTGTCTTGGTGTTCCCAGTAGGGTGAGTCCAAATCGTTAAGGCTTGGATGTGAAATAGGAGCAAAGCATGTCAAATGAATGTTCAACATAGAGAAGAGCGTAATAAACGGATATTCAGTGCAGCACCAACCAAGGACAACTGAGGGAAACAATATGAGATGGTTTGGATCGATAACATTTCATTATTTTCCACTAATATTAAGCTAGAACTGCGACGATTGCAATATGATCCATGATATGGACTCAAGAAAGAAATCGTCATCCAACAACCAATGTTCTAAAATTTGCAACCGTAAGCAAATTGATACAAAGGCATCTTGCAGTGGACATTTCAATGACTCAAAAGGAGCAGTTTAAGCATAGTATTAAATCTCAAAGGGGCAAATTTATTCACCTCTCCGAAGTAGGAGGTTGAGCTAGCATTTCCTCCATGATAGGTGGATGAAGAGATTGGCACCCATTCCTCACAAAGTTCATCTATTTCCTGCAGTTTGTGACATAAGGTTGTTCAAAATTTATCATAATATCAAATTCACAACCAAAGGGGTCAATCAAAAGCCACTTTTTAAAAATAGAGGGAAACTTAAAGGGGAACCAAGAACATACATCAATTTGATTAATTTACACTTACCAAAGTAATAACATATCTTCTCAGTCAGTGGTTTCTCTGGGGCCTTGTAGCTCTTTCTTGTAAGCTGGAACAATCATAATATCAAATTCACAACCAAAGGGGTCAATCAAAAGCCACTTTTTAAAAATAGAGGGAAACTTAAAGGGGAACCAAGAACATACATCAATTTGATTAATTTACACTTACCAAAGTAATAACATATCTTCTCAGTCAGTGGTTTCTCTGGGGCCTTGTAGCTCTTTCTTGTAAGCTGGAACAATATCACTGCACACAGGAGCACTTCAACAACCAGGCGCCGGTGCCCTTCAATCACAAAAACACCAACATAAACTCAGTTCAGAACGACTTCTTCCCCTGTTAGGATAATTATCAATCACAAGAAAGTCAAAATTCTTCATCATTTTTAAAACTATTGAACCCACCATACAATATGGACCCTGAAAACAACTACCCTGGCAAGCGGAGCATCAAATGCAACTCGAATATACCGAACTGTTCACAATTTTATGCCACCGGGTGGAAACCAAATTACTTGGCTACATCTATCAACACTAAATTAAGCAGCAAATTCATTAGGAAAGGTATCAATAGACCAACCGTATCCATGATTCCCAAACAGAGTTCTACATTACGACGGAAAAAAAGGCAGCATCTTTATTCCCTAAGAATCTTACATAAATCTAGCTACCTTTCAAGACCAAATGATTCGAGAGCAAGGACAACGCGATAAGAAGAAACACAAAACCCAAAATTTCAGCAATGGCGAGAGAAAAAAAAAAGGAATCCGGCTAAAACATAAATTGAAATTCCAAAACTAAAAGACAGGACAAAGACAGGCGGAGAGAGGGCGGAAGTGCTCACCTACAAAACCCTGGCCCACACGGAATCGCCTGGGATTTGTCCTCTGAGATCTATACTAAACCAGAACAAGCATATACACGCACATATACACGGAGAGATTCAAACAGAATCCATGGGAAGGGGGTTCGTCGTTTAAGAGCCAGTCGATGCTCAATATTTTTCAATTCAAGGGGTCAATAATTTGGTTGGATATTGCTGATTTCAGGTAACTTACCAACAAAACAAAAGAAAATAAAGGAAAAATTAAGATTCGGAAGAACAATCGTCAGAACTGCACTTGTTGGCGAATACAAGAATGCAATGGGTTTAAGCCAGCCCATCGTACCAAACGAGACCATCCACTAAGGCATGTTTGGCCGAGCCGGTAGAGCTTTTTAGATTTTTTATAAAAAAATTATTTGCTCTTCCGTCACTATATTTATAAAATACTATAAAATTTTATTATATATTTAATAAATAAATTAAAAAATATTTTTGGTATGACAATTGTATAGTTATACAACAGGAACATAATAAAATAAAATATAATATAATATTGATGCAATATAATATAATATTATTATAATATAGTAATATAATATTGTATACTACAATATAATAATATAATATAATTTGATATTATATAACATAAGATATCAATATATTATAATATAATATAATTTTTATAGTATAATATAATAATAAAGATATAAAATATTATAATTATTCTCTTATATATTAATAAATATATAAAAAATATTTTTTATATAATTATACTATTTTATTATGGATGTTTTGGTTTAAAAAGAAAAAAAAAATTATAAATCAAAACAGTTTCCGAGTGCTAAATATGCTTTTCCGAAAGTTCCATTTTGAAGTTTCTCTCAAGAAATTGTTTTAGCTTTCTGGCAAAGCTAAAATAATTTTTTGATTTTTTTATCAAATACCTATATTCTGTCCAAAAGTACTTTAGGAGAGGAAGAAAATATTTTCTGTCCCACCAAAACTCTGCTAAACGGACTTAAGGGATCGGTAAGCTCAATTGAGGCTAGGCCTGGCCCAAACCTAATATAGCGCCCGATTCGTTTCCTGCACTAATTTCACAGCATAGCCCCCTACCTACACCTAAGCCTGATTCTTCCAGGCCCGGCCTTATGTCTTCTTCGGCTTACCAGGCCCACCGAAATCCCTACCTGCCACGACGTCCCCACCTCAAACGTGCGCCGGGGGTGCATCTTTCTCGAGAAAAGAAGGATTCACGTTCCTTCCCGCAAATCCACCGTTGGATCACCAGCTGCTCGCTTTGAGATATGTTCCGACGGATGACTGACCGGCTCGGAACGCTTTGAGAGCTGTGCGGCGGGTGATCCAACGGTGGTTTCGCGCGAAGAAACGTACAACCGGGTCCCACTCAAACTCAAACATTCAGCAAGTTCCACACGATTCCGTCTCTCCTTACGATCAAAAACCTCTGCGATCTTGCCCTGATCTCGGAACCACCAGACTTCCACCAGTACAAACGAAGAAGCATTATTCCATGTTGCACCCTTTAGAAGCCATTGAAGCCCTGCTTTCCTTCCTGATCTCACTTTATCTGCGGCATCTGGAACCTATTTTCTCTTGCCTGAAGAAAGAAGCACTATGGCAGCTCTCCTTTCTCCTGAACTAACTTCCCACTTCACTTGCTTTAATGAAAAGTTCTTCTTGCGACCACCACCATAAGCTTATCAAGCTGAAGCCACTGCCTGGCTCATGCAATGACTAGTTATACAGAATGGCAATGCCTTTAATATGATCACCAGAAATTGCAGTTGTTTTTTTTGGGAGAAAGGCTTTCCTCGGAGCTTCACATCAAAGTTTCTTGTTCAAGTAAACCCTCAGAGAAATGGTTTTGCTTAATAGGTTGGCAAGGCAAGTAGTTACTGTGGGGGACAGCATGGTCCCTAGTCAAAGCTATATTCCTCCTTGCTAAGCTTTGAAAAGAAGAGCACGTGATCCTAAGCTATAGAAGCCGAACTCTTAAAGTAAGAGCCGCATTAATCTAAAGCTGAACTATTTCGAATTTGTTTATACCAAAAGAACATAAGGATTAGAAAGTGTTTTACTTCATACACTTTAATCATTAATACATATGAATCTGATGCCTCTAATCAGGCTTTATGAACCTCCAAATGCTTCTCAGCATTGGATTCGATGGCAGCCCTGCACTGAACGAGATAAAAGATTCTTTTGGGACCAGTAGTTGCTTAATCACTCTAAAATATGGCAAGCATTTGTTCTCTCCAGTGCATTGGCTGACCAAAGAACAGCAAGGGAAAAAAGGAAAGTTCCTGAGACAACAAGAGATGCTTTCAAATGATAAGCAACGTATGCTTTTTTATGAAATAGAGAAATTCGCCATCATTTGTGCTCTTTATTTTGTTGGCAGATATGCAAAGAGGTGCACCCCAGCTAGATCTCTGAGGACCCATGCGGACGTGTGTTTAGTCTCACATTGGTTATTCGGTGGGTAGGTTTTGAATACTTATACATGATTAAGGAATCCAAATAATACTTTCCGGTTAGCTATTTTGGGTGAGTTCCTGAGTTATTACAAATAGTATTAGAGCGGATCGGACCTATAACCTATGTGGACTAGGAGACACTGCAACATAGATTCATTGGGGCCCACCACGAGCCGATAGTGGTATTTGTGATTAGATTTGAATAGATTTGAACATTTAGCCTGACGAGGACGTCATGGCTTAAATGGGAGAGTATGTGAAGACCCATGCGGACGTGTGTTTAGTTCCACATCGGTTATTCATTGGGGAGATCTTGCATACTTATACAGGATCAAGAAATCCAAATAATATCTTCTGGCTAGCCATTTTTGGTGAGGTTCCGGATTGTTACAGGATAGGGTTAAAATCTTGCGGTTTTATTCAAAAGGGTCATTTTGGCTGGCCCGATTACGATAAGATTGAATTTATAGCATAAACATCCTGCAAGGATACGTTGTCCATGAAATTTGGACCAACTGCTCCACCATTTTTGATAAAAAAAACTTTTAAATTGAACCCTTTCTTGTTGCATACAACACCTTTTACTTTATATGTTTTGAAGAATATGCTTTCTTATTTACATTTCCTAAACAACACCGGAAAATCCTGATAGTTTGAACAAAATTCCTTTCTAAATTGCGGAAGAATTTAATTGTAAACAATGGTTAACACACTTATTATGGATGCAAAACGATAGTTTCATAACTTATGTTAGATTGTACTTTTATAATTTTAATCCATCTATGCAATCATATTAAAGTTTATTCTCATTTCTTCCATATAAAAATAGTAAATAGTTAAAGTGGCAATGCTTCACCATTCAACCCATTTAGCTTGATTCAACCATTATAAATGAGCTTAGTTTACCTTTTTTAATACAATAGTCAGATTTGGGTCAAGATTTGGATAGACAATTTTTTTTTATCCATCTTGTTTCCGATCCAACCCATATCTTATATGATCCGACTCCAATTGCCGCCTCATGACTAATATCCTTTTTACACTCGAAATAAGTTCAATCTTACCTTATGATTTAGATACAACATTAAAGAAAGATTTTGTTTGAATTATCAATTATTTATGTCGTTTTGTAGATATTAGTAAAGGAAGGTGTTCCTTAGGTATGTGATACTCGTATGTCAATAAAACGCAGGCGGCCTGAAGTCCAAACGAAAGTTTTCATTTTATGGGCTGTCTTCATCCTTGCCAATATGGTAGCCATGAATTGGCGCAGTACATGGAGATAAAGGTGATGGCAGTCCGGGACTTCGGATATCATTCCGTCGATCATATTCATACGCTTTCACATGGAATTTTTTCCGGTTCGCATGTTCTCATGCACACACGTGCCAAGCTGGGTCCGTAACAAAGAGACGAGGTGGAAACCCGATGAGAAAACTGAAAGGCTCGTTTGGTTCACGGAAAACATTTTTTTCTTCTAGGAATATGATTCCTAAAAAGAAGATTCCTAGAAAAAGAATATTTGGAAGTGTACTTTTGGCATGTTTGATTAAACATGGAAAAGTGACAGATTTTCAAAGTGCTTATATTTGGTTGACCATCCACTTTCTTGGAAAAGTTATGTATAATTCCTATTATACTTTTAATAAAAATTAGGCTTTTAATGCCTTTTTAATGCTGAAGGGCTCTTTTGGAAAAAGATAAAAATAGAATAATTTCAATCTTATAGCAAAATAACTTTCCTATGAAAATGAAAAAAACTTTTTCATAAAATGTGAAAATAATATTCTCATAAAAATACATTTTTTTCGTCTGTTTTTTTAAAAATTCTAACTAAATAAAAGACATCTCATTATTTTTTTGTTGACCTTTTTT
>JAOXJJ010000481.1:13446970-13461278 GCA_025769935.1 Phoenix roebelenii
TTTTTTTTTTTTTTTTTTTTTTTTTTTTTTTTTTTTTTTTTTTTTTTTTTTTTTTTTTTTTTTTTTTTTTTTTTTTCCTCCATGCAAACCAAGCGAGCCCGAAATTTACCGAGCTCCACGTGAAACATCGGCAAAAGCACAAGAAGGGCGAATGGATTGTCTGGCGAAAAGAAGACACCGTTTTTAAGCAAAAAAAAAAAAAAAGACACCGCCTCCCCAACCGCGACGTAGGCCGTTCTCATCCAAAGCCGCGCCTGCGTCCCGGATTCTTCTGGAAGCGGCGGCACAGTCTCCAAGTCGGCCACTTGATCAAAATATATTATCCTCAGCCACGTAGAGTTCATAAGGAGCATCTGTCTTTTGTGAGGAGGGAAGAAAACCTCTATCTGATGGGATACAGGAGAATTAATCCCCCATAATTTAATGCACCGGAACCATGAAAGAGGAGGCAAGGTTCTCTTGGAAAGAAAAGCAAAAGCTTTAATATAAAGAAATTATATATAGTAGTGGAAACAAAAGAAAGAAATCCACTAATCCACCACACCGCCTTCTTCTTCTTTTTCTTTTGTGTGTGTGTGTGTGTGTGTGTGTGTGTGTCCTCAAGCGTATTGGTGAAGAATATGATTTGTGAATTCTCTTGAATGAAGACTAAATATTCTTGGCTCCGCGAGAGACCAAACTCCTCGTATCTTTTTGTCCTCAGGGACCAGAGAGAAGAAGAGAATACCTGAGAAAATAATACTAGATAAAGTCAGGAGAAGCAAGCAAGAAACTGTAATAAGGCTTTCCATCAAGCCAATGGACAAAGACCGAAACCAGCTTGTGTATAAATAAAATAAAATCTGCATTCAAGTAAATGCAACTTGGGAATTTTCATTGCAGAAAGAGATGATAACGATCTATATTCCCTTCTTCCAGAAAATTACAGGCTGCTCCTGCTGCTTATAACCCTGTTCTTTTTTAATTCGCAGCTTATTCAAAGTTACAGAACACCTCCATACTATCATGACCAGCTTTTCCACATCTCCCACCTTCACATTTAGCACGGCTCGACAACTACGTACCGGGACATCATCTACAGCGACATGAAATATTAGCACCAAAACGGAGAAAAGAAAATCGAAAACAAGAGAAATGACCGGCCAAATCCATGCGGAAAGGTAACCCTTATTCCCGTCCGGCGATCAGATGTCGACGTCGCAGTCCGGCGTGCCGAGCAGCGGGACCTGCCCGCTGACTCCCTTCTTGGCGCCAAGCAGCATGTCGCACCTTACATACATCCCATACCATGCGCTGTGGAACGGCCCGGACTTGTATCTGAGCCGGCCGAGCATCACCAGCCGCAAGGCCACCACCCCATAGGCCTCATCAGTCATCAGCCCTGCCGCGATGTCCCCCGACACCGGCACGGGGCCCCCACCGAGCACCGGCGACACAGCCACCGCGCTGTCCCTCTCCTGGTACAGCGGTGGCAGCGGGGCCGGCGCGGTGATGGCCTGATCGTGGTAGGTGACGTAGGCCGAGAGGCGGTCGTAGCGAATCGAGGCACGCTCATTTGTGTTGCGGATGAGGACGGTGAACTGCATGGTGGTGGTGATGGCAGTGGCAGGAACGGCGGCGGAGGCTGTGCCGTTGCCAAGCTGGTAGATGGCAGTGCTGAGAATAGAGAAGTGGGGGCGAGAGGGACGGTAGACGAGGTAGAGGATGAGGGCCGTGATGCCAGCGAGGAGGATGAAGACGAGGATGGCGGAGCAGAGGAGGCGAGCGGGGTTGGCAGCCGAAGGAGACATGGCCGTACTCCGCTTCGTGGTGCCTTCAGGCATACTCACTGGCGGAGTGGTGGAGGCTCCCCAAGCCAGACGGAGCTGCTAAGAATTTTATAGGTAGAAGCTAAAGAGAGAGGAGGGAAAGATTTCTGATGGTGGAGGGGCTGAGAGGTGACGGGGAATGGAGTGGTAGTGGGATTCTGATGTGTAAATAGGGCAGGTTCCTTTCCCACTGAAGCTTCCGTTTAGGTTTATGCGGTAGCTTCTTTATTTTTCCTGCTGCCTTTTCTTTTGAGAAAAGGGAGGCGAGGGCGATGATATGAGGAGAAACAAGGCAGTGTGGTAGACTCTTCTCTGCATCACTCTGATAGCTTTTCTTATTTTTGATATTTGTTAACAAGTCTACCATCTGCTTGAAGACACAGCTATAGATGAAGCAGGTTATCGGGGACTCCTTGACATGAGAGAGCAGAAGGGGTTATAGAGTTTCCTGGGCATCCCTGTCACAGAGAGGGGACTATGGGTGTTGGCGTGTTTCAGCATAGTCTAGAAGCGGCTAGAGGGTTGGCTAGCAGCCTCGTTATCCATAGTGAGTAGGCTGACACGGGTGAGATTGGTCCTGAACTCTATGCCAGTTTATCTCATGTCCAACACAATCATTCTGAAGACTTTATTGGGGAGAATTGAGCATCTTCTCCGGAGCTTTCTGTGGAGCTCACATGGTAGTAGATATGGAGTGCACATACTGGCGTGAGAGACAGTTTGCCAGCCGACTCATGAGGGAGAGCTGGGTGTCCAGTCTCTTCTCATGAGGAGAGAGGCTATGATTGCTCGACATGCGACGAGACTGTTTCTTAAGCCACAATGCTTATGGAGTCAGGTGATGACTACCCGTTATGGACCAGTTACGGCAAGTGGGATAGCTCAGAGTGGCCGATTGTGCTCCTTCCTATGGTGGGAGATCTGTAGGCACGTGCCCACTACCGTGGCTAACACCAGGTGGATGATTGGTGATAGGTGCAATGTGGATGTTGTAGAGAACTGTTGGGTGAATACTCTCCCGGTGAGGCTCTGATCAACCATGGCCCATGTTGAGGCCATGGACGGTCTACGGATTTGCAATCTCCTCTGCCTTGACTAGACAGGGTAGGATACTAGCCAGATCAGCCATTTGTTTGGTGAGCACCTCATGAAGAGAGTCCAATCGTTGGCGATTCTGAAGAGTACCGGTCCAGATGTGAAGATTTGATGTACGTCATGCAGTCCTAGGGTCAAAATGAGAGACATATACGGCCTTCTTTAGTATAAGCAGCACCCGAGGCAGAATTACACCTAAATTTGGAGGTTCGGTCTTCATCCAAGGGTTGCCCTATTCCTCTAGAAGGTATTTTGGGATCGGCTACCGATGAGATTTGTGCTGAGTAGGCATGGATTGGACATCCAACCGCACTACTTTGGGTGCCATGTGGAGGAGACCGTGGACCACGTTCTATTTTAATGCGATCGAGCTATGAGAGTTTGGAGGCTCGTCGATATCCTGTCGGATGCTCGGTGCTAGTCGACCCTTTCACCCAAGGGTTCAGATGGTGGGCTACCATTCCTCAGACCCGGAATGCGGCCATTGGGGCGATTTACATCGCTTACCATATTTGGCTGGCTAAGACTCCTGAACCTTTGGAGAGAGTAGTCCTACACATAGGTTTGTTATAAAGCGGGCCCATGTACAGGTGGCAGAGATCACCCATGCAGGCCATCGAACATGCCTTTGACAGCTTGGGACATTTGAGGCCCTACATCTACTCTTGTAGCACTACGGACATAATTTTTAATTTTTTTTACTTAAGAGTCCTCACTTCTAAGTTTCCTCAAGATCAACTTTCATGGATCCATGTTGGATGGTGACAGAAAGGGTGGTATGGGCTTCGTGATCAGATGCCCGAATTCTAGAGTAGTTGTAGCTGGTGGGTGCCAGATTTTTGACATTTATGTTCCTAAAGCGGAGCTGAGGACAGTTTGGGTTGGTCTATGTCAAGCCCGACGTATTCTATGAGTCAGTGTAGTCCTACTTGAGGGTGAGTTAGCTACGGTGATCGGCTAAATCCAAAGGTGCACTGGTGGCATGTATAGCTATCATCCATTGCTCCAAGATATTTGGACCATGATAGATGGAGACATTGCCTTCCAGACCAAATATATCTACAGGGAGGCCAATAGAGTTGTAGATTGGGTGGCCTCATACGTGACTGATCACTCTGAAATAGCTCTATGGATTGGTGAGAGGAAACTGCCTAGAGTGCTCCGAGATTTATTATTTTTTAACTTTTTTAGATATATTTCCAGTAAAAATGTATGAGTCACCCATTGTAGCAAACAAAAAAAATATATATTTTACAAAACCAAGTAAATTTGAAGAAATGGTTACAGTTATTCTACCATAAATAGTATCTGATTTTACAATTTATTTTTATATACATATTTCCAGGTTTCATTACAGGTCATCCCTATCATATTATTATTGAAGATGCAAGGAAAGAGAATAAAAAGCTACTTAACCCCAAAGGGATTGAAAAGGACTGTCACATTGACTCCAGTTTATGCAAGCACACCTTTTCCCCGGGGCAGCATTCGAAAAGAAAAAGGCTGACTAAGTAAGGAATATAAAAGCTAATATTAATGCGATAAATGCTCTTTTGGCGTAACGAAATTAATTAGTAATCCCATATGCTCAAAATAGTGTTAAGGAACAGGTTCTTTTGTCAAATATTCACAATTGTTTCATGTCTACTGGTCGATAATTTTAATAAATTAATGTAAATTTTTTAGCACAAAAAGTGTCAGTTTTTACAAATATAGTGCAAGTCTTTGTTTTTATTTTATTCATTTTTTTTAGCACATGCATGCTTGGGGAAAGAAAAAGAAGCAAGAGAGTAGATGAACAGATTAGTGCGAGAAATTTCTGCAGTAAATCAAATACTTATAAGTGATGTTGTAAGTGGTTATATAATGAATGGAAGGATGTATACATATGAGAGGGTACATCTTGGCCATCATCTGGTGATGGAAATGCAATAAGAGATTTGACATTTGAATTTATAGTAGCCTATGGAACACATACTTTAGCAAGAGATTATCTAGTTATCTTCAAGGAGGGATTCCATCGTCAGATAAGGCTAGTAACCTGATGATGGGAGCCTGAGGGGCAGAAGTAGGTTTCAAAAAGTTGGTAAGCACAGGAAGGAAGGATGACTTGGGAAATTGATCAAACTGTGAGGACAGAAAATGTGAATTTCTGGTTCAGCACCTAGCTTCAAAAGTCAATGAGCAAAACACATGGACTCGAAATCAAAAACATAGAAGCAAGTTCATTGCGTAAATGCAACGAATGGTAGTATCGCAAGGGTGATGCCTCAATATATACCAAATGTCACACCACAATCCCTACTCCAAGTTTATATTATAACAAGTGAAACTACAATTCTATCTGCAGAATCACATGCTACGAAACCAAGTGATAATAAAAACATTATCAACAAGCAACATTGCAAAGGAAAAACAACTTGCCTTATTGCCAGAAGACACAAGGGACATAGACAACACATGGACACAGAAATGGGTACTAACAGAGTTGTTAAGATTTATATATCAATGGAAGATAGGATAAAAAAACTTTCTAGTACACTCTTGTATGCTCTAGTATATTCTATTATAGATTTATATACCAACAAAAGAAAGATAGCGAGCTCTGTAGTTTAGTCCAGTATGTTCCATGATAGTTACACCGTGCACTAGCACGGTTGTGTGCTAAGCACTTGGACATAACTGATATAGTGCATGCCATTGCCAGTCATATGGTACTTCAGTCCATGCACTGACAATGCAGATGAACATGGATGTGAAGCTAAAAGAAAGACATATACAACAGATCTAGAGAGCGAAAGGATGAACATTAAGATAGGAAATTGATATCTTAGCAATTTTTTTTTTTTGAGAGAGAGAAGAGCCAAGAAGTATGGGCAAGACAATTACAACATTCAGATACAATTTACAGCAAATAAAAGAAACCGGCTGTTAAAAATTAAATGGTGAAGAAAATAATTAACACCACTTGCCTAGAGTCACACTTGATGAACAAATTGTGCCTTCACCCAGGTATGCAGTTCTGCAAGTCTCTTCCTGCTCTGATATTTAACTGTTGAGGAGATCTGATTCTATGACAAGTACATATGCCTTAATAGAAAGTTAATATCTTGATATTTAACAATCATAGCTAATCCTACTGCTTCGTTTACAGTTAAGTTCACCTCGTATTCTTCCTGATATAAGTGTTTTTCTGTCTGTGGATCATCCTAGTTTTCTGTAGGAGCTCTGTTGAGCATCAGGACGGACATAAACTAATCTTATGAATTAGTATGGAATAGTTGCAGACATTCTTTACCTAGAATCTGTCCTTTGTCTTCAACAGGAATTTGGTCAATGCCACTTCTCTTTGGCTGCAAAAAAATGGCTTAATTTCTTCATGAGCTAACCGTCCCCCATTATTTCCACCATCTGCAACTTCAATGACCTTCAGCATGTCATCTGACATGATATTCTGTTTGGTTTCATTGCAAATGCGCCTACATCTAAGAAGGTTTCCACTGACAGTGTGTATAATATTACTTCCACTGTCCCACATGGCAAGTAAAAGAGGTCGCTGATTATTCACCAGCTCCATTTTTTCGTTTGTGTGTTTAATCAGTAAAGTAGGCTGGCTTTTTGACAATTCTGCAATGGTGAGTTTCCTTGGTATTGTGATTTTCAATCTTTGATATTTAAATGGCGCTCAGTGATTTGCTTCCTGCCACATGGTTTGTCCTGGACTCCACAATGGATGAGTTGACTGTGGTGTATACCCAGCACATAAATTTCAATAGTATTGCCCTAAATAACATGGCATAGAACCCAGAGGAAAGTGTTGAACTGCATGCCATCTAGACTGACAAAAGCAACATGTAGGGAGTTGGTATCTTCATAATTCACGTTTGGTCCTGCTACATTATGTAGTGAGACACTGATAGCATTTCCTGACACTTGGTCTGAGTTGAGGTTTGCAGGAAGGGCACAGATAAAGACATTTTGTCCAGTTACAAAATCACATGGTGATAGCAAATTTGGCTCTGCTGCTGTTCTATTTCCTGCAGAAGGAGAAAAAAGGTTATCCAGCAACAGATGAAAAATATGGAAGTCTTCATGTAATCAAAGATCAAAAATGATTGAAATCACTTGGTGATTTTTACTTTCTTGCGGGAGGTATTGGAACTCATCCAGAGAAAATAAACATTATAATATAATTGCATCATTAGATGCAGTAACTAACATCTTCTACACCCCCTTTCCTATCTTCTAAAACCCAAGGTAGATAATCAACCAAGCGCTTGACACAAAACTGACGAACTGACCATGAAGTAAATCTGTCAATGGAACAGAAAGAAGACCAAGTAGGTAATTTAGTTGTTAGGTCAGAGCGTATCAGCATAAGATGGAGGAATTTGCTGGGCAAGCTGTGGAGATGCTCAAAGAAGCATGATTACATACCAAGATTAGCATAAGAAAAGGCATCATGGCAGTTGATAAGTAAAAATGGTGCAATATTGGTGATGAAAGAGTTTCACAGGCACATTGAGATGCATATTTATAGAAGGAATAAAATGTCAAATGGTAAATATGAAGCAGCTTACAATGAGGTTCAACAATGTCAAACGGTAACTATGAAGCACATTGCAATTAGGTTCAACCAAGGCAAAATGTTTCAATTGCACGACTAGAGGCCAAGAAAGTCATACTGCTGATGCTTTTAGCTAGTGATAGCAGAATTGTCTTGAATCAAGCAATTCGGGCATACTGAATTGAACAAGAGCATGATGGTTTTGATCTTCGAAATGAGATAAGGTGAACCAAGCTATACTGGTCCAAAGTGGGCCGAACTGATCAGTTCTACCCAGTTTCGGGTGGCATTGTCCCGGTTTGCCCTGGCCGGACAGCCCACTTCTCTCTCTCTCTCTCATTTCTCTCCTTGCCTCTCTCACTCTTCAATCTCCCATGACGAATTTGGTGCTTCCGTTGAGAGGAGTATTCCAAAACCTTGTCAAGGTATAGATGCCATAAAATGAAGTTAACTTGGCTTAAAATTTCAAAGTGATTGAATAGGCTATATAAGTCCAAGAAGTTATGGATAACATCTAGCTTCTGGCAACCTGAAATCACACCATAAGTGAGCTCTGTCTATCCCATGAAAAATGAGGCACGATGCACTCTGCTATGTTATAGCAAACACTGAACTCCAGCATTATATGCTTCAGTAGAAAGTATTAATCATGCTAGTAGAAAACTTAAACCAAATAACATTTATAAAAGCATTATGTCGAACAAATGAGCAAGTAAACTGAGCTGTACCTAAGTATTACCTTAGGACCTATATAATTTAAAATACGGTATAAAGCATTAAGATATCTAATATTCCTTTTAATTATGTAAAAATAAAAATGATAACCATGTGAGTGGTACTGACCACATCTCAGCTGATCACAGACAAAGATCTCAAGATGACAAAGTCAATTCAGTTTCTATCAGATCATAGTCTGTTCCAATTTCATTGTACCTGAAATAGCGAGATTTATTGAACTGTACAGCACGTAAAACGTGAGAAACAATTGTATAAATTGTGAACATCAATACATATTTAATGACTTGGGAAGCTAAATATTTTACATGGTATCAGAGCCTATTCCTACAAACGCAAAACCTCTTTTTATCCTTTCAATCCTATGGCTTCTTCTTCTGAGAATTCCGTTGCCTTTGTTGCTCCTAATATTGGACAACTTATTTCTGTCAAGTTGGATGGTCCCATTTCATATCTTCCTTGGCTTGCACAATTCACCCCTGTGCTAAAGTCTAATGATCTCTGGAGTTTTGTGGACCGTTCTGGCACCGCTCCTGAAGAATTTCTTTCATCTGAGGATGGAACTTCTAAATCTGTCAACTCTGCCTGTACCCTCTGACATAACAAGGACCAGTTTATTCTTAGTATCATTAATGCTACACTGGCTCCTAAGGTTCTCTCCACCCAGTATGGTGTTACTACTACACGTCAGGCCTGGGTTTCTCTATCCCAACGCTTTGTGTCGCAGTTAGCTTCTCATGTTGCTCGTTTGAAATGTCAACTCCAACACTGTGCCAAGGCTCTTCCTCTTGTCAAGATTATCTAGGCAATGCCAAGGCCCTTGCTGATGTGTTAGCTGCTGTTGGCAAGCCAGTAGCAAATGATGACCTAATTGGCTATATTGTAAGTGGTCTGACTTCATCATACACATCATTTATCTCATCATTCTCCTTTGCTACTCGTCAACAGGCTCTCTCCTTTGAGGACTTCCAATCTGAGCTTGCTCATGAGGATCTCTTGGAACAACACTAGCAAATTGTACAATTGAAAGGTAGGTTTGTTATGGTGGCAAAGTATAACAACCAACAATTTTCTCGGCCATCCAACAACAACTCCTTAAGTAACTTCAAGCAGAAGCAAGGAAACAACACTAGAGCTCCTCAGTGCAACTACACCCCAAAACCCAATTCAGGGTCTTCCTCTGGTTCTCACAAACAGGGTGGTAATGTTTAGATATTCTAGGATAATCATGAGAAATGTCAAATTTGTGGTAAATATGATCATGGTGCACTTGATTGTTTCAAACGTCTGGACCACTCTTACTAAGGGCGCATTCCTGTTACTCAACTTGCTGCAATGGTGGCCCGACGCTCTTCTCCCCCAAAAGATGATGCTTGGTATGCTGATTCTGGTGCCAACCAGCACATAACTGCAAGTCTTGAAAATCTTTCCCTGCATCAGCCTTACACTGGTGGTGATACTATTGTTGTTGGTAACGGTATAGGTTTAACAATTGCAAATACTGGCTCTATTTCCTTTTCCTTACACAACAAAAAAATAACACTTCCAACTGTGCTAAAGCTTTAGCCAATCTCTTATCCATTAATCAATTTTGTCAGGATAACCATTGCTATTTTGTACTCACTGATTCTCATTTTTTTGTAAAGGACATGCGGACAGGCATGACAATGCTCGAGGGAAAAAGTGAAGGAGGCCTATATCCTATCCGCTTAGCAAGGACCACACTCAAAAATCACAACAATCCAATAGACTTTCTCGGGGTAAGAGTTCCCTTGGAAATTTGGCATTCAAGATTGGGTCATCCATCTCATTCTGTTTTAAGTCGTGTTGTGTCGAGTCATAAGCTTCCTGTTTATGGTTTGTTGAATAAAGAAAGCATCTGTGAATCCTGCCAACTTGGCAAGGCTAAGCAGCTTCCCTTTGCTGAGTCTACTAGAGTTTCTATATCTCCTCTAGAGCTAGTTCATTCTGATGTTTGGTCATGTGCTACCAAATCTTTAACCGACAGCTTGTACTATGTTTTATTTATCGACGATTTTTCTCGTTTCACATGGCTCTTTCCTTTACAACGCAAAACTGATGTCTTCACTTGCTTTGTTAAATTTAAAACGCTTGTTGAAAATTTGTTCAGCATAAAAATTAAACAATTTCAGACCGACAACGGCGGTGAATACCTCTCTACTCCATTTCAAAAATTTTTAGCTCAGCATGGGATCTATCATCAATTAAGCTGCCCATATACTGCTCAACAGAATGGCCTTGCCGAAAGAAAACATAGACATGCCATTGAAATGGGGTTGTCTCTTCTTGCACAATCTCATCTACCTATGACCTTTTGGGTTGATGCTTTCCTAACTTCAACCTACCTAATAAATAGATTACCAGCTCCGGTTCTTGATCATGTCTCACCATACACAAAACTCTTTGGTACTACCCCAGATTACAGATTGTTACGCACATTTGGTTGTGTTTGTTATCCTTTGGTAACTCCCTATAATAATCACAAATTAATGTTTCATAGTAAGTTGTGTATTTTCATGGGATATGGTTTTCAACAGAAAGGCTACCGTTGCTTTGACCCTATCTCTTGTCGAGTTTATATATCTAGGAATGTTGTGTTTAATGAGTGTAGGTTTTCTGCGATAACTCCTTCACCTCAACACTCGACGTTGCCATGTTCTACTGCATCTCTTGGCGAAATATTAGGTGAGATTTCTATTCTTTCTATTCAGTTATCATCATTAAGTCAAACTCATACACACTTAACTTTGCCTGATCCTTCTTCTATAGTCTATCTGCCCTTGCCAACTCCTACGAATCCTGAGCCTTCTTCACCAAGCCATAGTCTTGTGCCAGATGCTACTCCTCCCATATTAAGTGGCTCTAGTCCTATTCCTTCGCATCATTCTAATCTTGCTCAACCCAATACCACCCCCAACCCTGCTGTAGTTGATCCCGTACCAAATACATTCCGACACTCTATGATGACCCGTTCTAAAATTGGGACTCTAAAACCTAAAACCTTTCCTGATCACAAACTTTTTCTCACCACAAACATCTTCTTCGTGCCTTAACAGTAACAACCTTGCCATCCGAACCTAACTGTTATTCAAAAGCAGTGTTATCGCCAAAGTGGAGGGCTGCCATGGGTGAGGAATTTGACACTCTTATTGCTAACGATACCTGGATGCTTTGTCCTAGTCCCGCTAATCATAATATTTTACGGAATAAATGGGTGTACAGGATTAAGCAAAAGGAAGATGGCTCCCTTGATCGCTATAAAGCGCGGCTCATTGCCAATGGTTTCGATTAGGAAGTTGGAGTTGACTTTACAAAGACGTCCAGTCCTGTTATCAAACAGAGCACTGTCCGAGTGATTTTGGCCTTAGCAGTACAAGTCAATTGGCCTATTAAACAGTTAGATGTGTCTAACGCCTTCTTGAATGGTTTTCTCACCGATGAGGTATACATGGAACAACCTAAGGGTTTTATTGATCCCAATTATCCTGACTATATCTCCAGACTTCGAAAATCTCTCTACAGATTAAAACAGGCTCCTCATGCCTGGTACACTAAACTTTCAGAATCACTGCTCAGCCTCAGGTTTACTGCCTCATCTGTCGACACTTCCTTGTTTTTATTTCACAAGGACAAAATTCACATCTTCATGCTTGTTTACATGGATGACATACTTGTTACGGGTACTCATCCACATGTTATTGCTCTCCTCATTGCTAAGCATAAAGGTGAATTTAAAATGAAGGAACTTGGTGATCTAAATTATTTCCTAGGAGTACAAGCCTCCTGTGACCACTTTGGTTTACAACTGCGCCAAACAAAGTACATCTATGATCTTCTTCTTCGGTCAAAAATAGATGGTGCCAAACCTATGAACTCTCCTTGCTCTAGTGGCTTCAAACTTTCAGCTCTTGATGGTGATCCTTTGCCAAGTGATCAGGTCATTGAGTTCGCCAACTTGTTGATGCGTTGCAATATTGCACCCTTACGCGCCCCGATATCTCCTTTGCAGTGAACCAACTCTGTCAGTTCATGCACAAGCCCACCGCTACACATCTAATAGCTGCTAAGCAGGTTCTCCGCTATCTTAAAGGAATGATTGATTTTGGTCTCCGGTATTCTCATAGATTTATTTCAACAAGCATTTTGTGACGCCGACTGGGCAGGTTCACCAGACGACCGTCGTTCTACATCGGGGTATGGCATTTTTTTGGGTAATTATTTGATTTCGTGGTGAACAAAGAAACAATCAGTTGTCTCGAAGTCCAACACTGAGGCTGAATATAGGTCCCTCTCTGTCACCACTGCCGAACGTTACTGGTTGCGAATGCTTTTGCATGACTTACAGATTTCACTTCCTTCTCCTACGATATGGTGTGACACCATTAGCGCTATCGCATTAGCGTCCAACCCTGTTTTCCATACCCGTACAAAACACATAGAGGTGGACTATCACTTTATTCGCGAGAAGGTACTAAACAAAGATGTTTGTGTCATGTTCATTAGTGCTCATGATCAACTTGGCGACATCTTCACCAAAGGCCTTGGTTCTCACCGCTTTGCTATTCTACGTGACAAGCTCATGATGCTCTTGCCCCCCATAAGCTTGCGGAGGGGTGTTAGTGGTCCTAACCACATCTCAGCTGATCACATGTAAAGATCTCAAGATGACAAAGTTAATTTAGTTTCTACTAGATCACAGTCTGTTCCGATTTTGTTGTACCTAAAATAGCGAGATTTATTGAACTGTACAGCACGTAAAACGTGAGAAGCAATTGTATAAATTGTGAACATCAATACATATTTAATGACTTGGGGAAGCTAAATATTTTACAAACGAAACCATACAAAGAGGTAGTCATAGTCAAGCACCTGAAGAAGTTGAATAGTTTGATATATTCAATTCAATAGGTTCTTACTTGTGCGAGTCCGTAGAAGTATTTGTCAAAGGAAATTCCAGTAAAAGCATATAATCTGACTTGCATCTCCCATCCTTCCAATAAGCAAGAATTTCTGAAGCATTAGAAGGACCATCTTACGAAGCAGAATCTTCTCATTGCAAAATTACATTGCTCCAAATCTGATCAATAACTTCATTACAAGGAGTAACTTCTGGACCAATCATAATTAACTTAACTTCGAGAAGTATTCGTCCTATCATATATAAATGCACGAACACATAAATATACATAGGTATATAAATTGTTGTAAACGGACCCATGCATCAAACATGCACATTCATATATCCATCTGTGTGTATTATATATATATATATAGCAGAAAACAAATTTATATATATATAAGATAGGTTTACTGTTTACATAATGGACGGTTAATTAAGATCTTGCAAATAAGTTAAAAATAAATTTTTGAAAAGATAGGTTTATCGGTTACATAATGGATGGATGGTTAAGATCATATAAATATAAATACAAATATATATTTGGCTCTCAGCTTAAATTCATGCATATGTTGCACATATAAGCTCTCAGCTTCCATGTCTGGCGTTGTACAAGAGCTCTGCAGAAGAGGTGGAAATTTTTTCTCTAATAGCCCGCATGACGACGATATTTGGTACATCTAGAAGTAAAAGTTGAAACAATTTAATCTAACGAGGGAGGAACCTTGATCACTCTTCTAAGGTGCACCAGCTACTATCCCTACCGCAGCATATAACCAAGGGCGCATAAACAAGACCTTCGTGCACAGGGCACTAGAATGAAACCAACAATCCTATTTACATCTCGGTGATCTTAGTATCACATAAGCTAATTCAGAACATGAAACGGATCGAAGGTGTGGATATTTGAAAAAATGATCAATAATTTGAAGAAAGCTGCAGTCTGCAAACTAATTCACGAAACCAGCACAAACTACAGCGACGAACCCTCGAATCTCATATGCTAGTACTGAAATAACCAAATCTGATACCATTCGGGCTCCAACCTTATTATTACGTAAGGAGATCGAAGATAATCAAATATAAAATTGGTAAAGAAATTTTCACCTCGGTTTTAACTGCATTTCCGGAGGAGAGGATCAGAGGAGTGATGAACCTCTTCGGTCTCACCGTGCCATTCCTTCC
>JAOXJJ010000481.1:13461378-13473556 GCA_025769935.1 Phoenix roebelenii
CCCCCCCCCCCCCCCCCCCCCCCCGGCGTCCGTCTCTTTCTCTCCCTCCCTCCCCTCTTTGTTCTTCCCCAGTCTCCACCGCCTTCCATTGCCTCTCAAAACCGTGGCCTTTCTCTTTCTGCTTTGGTCGACGGCGGGCGCCATGGGGAAGACCGACGCGTGCGTCTCGCTAGGCTCCGGCCACCACTACAGACTTCGTGCGGCCCGGATCCAATGATCCGCAAGCGGGCCAGCAATGGCCTGGCGGGGACGTATGATATCTGACGCGGGCTAATAAGCTGGGGCGGGTCCACTTGGGATCTGATTCGGCCCTGATCCACCTCATTTGGGGCCCAAGAACTAGTGGACCTGCGTGCCATCTGGATCCTCTTGATTCCACCATTTGCAATACTTGGGCCTTAATTGGTCCCATAGCTGAATTGACCACAGAGCAAAATGCAGCAAATGAGGCCTCCGCATTTTTTTTTTTTTGTGTACAACGGCGCCTCACACATGACAAGTGTGAGTGCAGTCAACAAAATCAGAAAAAAAGAGTTGGCAAAAAAGAGGAACATGAACACAATTCTCCCATAGGAAGTCTCTAAAGTGATGAGCCGCATAGGAGGTAGCCCAATTAGCAGCACTATTCGCCTTCCGGTAGACATGAGTAGCCCGAAAGGAGTCACACTCTCTCAAGAGTCTGCACATGTCGTGGAACAATGTCATCCTGCCCGCTAGCAGCGCAGCACTATTTGCCTTCTAGTAGACATGAATCTCCCTCGAGGAGGATGTTGTCTGCACCTAGAACAAGCCTCGCATAGGTGAAGCCCTCCCATGCGGCTCTAAGCTCGGCACTATGAGGCCTCCGTATGACCTCCATCCACTGCATTAGTTGCGTATTATTATTACTGCAATTATGGTTTCTGATTGCAAATATACTACAATTATACAAATAATAGAAAGTAGGTTGCTGCATTTTGGATTTCCTGCAAACCAAATATCGAAATCAAATCCATTAATTTCCCTATTTCAGCACCATGTAAGCCTAGCTATAGATTAATGAGAGTTTTAGGTATCCGGAGAGTACTATAATTGCAATTGCCATTATAGGAGATCCTCCTGCATCAAAGTACATGTCTAATTATCGAAAATTTTATTGCATATATTTGTTTTGAAAACATTTACTAATTATGTGTCGAAGTCATGACACACATCATGGAAGTTGGCAAACTCGCCGCTCCCCTTCCATTACATAGTAAAGCGAACATGCTGCTATCATGGCTAACTGCATTGCTTATTTTTTTCTTTGCAACTCCATTGGTCATTGTTCTGAATTTATCAAACTTTTCCTTTTATCACATCATCGCTTTCCATTACCCTTCCATTAACAAGTGAATGATGGGATAAAAGTATTACGAGTGACTTACGTTTTGTACATGGATTGGTAATACATGAACAAGCGTGTATTGCTTCTCGCTAACCAACCCTATAATTCATCTGTTACCGCTCATAGTTTTGTACATTAGATGACTCCATGTACATTAAATTGATATGTTCATTGGAATTAATATAAAGTCTTGAGACAAAGCATTTGGGTTGCTTGCACCTTGGATTCTTTAGCCAGACGAAACAAATTCATAAGATTGATGATATGCTACGATATGTTCGATGGCAATTTATGCCATCTATTTGTTAATTCACATGCTTGGACGTTTTTACATGTCTGAATATGAATCAAATAAGATAGCACGAACAGCTACAGGGCTTCTGACAACATGCACACCATCAGTCCACGTCAGGCTTCCAAATCGGTAATCCGAGTGCACCCTTCGGCTAGGAGAAGCGAAAGTTACTGTGAATGAGATGCTGGTGGTGGTAGAATTGAACTCAAGAATCAAAGGCATCACCTGCATTTTAATGCCACGAGGGGGATGGACTAGAGCTTCATACACCGAATTAGCTGGACCGACATTTGTCATGGTTCGTGAGATCGTTGCGGTCCCTTTAAGATTCGGGATGACGATTGATGGCAGGTTGAGGTCCAATTCTGAGGTAGTAATTGGGCAGGTGATTTGCTGATCCATTAGATTACTAATGGCAGGATCATTGTAACTCAATGAGCACAGAAATGGAACGTAGTCGATCGTGCTCATATTGTAAACTAGCCCTGGATCTGCTGCTCTATTTGGATCAACATGGCCACCTCCATAGTCAAAAGGGTCAGCTGGCTTTCGGCTACCATCTTGTGCTACTATCAGCCCTCCATCCGTGCCAGTTTGACTGGCTGCAAGTTCGACACTTCAGTGAAACAATCTTAAGACGTGCATTATTTGATAAAAAGTAGCAGTGCATGCAAAGGAAAAGCTTGTGACCTGTGGTTATAAGTGCAGATCTTATGGCCGCAGGGGACCAGTCTCGGTGGATAGATTTGATGAGCGCAACTATTCCAGTTACGTGAGGACAGGCCATTGAGGTTCCCGACTTGAAGGCAAAGGCGTCATCAGCATCTGCTGGATTCCTGTGGGCTGCTAAAATGCTGACTCCAGGTGCTGCGATGTCAGGCTGCATCAATTGAATAATTGGATGCTCATCGAATTTTAGACAAACGGATATATAAGCCAAAATTCTTATACATCTGTGCTCCGTTTAGGAGGATTAAGCTACGAGAAAACAAAATTCTAGTAGCACCATTGCAGCTAGATGGATAAATAGGTATTCCATTTTATGGAAGCAATAGCATGCATATTTGGCAATAAATCTCATCAATGCACGACATAGTAACGTGGTATAATGGATGAATGATAAGTTTTTGGAGAAAGGAAACACAGACAGCAGAAAGCGCTGCTGAAATTTTCACTAATAGTGACTTTCTGAATAACTTGTAGAGAACAATAAATATGCTTCCTCAGCAACTGGAAGTCTTGTAATGTGCAGGCAAAATTATCAAAGAACTTAAAGTCAGTGTAATCTTGGCATGTACCTTCAAGAAAGCAGGAGACAGGGAGCTGGGCCCTCTAGATGAGAAATGAGCTATTCTTGGGGATGCTAACCTCCCAGTGAGAGTCTTCGGATGGCTCAACTTCACAACTGGAAACCTTTTCGGAAGAAAGACTCGCACAAATTAGTCTCCACACTTGTTCAGGCTTCTCTTTTCTTACACAAACTTGCTATGTACTTACTTCGCTTGCCTGATGTAGGAAAGTATTTGGGTGCCCACCTCGTAATTTACTTTAATGCAAGGGACCTCATCGCAGGGGTCAAGCTCACTATCTTGTGTTTGTGCAAAGATGAGACCGATGCCTCCTGCTCTTGAGACAGACTGAGCTGCTTCAGATATATATGCATCTTCTGCCAATGATGAGAAGCAGAGAATGACCTTTCCTTTTGCTAGTGTTGCATTGAGAGTTCCGATATAACAGCTCCGGCTATCAAAAAAGATGCCTCAGATTATATATATATATATATTGGGAAGAAATATATCTAAATAATTAATTATAACAAGAAGGTATGAGGAGAAAGGGAGTAAAAAAGAAGGAACACCATACCTATTTTCGGCATCCGCTTTTTCCTTCTTGACAAATTCTGAGTACCGCAGCTCATGGAACCCTCCTTTATACCCTCGGGTATTTAAGGTTTGGCCCTGCACAGTGTATGGCAGTGGAAGGAATTACTACTCCAGATTTATGGAACAAAATGTGTGCTATAACTTACGTTTTACAGATAAACTAATGTCATCTGATGCTGGCTTCGGCGAGCAGCCATCGTTATGATATAGCCGCGCTAATACGCGCGCTTGGCAATTCATGTTAAGCTAAAACTTCTCATGCCTAATGTTCCATCAAGCTCATGATTTTTCTTCATCGAGTGGTCTTAATTTGATGCCTCGTTGAGGGTCTTATGTGAATGTTTGTGCAGATCAAAGGCTTCTTACTTTTCCAATTCTTCCAGGTCTTCTGTATTTGATAAGCGGAAGATCGATTCCTGGTGGCTAGTTGGAAAGTAGAAACCCTTTGATTGGCCAATCTTTTAGCTAGCAAATGTTGCAGTTCGGACCGACGGTGGCCTGATACTTTTAAGTGTCTAATTAAAATATTATATGCAGAGTTCATTTTAAGTACCAAGACTGTGTGATTGTTTCCAAGTATAATGGCGGTCGGGAAAGCCCTATCAATAGAGGCGGCTGCAACTGTTGTAACCCAAGGTGCGGTGTTTGTGACGGTCTGAGAGAATGGGCCATCATTTCCCGCAGAGCACACGACACTGATCCCCCTCGCTGCTGCATGGAAGGAGCCTATGGAAATCGAGTCATCTTCAACATACGATAAGAGGGGGACATGGTTGCCGAGAGATACAGATATGACATCAACCCCATCATGTATTGCCTCATCGAACGCCTTCAGTATATCAGCATCACTGCACTCTCCCGGATGTGTATCCCAGCATGCCTTATAAACTGCTAATCGAGCGAAAGGTGCTCCACCTCGAGCAGTTCCTGCGGCCAAGCCTCTATAACTTGCGTTCTTTATAAATCGACCAGCTGCTGTGGAAGCGGTATGCGTTCCATGACCCGTTGCGTCTCTCGGGGACAGGTACTCCGAAGGTGCAGCGGTTTTAATCGGCCTTTCCTTCTCAGCAATTAATCCTTTCCCGAACCAGCGGGCTCCGATCAGTTTCTTGTTGCAGTTTGTGAAGTTGAAGAGCTCTCCATGCTCGCAAGCTCCCTTCCAACGAGATGGGACTGGACCCATGCCTCTGTCGTTGAAGCTTTCCGACTCCGGCCAGATCCCTGTGCAGTTCGTATAGGTTGGTGAGAGTGTTTTCCAAGAAACATGGTTATCGAACTAAGCTATATTTACCTGAATCTATAACACCGATAATCATCTCTCGACCCATTCTGCTTTCAGATAGAAGGCTACGACCGGAACTACGGTGGAGCCCAATAAAATCCCAGCTTCGGGTTGTATGGAGTTTGCGTACTCGATTGGGGATCACTTGTATAATGCCAGGGAACTCTGCAGTCTCATATACGTTATGACAAAAAGTTGGGGCAGCGTTGATCGTTGTCAAAGAAACAGTAGGAAGCCAAAGCTTTCATACAATTTACCTGCAACTCTATCTGCCTGAGACTTGGTCAGCCTAGCTGCAAAGCCGGAGAAGCCATGCTTGTAGCTGTATAAGATGGAATCCTGAGCTGCTTCCTTGCTGCAATATGGATTCAAGCAATCCAGTTTGTGTAAAACATGCGGAGAAACCACAATGAACATTCTATTGTTAAATATCAAGGTTATGGCATGATCTAACCTTCCAAGCAGGGTGGTCAACACTTCATGGTGGGAACTTTCGACAGTGGTTGAATCTTCATGATGTCTCGCTCCCATATAGACGATATGTACCTGGGGTTAACCATGCACCTTCTAAGCAACTGATATATATTGATTAGAAGGAAAAAAAGAGAAATCTTAGTGAGTACTCACATTGCTAGCTTCTGCAAGAAATATGAAACTGGTCAGGTAGAAGTTCAGGAAAAGAAAGGCAACGCACACAAGCAGCACAAATAGAATTCTGTCTGTCCAATAGGATAGAGCAGAAGCCATCGAATTCTGTCTGCTTAGTCTTGAAGAAGGCATGGCAAGGTTGAATACTATGCTGAAGTTATTACAAACTTTCCAAGGGTTAAATAGTTTTTTTAACTGGCAGGATTGTCATGGTCTAGGGTAGTTATATTGAGCCTTGGACTCAATAGACTTATGTTAGTGGTTGTGTCCAGTGATGGCTGAGTAGCTTTAGAGTGGGACTTTGTCTAACGCTTGGAAACCGGTCGTTGATATCCTTTTCTTAGTGGTTTTCAAATTTTGGTGGGAACCAAAACACTTGGTCGGCTCTTTTCTTTAGCGATCCTTGTAGTGTGACGTATGTGCGAGAGTGTGTGCTTGCATACGAGAGAGTGAGTTTGAATCTCGGCTTACAATTTTTATTTTTTTAATAAAATATTTTTCTCATCTCTCCTTTTTTTAAATTTTTTATTTAGTTTCGATTTACATTAAGTAACGGGTTGCTCTACTAAGCCATAAGCTTTGAGATTAGTGGTTCGTGCATTCGTAACTCAGCATAGCTGAAGAGCTTTAAGTAATTTGCTGTGCGAAGATGCAAGCATGTGGACTCTTATTTTGGTTTTTTAAAAAGTAAATTATCATGGTTAATGCTACCATCTCTCTCATTGGATCAAAAAGTTGAACAATACCAATTATGCGTATTGAAAGTCCTATATCAAGTTTTATTTGATTGGGCAAAATTTATGGAAGATCGTACATGGAATAGATACAGTGATGCCACTAGAAACTCCTGGCAATGTAAAAATGAGAAAAGAATGGAAGACCAAAGCTGAAAGATTATGCATATTCTCAAAACTAATGTAGATGAAGATAGTTATCAGTATATTCAAAATATAGAGAAGCCGAAGAAAGTATGAGATATTCTTGTTGCCCTCCACTCAAATTCTAATGAGGCTTGGCTTCAATTTTTGAGAATGAGATTGATGCTTTCAAACAAGGTAATCTTACAATCTCCAATATTTTCTTAAAGAAAAAAAATGTTTGATGAGCTAGGCATAGTTGAGCCAAATCTCATTGTGATGAAAATAAATTGCATAGATTGCTTATGAAAATACTTCGAACAGATTTGATCCTCTTTGAATAAAGAGTATAGTGTTTATATGCTTGTTATTTTTCAGATGACCCAAACAACATATGTTAGCATAATTAGAAAATATACTTGTTAATCAAGAAGCACTTAATTCTCAAATGCTTTAATTTGACTAGATCCCTTTAAAAAGAAAAGATCTTATTCTCAGATAGCAAAAATTAAAATAAGAAGTGGAATAATAAATTTAAAAATTAAAAAAGGACCAATTAGAGAATTTGAGGACAAAAATTCTAATCCGAGAAAAATTATAAATTTTAAAAAAATTATTATTGATTTAGAAAATTTGGCCATAAAATTCAAGACTGCAAGGTAAAGCTCAAATAGTCTAATGTTGCACCCTCTATTTCAGAGCATGGGAAAAAGAAGAGAACCGATAATTGAACTCTCACTTCTTCAATTGTTGATGTCAGCTATCTTAATAACCAACATGCACATGTTTCTACTTCTTCTCATATATCAGACATTGGTTTTATTCATGATTGGGATTGTTGATCCCGTATGTTCTAATCATCTTATTGGTCATAAAGAGTTATTTGATTCAATACATGATTATATTAGTTTTGATGCTATTGCTACTCCTAACGATTCATATTACCTTATCAAAAGTATTGATGTTTTATCTCTCACATCATCTACCATTTTTTTTATTTCTATAAATAATATTTATTAAATGCCTGCATAAAGAAAATTTTGATTTCTATCTCACAAATCACGGATAAAAGGTGTTTTGTTTTATTTGGGCCTGATACCGTGAAAATTTATACTAATGTTAAAGCTTATGAAAAGTTTATTTCTCCAAGTAGAAAAGTGAATAAGGTTTATGCTATTTCTACTAGTAATTCTTATGTGGATCAAACTCTTAAGTATAATACAATTAATTTATGGTATACTAGATTGGCTCATGTGAATTATGACGGGCTTCAAGATAAGCAGAGTGGAGGATTAGTTAATGGACTTACGTGTCAACTATCTAGCTGGTCATATGGTGTTTCTAATCCAGCATCATGAATTTTTACATTCTGCAATAAGGAAAGATGAGAGGAAAGCATTAACTAGTTCTTGGATGAGATACATACACTGCTGCACAAGTTTCTCGTAGCTCTCTTTGTAGACAGAAAGTCTGACCGACACTTTCACTTTTCTGAAGAACAGTTGTCATGCTAAATTAAAAGCCAAGGACCACAGCCACAGGTTCTTGTATTGTGCAACTCGCTCAAAGCCTCCTGCATTATATGAACTCTCACACATTGATGGATGCATGTAAGTCTTACAATTTCTGAAGGCCAAGCAACTTCTTAAAAGGATGATTAAACTTATTATCTTTGTAGGTTTGGTTTTAGTAGGTAAACCAAACATGGTGAGAGGGTGGAACTTGGGTGATCAGCTAGGGGAAAGAACCATTATGGAAAATCTTCATGGGAGAACCATTGTGGGGAAACTAGATACGTATTGGATCGGCTGTCATGATGGTGCCTAAGTGGGACATCTGTTACAGGCTTTACCGTTGGCATTTTTGAAAGTGCTGCATCATGGTGGAAGGCCCCTCGATTTTAATTTGATATCTGTTTCTTTCTGCCTTTTTCCGATCCCTCCATTAATTCGAAAGCATCAGCTAAGCAAGACTTGAAATCAACGGCAACTTTTGCACTCACAAGAAGGCTTTCACTAAAGCCTGCGTTTATCAAGAGGTTGAACCCCACCAAAGCGAAAGGCTGGTAAAAAGAGAGAGCCAAGTCAAAGGGAAGGGACCTCTTAACATTGAAAGATTGAAGCCAAGTTTTTTTTTTCTCTAATATGATGACAAGGGAGACCAGCAAAAGTGCCACCCAGATTTTATTTAGGAAAGGAAAGATCTAAGCTGAGAATTGGCATCGTTAGTGGAGCATATGATGACGTTGCGTGCACGGCGTGTGATGGAGATTAGGATTTCCTCTACAGCATAGAGAGGGATTGCTCCAGTCTGATGTTCTCACCTCTGAAAGCAGTGACCTCCACCATACTAGGTGAAATGGGGGGCACGCTGATAATATGGGACATTGAGTTGAGCTGCCACTTTGGCCACTGACTTTATCCATCATCTTTTCTCTTTATATTGGCTTTGTGGTCTCGACATTGTTGACTTCCAGGCCTACTCTCATGCATCAGGAATCTTGTATGTTCATCGAAAGACAACATCTTTAACCTTATGAGATGATTCCTCTTTTTAAACCCTGTTGGGTGGTTGCAGTGGGCTCTTCTCTCTTTGCTGTTTATCGTTTAAAATGAGTTCCATGACTGTATTTGATAGATAACCACTGGCTCAATGCCTTTCAAACAAAGTGGAAGCATGGATAAAGAAGATAGCCTTTCATTTTCCTCTCAGAGAATACAGGGACCTTAATGTAGTAAATCAAGATCTCATAAAAAAAAAAAAAAGCTAATCGGAAGTTATTATTTGGATCCTTTAGCTCTGTATAAATACCCAAGATCTATCCGATGTATAATTGATGTAAGACTAAATGCACGTCTGGACGAGTCCTCATATACTCCTTCTGTTTAAGCCCGGATATTCTCATCAAGATAAGGGTCCAAACCCATTCAAATCTAACCACAGGCACCATTGGCCCATGGTGAACCCTAGTAGACTTGTGCTAAGGTATCTCCTAGTTCATATAGGCTATGAGCCGAATCTACTTCCATACAATTTGTAACAATATAGGACCTCACCCAAAAAGGCTAAGCCTATATGGGATTAATACAAACCCACATGAGTCCTCGCACTTAAGGATTCGAATAAAATTTGATAATTGATTAGTTTTCGCTCATGCATCTATAGTCATGTAGCATATCTATAATGATAATCCACCTTTGACCCCTAAACAAATGTTCTAGCTTACCTTTACTAAGTGGTTGATGGTTTTGGAACTAACCAAAATTGTTAGTTATCTTAGATAAATAGAGGGAAAGTTTATTAAAACAGCATTTCCTCACCCGAAACTTGGAGGTCGCATTAATCTCGAACAGCCAAGGTAAGACAACTTGCAATGAAGTCAAATTCTATATCACAAGAGAACCAAAATCAGACCATAATTTATGGCAGTTGGTATTTGCTTTTTCGGAGAAAAGGCAGTTTGCATTTACTTGATTCTACGACGATCCTTTTGAAGCTCCGAGAGCGGCAGACCATGTCTCATGGTGCTTCCCTGAACCTTGTGTCTTCCCTTCTCAGAGAATCATCAAGAAAATGAAGAGAAAAGGCTAATCAACAGAAAACAAAGGGGAAAACAAGAAGCTTTCCCAAGGTAATGACAAGGACGTAAATAAATATTCAAATGAAAACATGATAAATAGGGAGGTTTTTTCCCATAACATTTGCAGAATATATTGTTGCCGCCAAATTTTGGTATGGTGATCTCGAGACGAGGAGGGTGCTGATTTGCTGGACGAAATTGTGAGATACGGGGCTGAAGTCGGCAACCCCAACCGACTTCAGCCCCATTCCCCTTTTGGAAAGGGGCCAGAGCAGGGGATCGCATCTTCGGGTGCAGCGAGGGCGGGGTGCCACGGGCGTTACGCGGCAGCCCCGCGGTCACACGAGCGGCCGTTGATTTTGCCCCACCGCCGCGATTTTTGCGGCGGAAAGTCGTTGAAATAGGGTTATAAAACCTCCCTTTCCTCCTCCCTTGGATCCTCCACCGAGCACCTCCTATACATTCCCCCCTCTCTTCCCTGCTTCTCCTCCTCCGGTGACCGCATGCGCCACCCTAACCGAGCTTCTCCACCTTAGGTCATCTTCTTCCTTGGATTTTTTTTGGTTCCCTCTGCTTCCCCTGTTTTGAGATCTAGTTTGGCTATTGGAAACCCCACCGTCGTCACCACTGCTAGCTGCCGGATCGAGCCACCTGCGGCCAGGATCCGTCGCCTCCGTCGACCGCCGGTAAGCCTCTTCTTCTTGCTATTCATTCTATTGCCAAATAGCTTTGATTCTTCCCTTTGTTTTGGCCCCAAACCGAGACCAAGCTCGGTTGTTCTCGACCCCGACCACCGCAACGGCCGCCGGCCGTCACTGCGGCCGGCTGGCCGTCGACCGGACGACGGTCTCCTCCATCCAGGCTGGCCGCCTAGACCCCCCGATCCTTTCTTCCTCTTCTTCTTCTTCTCCCCTTGTCCGTGGGGATTTGGGGAAGAAGAAGGGCCCTGTTCATGGGCCCTATTCACTGCGGGCCCAACTTGGGCCCAGTTCGAGTCCGAAACTCGAAAAAAAAAATCTGAAACCCGCAACCCAGTTCAGACCTGAAATCCAAAATTCGAAACCTAGTTCAGACCCAAAATCTGGAACCCAAAATCCGAACCCGTTTGGCCAATAAATAAAATTTTACAATTAAGCCCTTGATAGTATATTATTGCACAAAAGAGCCTTCTGTAATTTAGGTTTGATCCCTCTAAGAAAGTTGTATTGCATAAAGGTCCTCAAATATATTATTAAGTCCCTTCACTCAAGTTTTATTAAGTATTAGTCCCTGCAATGAATTTTATTGCATAAATAATTCATCTAGAGGCCAACTTTGGGGGTCTTATTGGGTCGGGCCTATGCGGGCCCATTGGGCCATGTCCGATGTGGGCCCTATCGGGCCATGCCCATCATGGGCCAACTCTGGGCCCTGTTGGGCCGTGTCCAATAATATTAATTTTGATTTTGCTTAGCTCTAAAATTAACAAAGAATTTAATTAAACAGGTGTATCTGACAAGTTTGCCTGAAGTGGGATTTAAAGCAAAAAGAGGTAAGTAACTTAATGCTTCAAAGTGCATTTTCGAAATTATTTGGTAAAATAATTATTAGTGGATTGATTTCAAAATAAGTTTTGTATTTAGTAAAATGGGTCTGGCATGTTAAATTTCATTTGAAAATTTTGTTATATGCTCTAAAATCCACAAAATATGACTGGATAATTTATGAAATCTATTTTTCTGTATATATGTATTCTCAGCATGGCTATGATCTGTTCTGCTCTGTTTTGGCCCCCCCAATGGGGATTATACATTGCACCTATCGACTTATAATCTGTGAGGAACCGGTTTCGACATCGTGCCACCAGTGATTAGAATAGTGGTTTCTGGACACCGGTTGCCATCGGTGGATAAATATAGTGGATTTGGCACCATGTGCGACCTATGCCACTGGGTTACGTGTCCATAGCCTATTATGTTGAGATTCTGGTATCAGATTTTTGAAAAAATGATAATAAATTTTGAAAACAGTAAAACGATGTTATTTATAATCTATTCCAGTCATTATCCTGTATTTTGATCTGATATACTCTGACCCTACTTCGGGGTATTTTGTTGCTTACTGGGCTAGTGTAGCTCATTATTTTATTTTCTCTATTTTTCAGGTCGAGTGGCTTGATCGCATGGAATTGGGGAGTGCGTTAGATTTTCTGATGATTTCTTCGATTATTGGCATTTTAGTTAGATTAGTTTGGACATTTGAATTATGTTAGCAAATGCTATTTTGAA
>JAOXJJ010000481.1:13476373-13512468 GCA_025769935.1 Phoenix roebelenii
AATTTTGCTTCTCAAAAAGCTAGACGAATTATTTTTAAATAAAAATTTTAAAATATTTTTATACTTATTAAAAAAATATTATTTAAATAATAATAAAAAAGGTATTTTCTAATGAGTTCGCCTAAGGCCCCCAAATGTATTGGGCTGCCCCGGCGTGCGGGCTCCGAAACTGGACAATATCCGGCACGAGAGCCCCGTGTTCCTCCCTCATGTGGCCCCCACGTGGGCACTAGGTGCCTCACGTGCTCTGCGGAGGCAGAGGCTTCAAATGTTTGGTTTATATTAGTCCTATAGTGTAGGGCACCATAGTAACAGTAATCTCTTTAATATTCAGAACTTTTTGTATTTTGTTTCCTAGTTGGCAAATGATTATTAACATAACCATGCTAATGAACAATTATTAGTACTCAATTTAGTTGTGCTATCTATGCAGTAGTAATATTTTTTTCTGTGGTTTATTGTTATTGCCTCATCATGGGAAGCAGCCAAATCAACTTAAGACACTCAACAAGAAGACTCAAACCAAGTTTCATCCGGTGCGGCTGGTCTCGACCATGCCCAACCATGTAAAACGGCAGATTGGACTTGGTCTGGCTTATATGTAGCTTGAAACCAGACCTGCATCTTAGCTCGATTCAATTAATGGTTAATCTAAATCCTATCCTGATCTCCATTTGAAGGCAACTACCGCAAATCAGCTAAGAGCACACTCAATCTTAATGAAAAATTAACTACTGCTATTTAATAAAGTTTTTTTTATGACAACATCTCTTAATATTTCAAAGTGATGTCTCATCTTGTAGAGTTCTAGATGAGTTAATGTAAAAGTTGGATTGCATGATGTATTTTATGAAGAGTCCTCATGTAACCATATAAAGGCGGGGGCAAGAAAAAATTAGTATACTAATTATCATCAAATCAGTCCTCTTGCAAGCTTGTCTTGTTTAATTAAAAATTGAGTAATTGTGGGCTTCTTCAAACTTTGTTTGTAGTCTTAAATGCCTAGGTATACTTTGAGAATATTTAAAATCTTTGCTTCAGCTCTCTCAGGCCTCTATTTTACCAGCTAAGCCCTACCCTTTCAGTGGACGTTGAGCCACGACCGTTGATGTCCATTAGAGTTTCCAGCCGAAAAAATTCTTCAGGATAGCAATAGGAAGATGACGCGATTCTTGTAAGATATTTCCGGTCAAATCTATCGTACAACTTGTTCGGATAATCTAGTAAAATTGGATTGGATTTTCCACTGGATTCGTGGATTGGGAAGCCCATTTGAATGTGGCCTATGTCAACCCCATACTCTCCCCAGCCCGAATCTTGTGAGAGGAATAAAACGATTTTTATGAGTCTTTTTCTTCTTTCTGCAGGCTACCAATCATGGAGGCTGGAATTTAGGTTGTAATTTGGGCAGGTCCGTAGAAGATTAGAGGATGAATAGGCTAATACTTCCCAATCCTGTAGGAATATTCAAACAAGCTCTTAGGAATGCAAGAAGGCACTAAGGCCAAAACTAGAATCTAGATCATCAGAATATTGCTCAAGGATTTTAACATTCTCGCCTAGGTTCACTAAACATACAAGCCAAAATACGTGGCATGGCCAATTTTGGTGATTTGACAGCCCTAGGCTCATTAAACCAACCTCACCGTTCAATTGTTGAACGGGAAAACTCATATGTTATGCATTTCACCATTTGTAGTTAATAAACTATTTCCTTAGGTCACTTAATTAACCTAAAATTTTTGTCAAATTATGATAAAGACATAGCTTGAAAACTTGGCAATACCATTTCTAGTTATGAATTATAGTACTAGTTCCGATAAACTGTGGTTTGTGATAAATAGAAACACGGCCAAGGTGCATAATAGAGGAGAGTAGTACACCCCCGGCTTTGTTTTACCTAACAGGCTCAGTCAATTATTTTTGGATCAAATATATGATATATAGGCTTGGCCCACGCACATGTCGATGGCCCACTAAAGCCATAAAGGGACTTCATTGGTTTGCCATTTTCGATCCTCCCTATTCGATGGCTTTAATTCCTAGAGCTCTTGACATATCACATCCAAGATTCTATCGAGATTACACATAACATCTCTCTTTATTGCTATTCACAAAGCAACCAAGACAATGTCAATCTAATTTGCAAACAATATTCTCTTCTATTATGTCATCATCTCAATGAGCAATGGTTCGTCATTAAGTTAATCAGCAATGGTAAATAAACATTAATTATACCAGGTTACTCTCAACCAGAAGTCCACGAATTATGAAACAAATTCTTTTCTCAAATGAGAGGAAATGCCTTGTCCATCTAAAATTTGACATCAGCCTTCTTTCTCGCTACCCTCGCCATTATTATTGGGATTTGCCATCGGCCTTATTTCTTGCCATCTAAAATTAAGAGCAGTATTGTTGTAAAAATGGAATAATTAAATGGGTAATATGTAAATAGTCATTTTCTAGGGTAATTATGCAAGGGCCTATATTTGCAAGGCACATATACAAGAATTTCTAAGGTGGTGTTTAGTTACAAAATGAGTGGTATGAGGGATATTCGATGAATTATTGAATCAATAGGTCTATTCTGCAAAATAGGTTTGTCTTTGTACAGGAAATACGTAGAGATAATAAGCTATTGTTTTTGAATTTATCGCAAAGATCAAATTGACCTTTCACTTTTTGAGTATTTATAGCATGGATAAAGGCGAAATGATAATCGAAGGAATAGGGGACAAGCCTATTCCGTGGTACAAATCTGTTCCATCATTTTGTAGAGCCATGGGAGGGGATACATCCTACCGTGACATGAGCCACAGTTCCCTAGTGTTAAGCAAGAATTTTGGGGGATATCCCTCACTTATTTCGCAACTAAGCACCACCTAAAAGTAAATAGCTTGGTCAACTTATCCTCTATAACCAATGTAGGTACATTGTATCAACTACTAATTATGGAGCATTATCATGCATGCATCAACAGATCCTAGTTTTACTATATCGACCATGCAATTTTAAACATGAGATAGATAAGTACTTACAAGATTGGACCCAACACTTGTGGTACATAATCTAATATTCCTTGGAATTACCATATAGACCAAGTGCAAAGATTTGGGAAATATATACATGGAAAGATTAACTTTCTTGTGCTGCCAAACTGAATAACTTCACCAGATATCATTCCATTGGTACAAGCTGACAACCACAGCAAATTAGATGCCAGAATACATCCCAATTATTAGATGGAATCAGTACTCTAACTTCCAGATTATAGTTTTTTTATTAACATATATCCTACAAACACTTAGAATATTCTAGCAGCAAATGAATGAACTGAAATTTGGTAGGCAATCAACCTCAGAGAGGACATATATAAACATCAAACAAGCACTTTCTCATTTTGTAATTACTCGGATTTCTATGAAACAAGGCATGAAGCCAACCAAGATATATTTTTTTTCAATTTGGCAGTCTCAGTTTAAACTTATTCTATAGCATCCAAAAAATAGAGGAAAAAACTAGCCACAAGTTGGCGGACACCCATGACTCCATGAGGAATGATTAGAAGTTTTCAGTTGGGGGAATCTTTCCATGTCAAATAATTCACGTACCTGGGCCTTGTTCCATGTGATTGTTCCTTTTGGTTGCAAGGATAATCTCTTCTCAGATCTATATGTCTTCTTCGCAGATCTTATATTTTATAATATGTTCTTCTTCTTCTTCTTCTTCTTCTTAGCCAATGGTAATGGCATGAGGTTGCTACAAGCAGTGTCCATGGCAAGTAAAAAATGTGAGCCAATGGGAATGGCATGCATGGTTTCATGTTGGAAGTAGGTTATTCATGAGTCCCCCGACATAGACACGTTATGGCTCCTCCACCCACCGATCTCTTGCTCTTTTTCTAGACTCAATTCAGAGGCTCTCTTGGTGGGTTAGCAGACAAGCTGCACCCCATTTGCATCATGCCTGCACCCAAACCCAAACGGTAGGAAGGCATGTTTGGTGAGAAATTATTAATATGTTGGGCTTGCAATGGAGATCTGAAAGCACATAAATCCTCTCTCTCTCTCTCTCTCTCTCTCTCTCTCTCTCTCTCTACACACACACCACGGGGATATAATAGGCAAGCTCATATGATTGGAAGGTCACCTTTGGATGATTTGAGTGTTGTGAATTAATTACTAGAGATATGAATGTGAGACAATGTGGGAATGTTTCATTTCTTTTCTGTTGAGTAATCTCGTGGGGCATAAAAAGACTCAACGGAGAGGTAGTTCACGGTCTCCATTAGCGCTCGAGAGCAAGAGCAGGAGCAATGAATGGCGAGCAAAGAGAAGAAAGAACAAGTGATGGATTCGTTGCATTTATGTAACTCCGGAAAGGTGAAAAGTTGAAGTTTTTTTTTCCTTCCCACGTTTAAACAATCAGGGATCGCATTCCATTCAGTCGGCTGGTCCGAACTTTTCAGGTTTTCATTGCCCAGCTACTCATATTAATTAAAAAGGTCTCAAAATCAGTCCAAACCATTTTTTAGCCAGCAGCCACTTAAATGCTCCTATTCTCGAGCTGGTCTGATCTCTCACACGATGGATGTGGGTGCAGTTAACAAATTTTTTTTTAAAAAAAAGTACAAAGAAAAAAGAATAGACATGTGTCCTCTAAAAAAAATGTCAAAGTAATGAATTATATAGGAGACAACTCAACCAGCTGTACTACTTATCTTGGTGTAGATATGAGTAGCCCGAAAGAAGTCACACTCTTTCAAGAGTTTGCATATATCATGCAGGCATCCTTCTGGCAATGCAGCCCGATCCCAAATTTACTCTCACTATAGTCGAATTCCTATCGAGAAGGATGCAGTCCGCACCCAAAATAAATTTTGCATTGATAATGTACTTCCATGTGGCTTTAACCTATGCATTTGATTTGTTTATTAGCTGAACATAAACATAGATCCTAACTTGTTTGCTGGTCAAAGGAGCTTGTAAAAGCCGATTAGCAAGTCAAGCCCTTCCAACTCATGAATGGTCTCATTTGTTTGCCTTGGTTAATGACCATGGGAGAAAAATCTCGGGAAAGCACTTGATGGACAGTTAAATAAAAAGTCCAGGTTATTAAGTGGAATGGTTTTGCTTTCTTGCCCCACTGGAGTAGTTGGTCCGGCGAGCAGGTTGGTAGCCTGGAAGATTATAATTGCAGACATGATTGATGGAGACGGATTGGTTCAGCGTGAGGACGGCATCCATCGCCACAGACTCAGGATTTGATGCTTCCACGCCATCGTTTTACGTTCCAAATCCTCGTGACCACTTGCCATCCGGGTCTGAAGACCCAAGACCGGTGATGAAGATGTTAAATAAAGGAGGATGGGAACATATCTGGTGCGATTAAATTTCGCTGGACCCCACCATGCTGCCCACGTGGCAGACAGCATCGTGCTTTGGTCCGCATGGGTCCCGCCTTTGGCGTTCGGCTTTCATGTTCTCCGTTTGACTCGCCTCTCGTTGGTTATCGGCTCCCGCCATGAGCAACGGCCCGAAGAAACGGTACTGGAAAATAATGAAATGGAAAATATTAGTTTCTTTAGGTAGCCGCTCCTTGCCACCTAACTTTGCAAGTCAAAATTCAGGTACATATTCTCTTATCTTTTTTTTTGATCTTATGGCTGCATCCATACTTGTTATGTGTAAAACACTATTGTAATAAAAAAAAAATCAAGTATATAGATGGCCTCGTTTCATTTCTTAGATAGAATAAGTCGTAAGCTGGTTGTTTAGGTTGGATATATTAGCCAATAAGAAAATTTTTTACTTGTCCCTGATGTAACCTAGAAGGTGATTCTTATGATTCATGCATTTTGGGGTTATGAAAGTATACTTCTCAAGCCATGGCTACAACTAGACACATTAGAAATAGCATCCAAAAGCAATGGAAACAATTTGCTTATTCCCTAGCAGAGCTAACTTATGTAATATAGCTGCTTGCATGATTTGGCCGATTGTTATTAGAAAAATACAACAATTAAATTTTTTACTAGTTTCATCCACTTAATTAATTAATCTTAAGATTATTATTATGATTCTTAAAATTGTTTTGGGCCAGTAAGTCTGACAATTTAAAAGTTGCAGTGACGATTCATCTATAGCGAGATCAAGTTAAAAATCAAAATGACTAACCTATCTCAATCTCGAAGCACCCCTAAAATTACTCCATTTTGCAATTTTTGAATGCGAAGGAAATAGGTTAGGCGCGGCTGGTTGCATTGTTTTTATTCTTCTTCAGCTACAGCTATTTATTATGTCCATTCTATTAACACAAAACAAAACATGTCTATTAGCATAGGGGAGCCGTCACTCGTCTTAAACTAAAGTCCTATTACAAATGCACAATATATATAACTTCACAAAGTTGGCATCAAATGAAAAAGTTGGCATGCATGCAATAACTCTAAGCCCCATGCAACCATCAAAAAGTTACTTTGGGTATAAGTTTAGTCCACGCAAGTTACCATCAGAAGGCTAGTCCCATGCTCATCACGACCGTTGCCCCTAATGAAGATCAATGCAACATGGATATAAATGTGTTCCATCTTTCCGTGGACCCCACATCAAGTGGCTCCAACGATGAGGGACCTCAACGATGTGTCAGTGTCCCAAAGATACGTAACTCTCCTGCTGTCATTAGAATGCGAGGAAATTTAGTGGGAATCAGTGCACCACCTGGTAATTTTGCCATTATACTCTGCACCGTGATTGGACCCTGGTAAACAGTAACAAAATAATAAAAGACCGCATACTTTTTAACCCAGCGCTGGTTTAATTGTTTATAATAAATGGTTTGAAATAAATGGCCGAGGTCGGCGTCTTGTCCCTGTCGGCTATGTCGGCTCTAGGCAACTTTTGCTCAGGTCAGCGTAGGGTGTAGGAAAACGCACACCATGATCTGGCGGGACTCCAGTTCCGAGATGTATCCTCGTAGCAGGAGCCACAGCTTAGCCGTTGGATTAGGATCGGTCGTCGAGCTTAGGCCGCTGTTATGGACCGTCCGATGGGATGGAAGGTTCGTTGCATTGAGATTATAACGGACGGCCACGCTCCCCACGCGGGATTTTCTGCTGCGGGAGGGGGTTTCCCGCCAACGCCAGAACGGCCGGAGTCTCAAGAAGGAAAGAACCGGTCGTCGCGCGGCTGCGTGACAATGACGACAGAAATAGCTTGCTGATCTTTATTTTTACCTTTAAGAAAACAAAGCCTCTATTTTTTCCCCCTTTTAGAAAATTTGTCTCCAGTGCCATGAGTGAAATTTGTGAAAAGCAGAGCTACCGATGACTCATCCGTTCATCTCTCATTTCACGGATGAGAGATTAGTGCGGCATAAAAAGAATAGGTGGTGCCTATCAGCCCGTTTGTACCAGTTAGTCGCAACCTTTTATAATGCCCCAAATTCAAAATCGTAAATTTAAAATATACCATCATGCACATCGTAAATTAAATTTATCAAAAAATATAAAAATATCTAAAAATATTATGTTAAATTTTAAACAATTCTCATCTATTATAAAGAAATTGAAACTATGCTTTTAATCACTCTACCAAAATATATCCTTATGCTAGTTTAGTTCTTAAAATTTTTAAAAATGATAAAATATCGAATAATAAGCTAAACAGTCTGATGAGCAATGAACACTTAACTAGATAAATAGTAATTTTACTGAAAATAAGTGTATATAAGTATATCAGTTCAAAAAACAAAACTAGATATGTAGCATTATTAAAATATTATATATATGAATTTGATCTTTCTTAAAATTCAATTTCATTGATAAATCTAATTTTATCTTGTTAGCTATGAACTATAACTACACTTGTACGTTATGGTTGGCCCAAATAATAAGTTAAGAAATAATCAAAATACCATTGCATAACTCTCGCTAGTAAGGTATCGAAATGTTAATGTATAACTCCTACTAGCAGAGTATCGAAGTGCCAATATATAAGTCTCACTGGCAATGTATCAAAGTACCAATGTATAACCCCCCAAACAAAATATCGAAGTACCAATATATAACTCTCACTGACAGGGTATCGAAATACCAATATATAACTTTCACTAGTAGGGTATAAAAATGCCATCATATAATCTTCATTGACAAGGTCTCAAAGTGGCAATGTATACTTCAATTTGCTATGATATCGAAGTATAGTCGGACTGCGAATCCAAATCTATCTCAAATCAAAAAAAGAAAATTCAAAAATATAATTCATATTCCACAATAAAACATACATATAACCATACAATGTAGAAATTAATCGAGCAAAATTTATATCAAAATCAATACGTTCGATCATGAGTCATAACAATATTCTAGAAAAAGGTATATTCGCTAATAAAATACTATGCATCAAGTTTATAAATCATGAATCTTTTGATTCAAAAAATATTTTATAATTTATCGATAAATATAAAAAAGAATTTTTTTTACTTACCCTACCAACAGAATCACTGACAAATTCGACTAACCCCAAAAACTTTCTCAAGTCTTAATATTTGAAAATTATATTTTTCAAAAAATAGCTATAATTAATTCGAGAATAAAAATTCTTAATCTCAACTCTCTTACAAGGTTGGCCAAGTAGCAGCGCCTAACATTCCGGTAGGTCTGATCAAAGCAATTTTATTTGATCGAAGTCAGACTAAAGTACATATAGCTCTATAGAGATTGAAAATAATCAAATCTAATAGTGTCTAGCAAGAACAAAAGTGGAGGCTGGTACGTCGTCCCTCGGTCAGAGGTCAGGATCCCTCCATCAAGATTGATCAAGGTTATTGAGAAGAGGCCCTCTTCTAGGATCCAACAAAATTCTAGAGATAGTAGAGAGATATAGTGGAAAGAGAGAAAAGGTGGGAAGAGAGAGAAAGAAAGAAAAATAAAGCCTCTCTCTATCTAATAGAGGAAGGAAAGAGTCGTGGGTTGAGACTGCCAACTGGATGACCAATGGTCGGGCCACCATGAATGGCGGTCAACAATAGCAAGTGGTCAATGGTAAGAACTACTCTAGAACCATCATCCATACTAGGGTTTTGGCAGGATATCTATGACATCTGGTGCTTAGAACTCCGACCATGGCCACATAACGACTTGAGAGACCAGACAAAGCTAGCCTCATGACAGGCGTAAGTGGCAAAGAAGCCTGGAAAAGGAAGAAGTAAGGCTAGAGCTTCAAAAATAGGGGAAACATGCATGGTAGCCCTTTTTAACTAAAAATTCAGCTAGTTGCCGGCCAAAAATCGTGATCATAGGGCCAAATAAAATGGAAAGAAAGATTAATTAGAAGATTAGAGGTACATTACCTTGTTTCGGTGATGATCTAATGGCTTTCTCCAATGAACACAATAATTACCGACGACGGCGAATTCCGAACAGGATGGTGGATGGCTCAACCACAAGAGAGAGAGAGAGATGGGATAGGTTGCCCCTCACAAGGGTGGTGGGGTGCTAAATAGGCGTCAGGGCTTGCTGGTGTTTAAGGTCAAGAAGGAGACATCTTCGACTCCCTCTCGATTTCGAATAGGGGCTCTACCCCAATTTCTCTTTCAAATAGGCCTTCAGGGCCTCCTTCTTCGCACCATGCTTGGCCTCGTATCTTCCACATGAGGCTGATGAATTCAGAAGCAAAATCAACGGTGATCTCTAGCATTTTGCATTCGTAAACAAGCATGATTGATGTCTTGATGGAGCTACTAAATCCATCTTAGAGAGATTATATTTAACCTAAAATTTTCTCAAAATTGTTTTCTTTTTGGGATGAACCGCTAAAACTCTTGAAATGAGACATCAAGATGCTAGTTTTTAAAATGGGAGAATTTTGTACCAGAATTTCTCATCATAGATTTTTTTTTTTTATTTCGACGACTTTCTTGAAATGAAGGACTAATTATATGCATAACAAGTGGGGCATGCAGTTCCTATTAGCGAACAAGGTGCTCAACTTCCTAGATAATTTTAATTCATGCAACTTCATTATATTATTGCTTTAAAGACATTAAGTGATTATATGTTAAATATATAATCAAATTTAAATTAGGTTTTAGTAGCCTCTAACAAAGAAGAGCGATGATTATCAGCTAAAATAGATTTTGTACTGGGCAAGATCGTCAAGAATCTGTATTGAAGAATTCCTGGCTTGTGAAGTCACATCTGGTATCAGATGCAATGTATTTTCATTTGTAAAGACAAAATAAAACCAAACTTGTCAAGTCAAGGCCCCATTATCCTGATGATGTAGTGGACACGATCGTCTCAAAATCTAGAATGTGCATAGAATTACTCATATGTTAATATTACAAAAGTGAAGTACAGCTTGCTAACATAACTTCATCATAGGTCAGTAATTGAGTTTTCACTTCTCGTAAAAAAAAAAGAGAGAATTTTTATTTATTGAAGTCAATTTCAAATTCAAATCACATCTCTATGCATAACTTTCAAGATAAGCATGGTATGGCCAAAGTTTTTTCTTGGTTTTCCACTTCCCTTGAGTTTGGCCGTAGTTTATAAAACTTCTGCTCATTATTGAAATAATGGACAACAAATAGAATGGCGTTTGTAGTTATCAAAATTTTGGATATGATGGTAAGAAGATATATGTTTGTGTTGATTAGTTACGTTTGTTAATTCATCGAAATACTCATTGATCCCTTAGGTGGGGTTTTTACTTGTATCCTACAAACTCGTCATTGCATATGAGTCGGCAAATAAAAAGAAAAAAAAAAGCATGTAATATTTATATAATTCGGTCATTGACCTATGTCCACTAGTTGAGTTAATGCAAAAGTTTCACAATAACAAATTAGAAATTAGAGAGTACAAAATTTTCTTATAAATCTTAGATCTCAATGCATTCGATCTCTAGAACACTCAATTGTCATTTTCTTTTAGAGTTATAAGAGATATATATAATAGAATAAATTTATTTGAATTCGAACTGGTGTCCTACAATAATTAAGTTAGTCCGACCCATCAAACTTCCACCCCTGCACCTCCGGCCAACTATTCATGCTGTCCAAATAAAAAAATTATGCCAGTCGGAGGATCTTTTTCCTCCACTCCGGAAAAAAGTTTTCTTTTAGCTCTCTAAGGTTTGTAAGATCAAGATATACTCAACACTAATGGATGTGATCATCTGGCTCGTAGGGTCAAAAAACCAGAAATTAACATTTTGTTAAAGTTAATCATTATCTAAAAGAACAAGTTTTTAAAATCTCAATCCATTCGTTCCTTTTGCCATACTGACTCTTGAAGTTTAATATCATGGGCCTAGAGCATCGATGGGCAATAACATGATTATGATGTACTACGAGACCAAAATCATTTTCAGTTATATGGTGCCCATTTGCTCATGGCTTCATCAAGCACTAATTCTATAGATGACACGATCTGAGGAGTAGGATTTAGCAAAGGGTGACACGGCCATATGAAACCGTAGCCGCACTCTAATGCATGTGACAATGTAGTTTCTAGAATATTAATATCCTGGTGGTAAAAGCCCAGTAGCTTACCATGGAAGCTCCTCTAATAACTTCAATATATACAAACATTTAGACTCCCTTGTCAACTTGCAAACAATAATAAGCTTCATATGTAAAAGTGTTCATGAACAACCGCTGCCTAACAAGTAACAATAAGTTCAAACAAGCATCATTCACGCATGGACTACGTGATCGTAGTCAAATTAATATTAAAGAATTTCAGCTTTAACAATTATATTTTTTTTACCTTAAAGTGAAAGAAGGTAAAGGAGTGAGAGAAACAAGAAGATATCATTGGTCATTCAATAGCTTTGCCCAGAAATGCAGCACCCTGATGGAGACCTGAAATTGAATCACCCTCCCGAGGCATGTTATTTGAATATCTTTATGATAACCTTCACAAAGAGTAATGGTTAAAAAAAAAAAAAGGAAAAAGAAAAGAAAAGGGGAAAAGAACAGGAAAAGAGAAAGAAAGTGCAAAACAAAGTCTCGGCATCTAGCGTCCTCGTCGGGGATCTTTCAACACTGAGCTGGTGACAGAAATGTCGGGATTTCATAAGGAATTTACGGAAATACCACGTACGTAATCCGGAGTTAGATAAACCACCGCCACCTAGCCCTTGCCTCGTGCGACCACCTTCTCTTCACCCTCCCCTCGCATCTCCCGACACTAATTTAACTCCCCACCCTCCCTCGTTCCTCACTCTTTCTCCCTCTCTTATTTTTAATGCATTTAAACGTACCCCCCATGAGATAAGGCGAGGTGGGTGAACCCGAAGCAAACCCTCCCCCTCCCCACCCTTTTAAAGCTCATAGCCATCTCCACATCTCTCTATGGTCCAGTGAGTCTTGGATAGCTAAAAATGGCATCTGTGGAAGAAGATAGTCCAACTTTCTTCCCTTCGGATGCGTCCGACATAGACCACAGCTTTACGAGCTCCGCCTCCTCTACCTCCTTCGCCACTACCGTCAGTGGCCGGAGCAGCCTCAGCCTTCCCTCCTTCTCCTCCTCCTCCGCCCTCCGCGCCCTCCCCCACCGCCGCTCCGACCCACACTGGTCCGCCGTCCGCGCCGCCTCCAACCTCTCCCCCGACGGCGCTCTCCACCTCCGCCTCCTCCGCCACCTCGGCTCCGGGAACCTCGCCCGCGTCTTCCACTGCCGCCTCCGCGGCTTCGACGCCTCCTCCTCCTCAGCCGCGGACTTCGCCCTCAAGGTTGTCGACCTCGACGCGGTCGCCCGCGCCGGCGGCGAGCCCACCAAGGACGCCGTTGACGGCGGGAGGCTCTCGCACGTGCGGACGGAGGCCCGCGTGCTGGCGGAGCTGGACCACCCGTTCCTCCCCACCCTCTATGCCCGCCTCGACGCCTCCCACTACGCGTGCTTCCTTATTGACTATTGCCCCGGCGGCGACCTCCATTCCGTCCTCCGCCGCTCCCCCGGCCACCGCCTGCCTCCTAACGCTGTCCGCTTCTACGCTGCCGAGGTCCTCCTTGCCCTCGAGTACCTCCACGCCCTCGGCTTCGTCTACCGCGATCTCAAGCCCGAGAACGTCCTCCTCCGCGCTGACGGCCATGTCATGCTCTCCGACTTCGACCTCTGCTTCCAGTCCAACGTCACCCCCGCCCTCCTCCGGCAAAGTAGCCTCCGCCGCCGCCAGAAGCGGCCCAGCACACTCTCCCGCCGCACCTGCTGTTTCGGCGGGGCCCAAACTTCAGGCGACAGCGACGAGGAGGTGGAGTTCGTGGCGGAGCCGGAGGCGGCATACTCGCGGGCGTGCGTTGGAACCCACGAGTACCTAGCTCCAGAGGTGGTCAACGGTAACGGCCACGGCAACGGCGTCGACTGGTGGGCCTTCGGGGTCTTCGTCTACGAGCTGCTCTACGGGCGGACGCCGTTTAAGGGCGGGAGCAAGGAGGCGACTTTAAGGAACATCTTGACCCAGGAGCTGAGGTTCCCTAACGTCGTGCCCGCTGCCGGCGACGACGTGGCGGCGGCGAAGGACCTGATCTCGAGGCTATTAGTGCGGGACCCGCAGCGGAGGATGGGATGCGCGCGGGGCGCGGCGGAGATCAAACGGCACCCGTTCTTCGAGGGGATTCAGTGGCCGCTGATCCGGTGCGCCCGGCCGCCCGTGGTGTTCAGCCCGGCGGGCGGGGCCCAGGGGAGAGCGGCCAGGGAGGGACGTGGAAAGCAGCAGCGGTGGTGGGGCAAGTGGAAGTGGAGCAGTTGGAGTCGTACTGCCAAAAGTATCGTTGCTAATAGTAATAGGGGAATTAAGTTGGTTTTGGGATTGAAGAAGAAGACAAAGGAGAAGGATGGGAAGTGATCATTCCTGGAAGAGATTGTCTTGTGTGATGAGAGAGAGAGAGTCGTGTGGACTCGTGTACAAAAAAAAAGCCCATATAGTTTGTGTTCTGTATTTTTGATTAAGTGACAGTGAGTACATAGTTTTCTGAGGAATCTTATGCTTGCCAAGATTTATTTACAAAGTCTTCAGGAGATATATAGGTTCATTCTACCTCGCTAATCTCTCTGGACTTTCAAAATCCAAGTAAACTTTTACATTGTTTGGAAGTTACTACTACTTCAATTCATTTGCGAAGTAGTCACTTGTGCACGAAAAGCTTGGAAATTGGGATATGGTCTCCCCATTGGCTATATGATTTGTGGGGATTTCAATCTATTCCTTATCTGGCATCTTTGTGTTTGCAACCAGTTAAGATTTAAATATGTTTTCTTTTTTTCGATCTTGTTATTTTCGAGAAACATTCCATATGCTCGCACTTGCTTCTCGTAGTCTAGCTTGCATCCTGCCATTAACCAAGAGGGACACCTCATGTGCTCCTTCACATTGCAACTGGTGGCCATAAATTTTGGTGTCGCAGAAGCTGTTTCCTTACGTTTGTATTAGAAGGGAAAAGGATTGAAAGATTAAATTTTGCCTGTAGACCCCACTTTTCTCATTTATAGGGGCATCATCCCCAAACTACCAAGATGTGATATCTTGTTTCTAGATGGTGAAAGTTCCGGGAGATGGTAGCTAGAACCGGGCATTGTCTAGATAGTGAAAGCTTTGATCGTTGTGCCCAAAGCTTGCAAGTAAATCAACAGAACAAAGAAGTGGTATAATGTGCAAATAGTAGTTCGATATTGATTTCTTAATGTGATTGTCACAACCTATGATCTCATCCAAAAAGATTAGTTAAAAGATATTATTTAGATTTCTTAGTCTAATATAAGTGCTTAAAGTCTACTCAATGCTAGTTGACGTAGGATTAAACACATGTCTGTACGGATCTTTACATACTCCACCATTTAAGTTCTAACATCCTTGCAAGACTAAAGATTCAAATCTATCCAAATCTAATCACAAACACCACGACTAATCTATGATCGGTCTTCTTGAATCTGTGCTACAGTGTTCCTGGTCCACATAGCCAATTGGCCGGATCCGCTTTGATACCATTTGATGCAATTCAGATCCTCACTTAAAAAACTAACTGAAATGTATTATTTAGATTCTTTAGCCCTATATGCGTATCCAAGATCTATCCAGTGCATTGCCATTAATATTGGACTAAACACACGTCCGTGCAGATCCTCACAGTGATATAGGGTAATTCCCGTTAAAGATGTTAATCTCTTGGGTACCAAGCAAGATGGGTTTTTGTTAGCCCTTTCTTTCTCCCTCTTTAAGGAGTAACAATTTTGGCGTATGATCGACTGTAACATATATGAAACCATTAGTTTCTTCATCATCTGGGGATAATTTTTCACAATAGTAAAACTCTTACCGGCTTAACAAGGAGCTAAATGTATATGGTTCTTTTAGCTTTTAGATCAACATGATGTGCGAGAAACAGAAAATAGCCGAGCAGAAGAACAAACAAGTTGGGGGAAGAACCCACCATGGAACTATGAAAGATCCAAGGAGATGCAGTTTACATTACAGAGGGACCGGAAAGAGATACGATACCTAGACAGAAGGGTGTCTCTTCTGCACACTTTTTCCTTGTCCCTGAGGCCAAATCTCTAGATCTAAAAAAAATCTCTCTCTGTAAAGCATTGTAAGGTTCAGTGTATTCCAGACTTGTCAATAGACGTTGGGCACTTTAGCTTTCCTCAAGCTGGACTGAAAGACAGTCGAATTTTTGGCACCATTTTTTGATGCCAAAATTCTTCTCTTCCAAAGAGGGTGAATCCAATTACATTGCGAAAAAGGAGTTCTGATTCACTTTGCACCCCGCTTAGAGCACACATGAGGTAGAAGCCTGATAACTTTAAAAGAATTTTTGTTTAATTTAGTGTCCAATCTCCTTGGTTCACATCAGGATGAATGACTTTGCCCTTCATTCCACATTTCTGAGAAATCAAGTAAATTCTTGGTGAGCTTAAATATGGCGATCTCATTCCAAGCCTTGAGTTGTGCTAGTGAATTTTTTGGGGGTACTTCAAGGTATGGATTTTAAGTGAAAACCATCCATATAAGAATCAGATTGGATTTGGTCAGGTAGTAGCAGATGAGGACCGGGTTGGGTCTAGTTTTGACTCAAATATTGTTTGGATTGGATTAGGTTCATAAAATTAAAACCTCATAGCTTGTGCATCATATAATCAGGTAGGCTATTGGTCCCAATCCGAAAAGTTATATGGATATCTTTAAGCCCATGTTTAACCCAAAGGCCTATGAGTCTGAATCATATCAAGGCATCGCCTAGATTGGATATATGAATCTGCACGAGTAAGTGACAGACTATTTTTCTTTGTTCAGTCATTATGACTTGCCCACACCACATAGCTATATAACCTGTGAAGCCAATTCTCACTCATCAACAATCAAATCAAATCCCAAGATTGTTCTCACATCATCGTGTCTGATTGAGTTTGTCGGCTCGGAATTTGGGGTCGGGTTGGGTCAGATTAGATTCTAGTCCAATATTGAATGGCCTCTCTTTGCCCTTTCAGCTTGCTTTGGTGCCTCTGTTGTCCCTACTCCTGCAGACATCAACATATAAGTTTACTGTTGTAAATCGTCATTCTTTTCCATACAAAATCATAATATTCACATCTTAAATCACCCTACTCCTACCTATTCCTGTCCATCATTACCCCCTCATGTCACCTTACATTTTTTTTTCTCCTTTGTTTGTTGTTTTGGAGAAACATGGTTGAGCCAATTGCAGCTTACAAAGAACTGTGTGTTATAAGAGTGGAAATAATTAATTCCAAGCACGACAAGATTAAAAGAAACAAAGCCTGAAATGAGGATAAAACGAGCAACTTTGCTCGCGTCAGCCTACTCTATTTTGTCTTAGAAGGCATTTATTCACATAGCTCACTATTTTTGTGCATTAAATATTATTATTATTATTATTATTATTATTATTATTATTATTATTATTATTATTATTAATGGTAGTAGTTGAATATTTATCTCACTATGAAGAGTAATATAATCATATTCTTTTTTAAAAAAAGATGATTTAAACATTTTTGTCAATTTTTAATGAAAATATAGTTTCGACAATTAATTATTTTGTTTGGCTCTGTATGTAACAACTCATAATCTCACCCAAAAGAACTAGTCGGAAGATATAATTATTTGAATTTTTTGGTCGTGCATAAGTACCCAAGATTTATTCAATGCATAGCCAATATAGGACTAAATAAACACATCTACACACTGCAGCTCATCCCTCATTTAACAATATAAACATGAAAACAATCACTTTTCATCTTGATATTTGTCCATGTATTGGGGAAGTTTTGCGGATAGCAGTTGCATATTGACCTTAAAGTTATGACAAATGAAGGCATAAACCTTTATGCTGCCATGCGAGATTGAATGAATGGAGGTTTGGACTTTCAGAGCTTTCCACTTAGCATAAGGAGACAAGATGGAGATAAGAGACGTGTTGCAATTACTATGATGTTTAGATGAAGCTTTCATCTATTACCTTTTAATAAATGCACCCCTTATTAATCTATTTTATACTTCTAGCCCTTGTGCTAATCTCAACCAGTGACCATTAACGGAACTTCCAAAGGGACGATAAGTAAAGCACAATTTTTGTTTGCAAGGGCAAGTTATCAACCGTCATTATGCATCATATAGAATAAAAGAAAGAGTCAGATAATTATCCCATCAAAGACCGAAAAAAAGCCAATGTGCCTTAGTAAGCAACAAAGGGAACAAAGGCATCAAAGATGGAGTATGTTAGCTCCGGATAGGTTCAATCAAAAGAAGCAAGAGTTTGAAAGACGAAGTAGGCTAAGACCATAGCATGTCATTGAGAAAGAGCATAAGTGGGATTGCTTAACATATAGGTTTCCATATCTACATGAATCCTTGTTTTTTACTTATACTGATTGAGGTTCCATGTTAGTTATTATAAAGAGAGCACAGGATCAAGTAACGGTCCGTATCTCACCATGCTACCATATAGGATGTTGGGTATATACTAAAGAAAATTGGCCTAGTACCATACCATACTATTTAGATACATATGAGCCAAAATTTAGATACATGGGTATGAATGGGACTAGTACAAGAATGTCAGACCAAAAGATACAAGCATGTGCACAGTGATTCCCTTTAGGAGTCCAAAAGGAATTCTGCCACCTTAGCTATCTTCATCAATAAAATGTGTTCAAGACATTAGTCGAAAAGACTTTGCTTGACTCATTATGTTTTATTAATATAACCTTGTGTCTCATTTTTACCACCAGAAAAGCTATTTGCAAGTACTTATTGGCAATATTGGTAGTAAACATGTGCTATCGGACGGCCCCTGGAGAAAAGTTCATTGCCCATCCGTGGCTAAGGCCCTGTTTGAGGGAGTGGAGGGAGGAGGAGAAAAATACCTCGAGCGGAGGGGGTTGGGATCGCTCGGTCGGCGCCGGAGAGAAGGGAGGAGGAGAGGAGGTTGGAGTCGGACAGCCGGCACCGGAGAGGAGGAAGACGGAAGTGACGATAGCGCCGGAGAGGAGCAAGACGGAACCTAGGGCAGCGCCATAGAGGAGTACGGAAGCTCGAGCAATGCCGGAGAGGAGAAATAAGGGCTCGATCGGGGTCAGTCGCTGGGTTAAGATGGTGTGCTCGCCTTCGATGATGCTTATATGCGTCGTCTAATGACGATGCTTATAAGCGTCGTATTATCCCGACGCATTTAACCATCGTTGTAGGTCTAGAAGAATAATGACGCGTAATAGCGTCGCCCTTTATAACCAGTTCCTACGCTTCCGAGCGTCTTTTGGAATTGAGGACTATGACGACGCTTTTAAGCGTCGTGGATTTCTTTAATTTGCCAACGCTTCTAATAAGCGTCGGCAAAAGTTCTTCAACCAGCCAAATTTGCCGACGCTTTTCCATAGCGTCAGCATTCAAGAGTTGGCTTTGCTTCTTCTTTTTGTAGTGGATGCAATAAGCTGAAGAATCAAAGGAGCACAAGAAAACACATCATCAATCCGCGGGAGGGGAATCTTTTTCTTTTGACGTGCCTGAGCCTATATAAAAAGCTCTAGGGATCATTTCAAAGCACAATCAAAATTTTCTCTTCTTCCTATTCCAAGAGTCTAGATAAAAAGGGCTCTAGGGATCATTGGGGAGAAAAGAAATAAAGAAAATTTTTCTTCTCCTCATAATTTTTCTAAGTTTCTTTTGAGCTATCTGCAAGCGTGAACGTGCTCTTCTTTCTTCCCTGGAGGCACACTGACGGGGAAGACGTAGTTCTGTATTAGGTCGTCGTATCTCTAGGAGATCTGTGTCAGCAGACCCGTGCGTGGAGGGCATAAACTTTCCTGGGACAACGCATCAACGTGCTTCGATCCACAGGCCATCTTCTCTCTCTTTCTTCATTTTATTATTATATTGTCAAGTTAATTATTTGCTAGTTTATTCTTCTTATTTACTGTTTTTGAATATTTAGAAATATTTAATTTATAAATTATATTTGTGCATCCAGGCTAACATACTGTACCGTACCAATCGGTACTGGTATATAGTATGAATGGTGTACCAATATTCTGTACGTCGAAAAAATTCTGTACCATACTATACTAATATAGTGCTAGTATGGCATCGATATGAAATCCGGTAATGGCGAATATTACCGTAGAGAGAGGGTGACAATAGCATTTTCCTTCATAAGACAAGAATTCCAGGAGCTGACCTTGCCGGTTTGCATATAAAATTCCACTCTTTTTTAGCTAATAGAAGCATGCATAAGATGATTTTTTTTCTGGTTCTTCACAAGAAAATTCTCTTTTATTTTATATGCAAATTGATTGCCTAGATGGTAGCGTTGTAAAAAGCATCAGTCACACAATTAGAAAAAATTGTTAACGAGGTCAAAGGAGAATTGGCTAATGACATTAAGAGACTTCAAAAATATCTAAAAGTCCCTTTCCTATAGCATCATAAGCGTATCAGTTTATCATGAACCGACTTGAAAAGGATGCATGAATTTGTGAGAATTTTTAACTCAGAAAATTGTGTCCATATTTTTAAAAAAATTGAGATTGAAAAGTTTCAGGTTGCATATTAGATCAATTATGAAATTATTTGTTTCTGTAAATACATGAGACATGAATGAAAGATTGAACTACCTTTATTTCCTTAATTTACTAGCTTGAAATTTTCATGGCACCCATCTTCATCATCATGCAGCTCATTGAAAGTTATGAAATGGACTTTGGAGAAGGTTTAAGGAGACAACTACTGACCTGGAACAAGTTATAAGTCCACAAGAAAGATAGAGAATTTTTGCGGCAGAGCAAAGAAATTGTAATGTAGCCTCCAAGATCAAATTGACAAATTTAGTTTCCTTGTGTGCTGCAACTTATATTTATTATATCCTAAAAGGGAAAAAAAAATCAACACTAGCAAAAATTATGGAAATTAAGAGCTTATGTTATATTTGGTAATTGAAAAGCCGGAGAAATCATAGTTTTTCCAGGGCGGGTGGAGGATCATCACCCCAATTTCCATAATTTTTTGCTAAGTTCCATAATGTTGAAAATTTATTTGGATTTTCAGTTCTCATGGACAAGGAAATTGTAAAATAGCCACATGCATGACATTACAAATGGGCTTCAGATGTATATGTAGATCTTCTTGAGAGAATCTTGGGATCGTGAGCTAGCTCAATCTTCATCCTACCAAACAGCATTATAGTTCACTATTATCTTGATCACTTCTGTACTTTAGCACATGAAAGAAGAGAGCAAGCAACTAAAGGAGGACACCTTATACCTGTGCAGTACACCATAATAGTGTATATGAAGATCCAAAGCCTAATTTCTTGTTATTGCAAATAAACCAGGGAAAAAAGTGGCTTAAAAAAATCTACTGGATATTTGATTTTGCAGAAATAGCCAGTGTTTTATTTATTTATTATTTATTTATTTATGTATATATGCATGCATCTATACATCTACTCATTCATTCCTTCATTCATTTAACACTGACAATTTTCGCATTTTTGTGGACCATTTATACCTAGAGGTGCAAATGGGTCCGATCGAATAGGATCATGAGTGATCCTAACTTGACCTGGTTCCTCATTCGGGTCCTAATGTTGGACCCAGACCCAACCCAATAGAAAATCGGGTCAGGTCGAATTGAATCTATAGCTAAACCTTTGAACCCAACAAGTCATTCAAATTGGATTGATTCCACATATAACTCAGTCCCAACATGAAAAATTTAAATTCAGATCGGGTCTAGGTCGGGTTTGGATCAAATTCGGATTACACATATGGAGTTCTAAAATGAAAGAGTAAAATTTGGACAAAAGAAAATCCTAGTATTATAGTAAGATATGATTATCTCTTTAGAAGCATAATATGACACATTTAACATGATATTTTTTTTCTAACAAGGCTTATAAAACAATACCAAAAGTTGTGCATTCTCTATGGATTAGACAAATTATTATGTTTAAAGATATCTAATAGCCTGCAACAGAATATGAATAGAATATCAAGTTAGTCACGGTATCAATCTACAATCTAAAAGTCAAACATCCTATCTATGGATATCATGCAGCTATCTAGTTTGCCACAATATCTCCTATGTCATGTGAATAAAATCAACAAGCTTGGATTGGTGGGATGATAATACCATTTATTTCAAACCAATTAATAAGTGATGGATGCTACCTTTATATGGGACTAATCTCTAATTGGGACTTTAGGAGAGTAGAATGTAGATGGTAGGCTAGCTTAATACCAACCTAACAACCCCAAGAACAACCTCCCCTCACCTCCGGTTAACGATATTATCGGTTTTAGGTTGGACAACGATATTATCGGTTTTAGGTTGGACAAATCGGTTAGTAGGTTAGAAGATCAAAATTAGACCTATATAACAATTGGGTCGAGTTAGGTTGGGTCAAAACTCAATAAACCCAAACCCAATCTGAAATGTGGAATGGATCTAAGTTTGAAACCGACCAAGCCCCACAAATTCTTAAATTAAGTCCACATTAGGTCTAAGCATGTCGGGCCAGATCACGAGTCAACCCAACCCATTTGCAGCCTTATTTATGCCTTTTATCTTCAACGAAAGCACATATTTAATGCACATCATAGTTGCTGCTCACATGTTGACAACAAACGAACATGAAATACAGTAATCATCATATCTATGCCCTTTATCTATGTATGTATATATATTTATTGGTTTATTCATTTAGAGTTAATGATTTTTGTACTATAGTGAACCATTATGCTTCTTATCCTCTAATGAAAACACACATCTAATGCAAATTATAATCGTTTCCCACATGTTGACAACAAACAAACATAGAATACAGGTAAATGCACACAAATGTTGATGATGATATTTCACTTTGAGATGGTATCAAATTATTTGATTAATTGAGATGCAACAGAAGAGGTCTTTTTCTTTGTTTTAATCAAAACTTGCTGAATAATCTTACTAAATTTACCTTCTCATGTTTTAAAAGTTTTTTGAACCAATGAACTTTGATCCACCTGGTTCAAGGTGTGAATCATTATCATTAGCCTGAATTCTCAGACAAGAATTTTTGATGTCACATACAATCTTAGAGCATTAATAGCAAGAATAATTAACACAAGAGGACTCCTTTTGGTAGATGGGAGCACTAAACACATCAATTCTGGCAACAGATCATGGAACTAAAGAATAATGAGCATTGCCATGATTTCAGTAATACAAGGGGCAGTAAATGAACTCCCCAGTTGCCATCTTCCCCAAAAATTCAGTGTCCCGTAAACTCACGAGGCTGTGAAGATTGTACATTATCTATTATATCTCTTGCTCTTTCTGACTCCACGACCACCTGACATCCATCCAACTCTCCAAGTCAAATCCATCTTGTGAAACTGGAGTGGCTTCACCACAAGCATTGCCTGAGTTCTGAAGCTAAAGCACCGAAACACCACAGAGCAGAAAGCCAACATCGAGGCTTTCATTTGCAACTTCATATGGTGCTTGAAATGGGCAGAACCTAAAGGCCAATTTCTTTAAGAAGGCTGCTAGTATCAGGGACGATCCCATGACCGCAATTCCTAACAATGCTATTGCCAACAAGTTCCTTTAACAAATCTGATGGATCCTTTGCTCCACCATGCTGCAGAAATTTTGTCCGAAGGGCGGATCCTGTGCAATGGGACAAAGGATGCTCACGGCATATCTCTTGCCAAATGGTTGCTGCGAAACACCTTGCATATAGATAACTATAATAACCTGTAACAAGAAGTCCGGACTATTCTTCAGCTGATGAATACAGAGGGTACTTGCTTCTAGAGCAAAAATAAGTTCCACAGATAAAAGCATCTTAAATCAGGTAACGGCTTTATGCTTACCAGCACCATAATTTATAAGGTGATTAAACCGAGTATGCCAATGTGTGCCCTCCACATGGTTCCAACTGGTATGTTGTTTCTTTAAATCGGCAACAACTGAAATTGTGTCTCTTGGTGTGGCCAGTTGCTCACCAAAAAGTGTTAAGTCCATCAATGAATAGAATATCTAGGATTAGGCAGAAAAGCATCCAGCAATCAGGAATGACACAGAACATTTATAAATACATAAATAAGCTTAGCTAAAAGTAGAGAAGTTCATGAAGAGAGAAAGAGAGAGAGAAGAGATGCAGGCAAGCATCAGTTCATGGAAAATGTGATCCATAAAAATGTTGAATAAACAAGCTTTGAGCTTAAAGGGGAAAATATACCTGTCGTTGAAACTCCATTGCAGGAAACATGTTTCGAGCACCATTCATTGCCTCTACCAGTTTTTCTGGTATTACTTCCCCAGTCGTATCATGTCTAGCAAATGTCCTCAAAACACGATAATCCCAAGCGTAGTACCTGAGAGATCATCGTGATCAACTACACTTAGCAGAAAAGCACATTGTAGATTGTTCAGCACTGGCGTTTATTTTTCAATTCTTATTGCATTCTAAGAAATGAGATGTGTTTTTATATAGTTCTAGGGATGCAAGACAATGAGTTTTCCAGTTAAGTATCAGCGGTTTCAAACTCCCAACTATTCCTTCCAACAGATGAAAATAATTTATCATATTTTTAACATCGGAACTACTGAATCCGGAGAGTGAACAAAATACGTACTCAAAAAGGTTTGACGGTGTCTCAGCTAGATCCAGAACAACTCTAGTACCTGAGAAGTGCTGATAATCCTGGGATGTTCACAGTATGATATATCAGTAGAAGGAAAAACATGATCACAGTTTTATGTTGAATGTGTAAAGCAGTATATAAACTACCGTTCTTGAAAGAAGGGAATGAAGTGCATGACCAAACTCGTGAAACAGGGTTTCCACATCCCAGTGGTTGAGCCTTGATGTTGATGATCCAGGAGAACCTGGGAAATTGCAGACTAAAGCAACAATCTGTAAAATTTTATTTTGAGTTAATGAATACTGAATTCCTAATTAACAAAAGAAAACAATAGAAATCTTGAGCATTTCATTAAGTAAAGCACAAAGTTGAGAACCTGAAAAACAAATATCGCAAGCATGAGTAAATGTGGCTGTTTCGTATATTATCAAAGACAACTATTCTATACAAAATATGTTCCAAAAATATAAATATTAAACATCTTTGAATAGCAGATTTTTGTGTAGATACAATATTTGACAGAACTTAGATTTTCAAAAAAGAGATCTGATGCTTTCATACTTTTTGACATGCATTTTAGGTAGTGACCATCATGTTCGCTTGACATGGACATCAATAAGCATGTGATAACAATAAATCCAAATACCAAAACAAACATAAGAATGAATAACAATCAACAGGTTCAGCATCATACTGGAAGTTGGAATTCTGTCTCAGAGACTCGGCACCCTCCTCTAATGGCAAAATGAGCACAACCTGGATATTTATCCTTCCTGGAGTAAAGATCAAGATAGAGAAACCCCAAATCACCCTGGATATATGAGAACCACACCTTAGTTCATGTCGAGAAATAAAACATATACCATCAGTAAAAGATAAAAACTTTCAGCAAGGAACATGTAAGGTCAATATTGGCTCTACGAGAACATATGAATACATTCAAACACATTACAATCTCATAATTTGATTAAAATGGTTTGTGCAAGGATTGCTGAAACTTGAGCAGCAGTTGCAAACAAATGTAGGTAGTTGTGCTAGACCTCTCATAAACGACAGGCAGCAAATATAGAAATGGCCACTCTGGTTGTGTAATAGATGTTTATGTCATCTTTTTTCCCCTTTTATTAAAAAATAAAGAAAATCAAAGACATGTAAAGTCATTGTCACAAGGATACACTGAAGATAATGAATTACAAACATTTTTGGAGGATGAAACACCAACAACAAAATATAGCATAGTTTATTTATGTATTAGACAAAAAGTGATGATATACAATGATAGTCATAACTGACGGCAGAAGAACACGACTTGAAAAAAGCTGGAATCTCTTAGACACAGGCACCTTGGATAGACAAAACATGCCATTTGAAGTACCCACGTGTCCTAGCAACATCAGATATTATTAACTGTCAGATATAACTAGGATATGTATTAGGTACTTGTTTTTAACCATCGCATTCTTCAATTTAAAAAGTCCATACACTTCCAAGTACAGGCAAAATACTCTTTAGATACCTTCAGAAATGAGTTGAAGAACTTTCTTTTCTGTTTTGCTAAATTTAACTAGTACCAGAATCAACTTACTGAATGCATAGGGACCAGTGTTGACGAGCATGCCAGCCACCAGCTGAAATAATAATACATGCCATGCCAGCACATATGCCGTTGCATGCCAAAATAAAAAAGATGAAACAATGACTTCATAAGGTTTTTATCAAAATCCTCAAATAAGATTAAGAGGTGCCACACCAACCCATGCCTTGTGCCATACTGGCCCAACACAGGCCAGCATCAGCAAGCACTTAAAACCTCATTTTCAACATGAAAGAGAAGCTTTGGTATTACAAAACTAAATCCATCCTAGCAATAGAAGACCAATTGGATATTTGAAAAACAATATCCTAAAAATAAATCAATGTACCTTTACTCAGGGTAGAAGCGAAAAAAGATTGGCACCTGTGAGACACAGGGACAAAAGGAAGTTCCTGAAATACTTGTGGGACAAAAAATTTACTCTTTTTTTTTTGCAAAAAGCCTAGCATTTTGGTCAATACTGTGCTGCTGAAACTCCATATGGCATCGAAAACTAAATGTTAAGTTATAAACCTATGGAGGTTATCAAAAGATGACCATAACCACAAAAAGAAATAAAAAAGCAAAATAGTATTATGCAACATCTAGAGTTGCATACAATATGGAGCATCATGAGTAACCAAGGAATTAGCTTAAAAGGTGTTTGGATGGCCACAGAATTTATGTTCATGATAAAGCTCATATTAGAAAACACCCATGGAAGGAAATGGACGCTTGAGAGGAAGAAACATTGAGATCACAAATGCTCCCTCGAGCTCAATCCCAAAAAATTGTGATTACCTGTTCAATCTGAAAGCTGATTTACCTTGTCCACATTTTAAGGATCCTATGGCCCTAAAACTTCTATAATTAGAGAATATCCTATCTTCCCAATGCTTACATCTCCCAAGCAGGTCCTAGAACTTCTCTAATTAGAAATATTTATCGCACAACTTGTGCACGCATCCAAAGAGGACCTAAATACACTTCCAAGATAATTTGGATACACTTGGTGGAATACAGAATGGTTCCAATTGCACAGCTAGCAGCAAAACAGACACTAGCCATTCATATACTGTGTATCTATACCTCTTGGGGATGATGAAGAGACAGTTTCATCACATCTGAATGCCATGACTCGCCTGGGGCAACAGGAATTCTATGAAAAGTGGCACCAAACAATGACTCAACCAACACCTTCAAGCCCTCAAGGCATTGAGACAAGGAAAAGTATGATGAGATGACCTGTTAGGAACAACATTGGCAATGAAATTTGTCAGAAAGAATGAAAAAGAGAAGAAAAATAATTTCTTAAACGCATCAAAAGGTAAGAAATTCAACAGCAATGCAAGGTCATAAAAACAACAACATTCATCTTACAGTCAAAAGGATTATAGATCACACAATGACAGAAAAAAATACCGACATTTGAGTTCTGCAAATAATGCTATCTTAAGGTTATCAAAGGAAGAATTCCTTTTCAGTTAGCTATTATTAAAATTAGTAAAAAAAAGAGAAGAGAAATAATAAAGGGTATTAAAAAAGAAAGAGAATTTCATTAATATTCTTTTGGTCTTAATATCAAGGTTATAAAGGAGTTGGTGCAGAAAAATCAGATTAGTTTTACAGTGTGTCTGCTTTCAAAGTGTTGACAACTTTAGGAGCTCTGGACAAGCCAGCATTCCCTGTGAGTAGAGTAAACATACTGAGGAGTCCAAGTCGTATGTAGAGGATTTCATCATTCCTGTAAAGTAAGCCTCATCCCATGGCTCTAAATCTGCAGATCTTTCATTACAAAATTGCCTCTTGAAATCCTGTATTCTCTTAAACTCCTACATAGAGGATGAAGGTATTACATATTTACGAAAACAAAAAACAATTAAATCTAGCTAAAGTAATTGCTTTAATTCATACCTCATCAGCTTTCTTTCTGACAGTTTTGCTCAAATCAAGAAGAAAAGACATGACAACATCTGGTGATGCTGCCATGTTTGGGCGGATTGCAAACTCAGCATAAGATTTACACCCCATTATCTGCACCCACCGCTCAGAATCATAAAAGAAAAAAAAAGGAACAATGTTTTGGCATACAACAAAAAAAATGAGAAACTAAGACGATAGGAAACTAATGAAATATAGAACAAAGTCAGAATTATCTAGCAATTAGGAAGCAATAAATAAAGTTATTTGACTGAGGTTGCAAATTGGTTATTGTATTGTACAAGTTGCCAGCAATCATAAAGAACATATGTAGCTTGTTATGGATAATGAAGGCTTCTCATATAAGTGGTTAAGACTGCTTATGAGTGATGATGGGCCTTGCATGAGAGGCAACCAAAGATTCAAGTGAATTGATGACCTTGCTTTCCAGCTTTTATGAACAAGACAGTGGTGATCAATTCCTAAGATTGCCGGAAAGAGAAGGGTGGGGGCGAGGAGGGGGTCATCATTCTAAGAAAGGGATTCTAATGCTACGTTTGGTACACTAGAATGAATGCTGGAATGGAATGGGGATTCCAGCTTTAGCCCATTCCAATTTTTAGTATGGCAATAAACTCAGAAATCACATTTCATTTAGAATTGAAGGAATGGTGATTCTGCCCCTGTATGAAAGGAATGGTGATTCTGCTCTTGTATGGAAGGAATGGTGGGAATGATATTTTTGGAAATGAACCGATTAATAATATTCATAATATAAACCAGCAAAAAATTACGTAATCCATATGATTCAATTATCAATAATTTAGTATAAAATAAAAATAATACTACAATTAATATTTAATCTAAAACTATTATTTTATTATAATTTATAAAAATATCAAGTAAAATCTATTTAATGTATTGTAATATTATATCAGTTATGCTTAAAGGTTTACTTTGTAATATAATGAGCATTGTGCAACTCATGTTAGACGAAGATACTTATAAAAAAATATCAATATAAAAAATATATTAATAAATACCAAAATAACAACTAAAATAATATCTAAAAATAAAAAATAATAATAACAAGGGAAAATGAAAAATATTAAAAACTAATATTTAAGTTAAAACACTAATTAAAAATAAAATGAACCAAAAAAAATAAAAATGTAAATAAATAGTATTAAATTGCATATATTCTACTGTATAACTATCTAACTTAAGTATTAGAAATATGAATTGGTATTCCTTTTCTACTTAAATCTCTCCATTTGCACCCTTAACATAGTGCAAGGGTTTTAGCCTTTCAAGGCTGATGGAGAGGTCAAGATAACAGTCCGCAGAATGTGACAACATAGCGCAAGTGTAATGGAGTTTGTTAGTTGATCAAAATTAACAATGATTTGCCAATTAATGGCTACGAGTAATCTTCAAAACTAAGTAACACAAAGTAATGCTAAGAGTTATTTCAAATATAATCAGAAAGCTCAATTATTAATAGTTAACACAAGACATGAAGCAATAAAGAAAAAAGAATGATAATAGGGAAAAAGTAAAGTAGAACTGAGAAAAACAAAAATAGAATCAGGAAAGAGAAGAAAAATAACGAGAAAATAAGAAAAATGGAGGGGCAAGCAGCCAGGCCTTCACATTCTTTTCCCTTAACCATAATAATTTGAAGTTCTTCAACATTTGTCAATCTCATGGACACTAAAACAACTAGATAAACATGTACTAAGAGGATTATCAGCATACCTATTATGACTTTAGAATCAGTAAAGTTGGACTCTAAAAGGACTCTTCATCAAACTAAAGCTCCACTCCAAAACTTCCCAAAACAGCAATTAATAAAAGAAAAGCTTATGAGTTGGGAGACCAGAGGCCTTGTCAAGATCGAGGACATGATTTGTTTAAACCTCTAGCATCTAGTCTTTTGGACAATATGGAAGCACTTTTGAAATCGCAAAGAAAGAGCCTCTAAAAATCCCAAAAAATGTTTGAGGACCAACCACATTTTCTTGTAGTTATCGACAACCTGACTATTAAATTTTAGAAGAAACTTAACAAACCATGGTTGGCTGTACCACCACAAACCACACGGTTTGGGGCGTACAAAAACTGAACTGGCTCCCATCTGATTAAAACCCTTGGCTCGGTAAAAAGCCCCCCATCCCCTACTCGCGACCGTTCGACGCTACTCGTCCTCCCCTCCGCACTCCCTGGCATCACCGATAAGAGTCATGCCGCCCCTTCTCTTTCTCTCTCGCTTGCTCGGCCTAAGGTTAGGGTTAGGGTTCCCCTCAGCCCTCCCCCTTCCTCCCTCTCTTCCTCCCTCCCTTCCTCTCGATCTCCCTCCCCCTCCCTCACTCTCTCTCCCTTTCTCTCTCCCCCCTCCCTCTCCAACTCAACCTATTTTGGTATGCCCCGAAACGGCATGGTACGCACCCATACCATGACAAACCGGACACCGGCCGGTATGCCTTCCGGTACTAGTTCGGCGAGCCTTGCAATGAACAATCCAGAATGTGAAATTTTTCTTAAATTCAAATATAACTCCAACAATAGGAATACCCAATGATGATTAAGGATCCTGAAGGGGTCTTGGAAGCTTTTGTAATGGGCTGAGTTATAGGCCAAAGTATCATAGTAAGGTTTGTGGAACCATCCCGAACCGCCCGGTTTGGGGCGTCCCGGGTCTTACTGGCGGCGGACTGGGATGGTTCCGCCATTGAAACCGAGATGCCTCTCGTCGTCGCCGGAGGGGGAGAAGGAGAGGGAAAAAAAAGAAAAAGAGAGAGATAGAGAGAGCGGGGAAGGGAGGGATAGGAAGAAAGATACAAATATACTATAGAAGAAATGTAAAAGAAGAAAGCAAATTAAATATATACAAATATATATATATAGATGTTGCAAAATGTGTATAGAATACCAGACTCCATTGATGTCAGTCTACCAAAAGTCTATAATGACACTGTGCTTTCATAGAAATCAATTAGACAGTCCAATCCAATGGTGAAGATTTTTAATACATGCTCGCTTTTTTGGATGTTTTCTGAAGCAGGTATTATGACCCTTATAAAGTGATAGAGACTCTGATACCATGTAAATCAAGGTGCAACTTTTGGATGAATAGGACCATCAGTTAGGCTAAAAAGATTGCAATGCCAACATTTTACGATCTCTGCCTAATTATAAATTGGTTTCCATTACAAAGGCTAAATATTGATGCATAGTTCAACCAGGATGTGTATTTCTCTAACCGTGGACATATGTCAGTGTTCTCAAATAGTTTTTCAGTAAATTAACGTCTAGAAGTACACCAAATATTTGTACATAAGGTGACCATGAATTTTACAAGTGCAAATGCACGAATGATGCAACACCATAGTACATTCTTACGGTAATCAATTTACACAACAAAGCCAAATATACCAGATACTTACAAATGCTTTCAATCAACAAATACATATCCATTCTTTCCTCGACATAAACAAGTTAAGAACTTTAGCAACAAAAAGGTGATATATATATCTGCTCTTCCAAAAATGTACTGTTAGCATTTGGTAATCTAATCAAGTATGAGAAAATTATTCACATTCTGAGCAAATGTTAGTCCTAAAAGATCTAGGTGATGGATTAGAAGTCCAGTAAATTTAAAAACTACAAGCATAAACGAGGACAACCTCAGCAAGTTCATGACGAGCACTTATAAGTTTATCTAGAACACCAAGATTTGCTTGTGGAGTGGAGTTCCCTTTAATGTATGACTGCTTCCTAACCTGGACAGAAAAAGAATAAAAAAATACCTTAACTTTAGTGTCAAAAATTCTCTCAAAAACTTTAGCATCAAAAAAAAAAAGTAATGATGTATGTATAATACCCTTACAGGATTAGGTCTCACGATAACAGTAATGATTACAAGATCGAGTGAAAAATTAAACGAATGCGCAAAGAAGCTCTATTTAGAAGTCATGAAAACCAACAGCCCCATTTTAAAATTTATGAAAGGAAAAAACCCCTTTTTCGCACTTATTCGCACAAATCACCAGTGTATGCATATAGAAAAACAATGATAAAATAGAAAAAAAGATTGATATATTTTTTAAAGAAAATTGCGTGTTTAGCACATGAATGAAATGGGCAACGATAAAAAAAAGAAAAAGATTATTCTCTGAGAAAAGATAATAGGATTCAAGATTATGTTTTGAGAACAGATATAGCCAAAATTTAACTCCAAAGGAAACACTACCTCCGCATCTGATACCCATTTTAATACTGAAGATAAAGTACTTGAATCTGTTGCTATTCGAAAACCCTTCTCTTTTTTCTTATCTCGTCTGTCCAAAGATTCCTCTGATGCAGTGGGGATAGGCTGATAAATGGGCTTGAAATGAGGTTGCATATGCTTTGGTATGCGTGAGGCCGGAAATATATCCACAAAACCTGGATCAGTTATAATATTCTCATTGAACCTGATGAGAACAATATGAAATAAGCTTCTATGCAGTGTCAGGTAGTGTTGTTGCTATTATGGACAGGTAAAAACAACTCAAAATATTCACCAAAAAGCATAATTCAATCTCACTGACATATTACTCCTAGAGAGCATCCTAAACAAATTTAACACCATAGCTATGTAACATGAAGCACAATGAAATGTTACTAAAAGCCCACAGAAACAAAGATGGCCATTAGAAAGCACATGAAAAAGGCAGAAATAAAAAATCCATCTTTACATAGAAAGATGCTATATAGTTAACTAACTGTATGAAACCTTAAAGAAAAAGATTAATTACACGAAACATAGATTTTTTTCCTCATATAATATATATGGGAATATATAAGAAGTCATTCATGCACGGGAGATTTCCTAAGTCAAACAATCAGCCTCCACCCAACTCTTCACAATCACAGCATATTGATCATCGACTCCATAATTGTACTCTGCAGCCCAAATAGCCCTGTCCAGACACCTTTTTTTGTAAGGCTTTCATCTTTAAAGGCCAAAATATATTCTTCTTGCATAAATAATTAATATTACCTTACTCCACAGGTTTGTATATAAAGAAATCATAACTATATTTGGTGTTCAACTGGGATAACTGTCCAAAAGTCAAGTGTCATGCCATGAACTTTTAGCTTAACTGACTTTTAAGGCGCTGACACATTCCCTCCTGGATTAGAGTCATTTTTGCTGGAGGGGGTCATGAATACTCTACGTATAAATTCATGCAGAAAACACATAGCAGGCATCCAGCTACATGAAGGCCCAAACAGACACTTGGTTCAATGCAGACTCCATCAGCACTAATGTACAGAACACGAACTCTAAAAAAGTTTAAATGGCCTGCTGTCCTATCAAATCTCTAGAAACCTAAAAATCTTAAATACTGAGCTTTGCTACCCAACTTAGTCAAATTCTATTTAGTGATAACCAACAGCAAATTTCTAACCAGCATGTGATGATCTTCCCTGCTGCCATATTCTCCTTTGTTCTACCAATCCTTTACCCCAAGCTTAAAGAGTTAACCTCAGGCACTCACACTAATAATCAACACAAAAAGTATAAATGAATAATTAATTTAAAATTGAGAATCCACATGAATAGATTGAGCACCAATGAGGCGCACAAATGCTGAGATATGCTATCCAGGTACTAGTAAATGAACAACACAATATTATTTATTTAAGCAAACAATTGAGCATGATATAATATTGTGTGAACGTATCTACACATAACCAAAGGAATAGCATGTACCAGTTCACAGGCCAAAACTGTGCCACCCACAGTTGGTAGTTGGTACAGCTATAAACCAACCTTACTGTACTGAAATCAGGCAAGATTTTGTAAAATGGACCTTGTGTTCTGTTGCTGACTTACTTGAGTCCTTAAAACTGTATGTATATTTAACTTTTTATGCCCTTGGGAATGAGGGAGCAAATCCAGTCCATTGGTTCCCAAGTTAAGTGCATTAAATAAACACAAATGCTTCCTTTCATCTGAATAACATTTCCAAAGATCTCCGCAAATGGCTATTTGTCATAATGCACAGAATCTTTATTCACCTTATACTTACCTCTCTCTCTTCTTCATCTTTCTTAGGGCTTTCTCTACTAAAATTAATCAAATTACCCTGTTACGCACACTCAAACTTTCTCCATTCTCTAATGCTAACTGCAAAGTAGAGCTGCACTTCTCCATCAGTTTAAAACAAAAAACCCTTGTTTAATGACTTTGAATAACCTCTTCATTTTTCACCAATTTCATTATCTTCCATAGAAATAATTATTATTTATGTAAAAGCATGCAGTTTCTCTATATCTCTGGTTAATACTCCCCTGACATCAATTAAGCTGCTTTATCACTCTTCTAATAGCCTTTCCTGTCGAACAAATTCCACATTTACATAGCACTACTGATGGTCAAATTTGTTATGGCAGTTTGTTCGATGCATTTCTTGTTACGCAGAAAGGTGCGCAAAAGCACAGGACCAACCAACATTAACTTTCAACCTGATATCCAACAGGCCTTTTTAAAAAAAAAAAAGAAAAAAAAAAAGAGCACTTGCCTTTGTTTTCTTGACCTACAATTCCCAAGTTCTTTGCCATGTGATCTATTGTGTTCCTTCTACCATAAGTTCCTCTCACATTTCTTGAATCCACACAAGACCAAAGCAACTGTTACAAGCCTTCACTACCTTGATTGCTATACCTCCACCATCATAGCCACTACACTAATTGCCACGACAGTTTCATATTGAAAGCATCATAAAGAAATTTTGTCCTTAGTAAGTACGGTGTGCTAGATGCAATCCATATCACAGAAGCTATGTCATTTCAGAATTACATTTTCAATGCAGTGATATCAACAAAATCAGAAACTCAAACTCTGAAAAACTTGAATAACTGTTGAAGCTGAAACTTATGTTAAAAATGCAAGAAAAAATTACGTCAAGGTCTGGGTAATGTCTCAGAATTGGATAAATGTAATAAGAGCAGAGAAAGATTATATCAGCATAGCTAAGAGAAAGCTGATTCTTCTTTTACTTGAAATTAAAGTGCATAGCTTATAAATGTAAACAACAAGCCTAATCCTATTAATATCAGTTCAGCTTTATGAATCAAGTTACAACACATCAAGGTCTGGGAACAATCTATGACTGAGTCCGAGGCTGAAAACACTGCTTTAGAAATTGGCGAGTTCATATATTTAGCTGCAAGTTTGTGAATAAAGACACCACCACTAAAAGTAGTAAAAAGAAAATGTAGGAATCTTATTCTCTATTTTCAATATTTATCCATAAAATTTCAATTGTAAGATACAAACTGCATAATTGGGACCATAGAAACAGATAATGATGAATTATGGGGTCAAACCTCTTCCCATTCTCCATGCCACTTTAGATAATGAAGAAACAAATTTTCAATTCCTTCAATCATTCTCACTCCAATTCCCACATTCATTATCAATTGAACCTTCTCATTTTCCAATGCATAATCTGACTTTTTTCCCATTAAGTGCATCTAACCAAGAATACATATTTGCATTAAGCACAAGATCCACTTCTACCATAACCCTCAGCAAATATGCATTAATAGGAACTCATACACTTCCCTTACAGACTGAGCCAAGCAATGAATCAAAGATGTTGCTGATCCAGTCTTTTTTTTCCAAATGATTGCAGATCATTTTTAAGATATTTTTAAAAATCAGTTTAAATTTAATTTGGAAAAGTATTTTTTAATAGAAAAAATAAAAGAGAAAGCAATCGACTTTTACTCATAAAGCTGACAAAATGGGTTAAAACAAGACAATTAGAGTGATCTCTTTAAATTTGACTTGTTTTCTAGTTTATTTTACTTGACTGGACAAAACAACGACCCATCTTCAGGCATTCAGGTCCAAATAACCTATAATCTAGCGACCAAGGGAAGACAACAAGAACATGCGAGCTCAATCAAGCGTAGGAGCAAGGGGAAGAAACATGTAGAAATGCAAATTATCTAGCCCTTCTTAATCAACCTATAGGGTAATAGTGGGCTTTTTCCCAACCAGGACCAATGCACTGCTAGCAGACAATAGATGATCTCACCAATTGTGCCAGCAAATACAATGCATTTCGCATATTCACAAACCCCGCTTAACTAAGCCACAGCAAGTCGTGCATACTCTGCCTCGATCTGATACCCTCCTTCAAAGAGGAGCTAAGTACCAACCAGAGTTCCAAACTCTCTTCAGTCTGCCCATGACATTTTGAAACAAATATTTTGTAAAGATAGGCATTTTTTAAAATATTTTAGGAACTTTCCCTTTTTTAAAAGGTGCAAGACAGCATAAAGAAAGCTCAAAAGCTTTTGAAAGCATATGTGCCTGCAAGATCGAATTGTTAGACCTAGAGCAAAAGGTTCCCACAAATAGAGGCTGTCTAAGTTTCTTAAGATCCA
>JAOXJJ010000481.1:13522141-13538773 GCA_025769935.1 Phoenix roebelenii
TGGATCTTAAGAAACTTAGACAGCCTCTATTTGTGGGAACCTTTTGCTCTAGGTCTAACAATTCGATCTTGCAGGCAGTTATGCTTTCAAAAGCTTTTGAGATTTCTCAGTCTGTAAGGGACTTCCTCAGTCTGTAAGAGAAGAGTATGTAAGGGAAGAGTCCCACTAATGCATATTTGCCGAGGGTTATGGTAGTGTCAGAGAAGCTCATGGTTTCAAGCCCCATTCGACCCTCTCTCTATCAACGGGTTATCAAAGCCAAAGTATATCCAAATAACAAATATATAAACAATAAACAAATATATCCAAACAAACAACAATAAACAACAAATATATCCAAATAACAAAGATTTAAAGAAAAAGCTCAAAAATACAAAAAAAAAAAAAAAATCAGGTGGGAATACAAAAGCTCCTATTTTTAGTTCGATCCATAGAAATACTTAAAAGCTCTTATGATCTTTTCTTACCATGATCTTCTCAAAAGCCATCGTGGGGAAGTCCTCGTTCCGGTTCGCCATGGGAAAGAGAGTTGCATATAGAGAGAGGGCGAGGAGGAGAAGGAGATGTCCCTGGAATAAATAGAGAGAGGAAAGGAGAGGCATGAAAAGAAAAAAAAAGGAAGACAATTGAGTGCAGCACGGGTTATATCCACTTCAGACCCCGTGGGAATCCCCTTGCCAGGTGATATTTTCAGCAAGAAGAACGTAGGAAGACCTGGGGCAAAGCCTGGCTCTTCCCACGCTCTTCTTGCCAGTTCCAACAGTGGCTTTCTCATCTCTGAAACCATTTTGGATATCTACTGCTTGTGTGTTTGCTGCTTTTTTGTGAGTGGCAGCACGAGATATCTACACTTCAGACCCTGCGGGAATCTCGTCTTCAGGTTTTTCCAGGTGAAATTTTCAGCAAGAAGAACGTAGGAAGAAAATATCACCTGACAAATGCTCAGGTTTTAATATATATTTGTCACCCCCGCCCTGACAAAGGCTCTTCCCACGTATGGAGCCTTAGCATCTTCAACCTATCCAACGTATGGAGCCTTAATCCCGTCGAACTTCGACACCGCCGCAACCTTCCTCGCCTCTGCCCTTAAAAGCAGCGGAGAATATGTTAAAGGAGAGCTAAGAGGCAGATCCCCCGACTCCGCGATCCCTCTGCATTCTCGATCCCCTGGCTTCGTGGCCCTCTCCACCTTCTCCCCCAGCTCCATGACCCCTTCGACTTCTTCCCTAGCTCCAAGATTCCTCCACCTTTTCATCCGAATCTAGGATTTTTTTTTTTATCTTTTTGTTTGATTTACTAGGTAGAAAATGTTACTTTCATCCTTAATTTGCCATGCCAGCGCATTCAAAATCATGCGCGGTCATGTGACACTAAAAGGCACTTTCAAAACCTTACACTTTCTTTCTACGTCTTGTTACTTTTGGAACATTTCTGAATTACACATTTATTGTACATGCGCTATGTTTTCACTAACTCTAGTAAGAAAATGCTATTTAGGGTTGCACATGGATCGGATCGGATCGGATCAGGTCGGATCTTAAGTGACCCCGATCCGATTTCTTGTTCGGCTTTTTGGATCCAGGCCCAACCTGGTTGAAAATGGGATCATGTTAGATCGGGTCATGCCTACAAATTTTGATCCGACGGTTCATTCGAGTCGGGTCGGATCCGAGTCTACATATTTTTATATTCAAAGTCCCACTATATAATAGTAAATAACATCAAGCAAAAAAAATGGGTCGGATCTGGGTCCAGGTCCAGGTCGAGATTGGGTGGACCCAACCCGACTCGAAAAATAGAACGGATCCAAATTTAGGATTCGCCCCGGCTCCGCGGGTCCTAAAATTCAGATCGGGTCAGGTCGGGTCATGGGTCGATCTGTCTCATTTGCAGCCTTAATGCTCTTGGAGAGATTAGTATTAATGAGTGAAATCTTTGGTGGTCCAAAAGAAAACTTGCATAGTATATGAATCCTTGAGGAGTAATTTCTGTAGTAAACTATGCATGGAATAGGAACCAAATTGATAAAAAGAAAAGGAAGTTAAAAAAAAAAAAAAAAGAACGAAGCAACATTTATATAAGAGACAAATTTAGGATAAATTCTTTAACATCACATAATTTTCCTTTTTAAAAAGAGGAGGCATCTTCTCCTGCTAATCATGGCTGCACAACTAATGTGCCAACTAGTAAAAGTTTCTCTCTTCTTTCTTAATGAGACTTCCTTTCTTTTCTCTGCAGGGACTTGGTACACTCTCATTGACAACTTCCTTTCTTCTACTAAAACCACATGGCTGTTCAAAACTGGGATTTCTTTGTGACTCTCACTCACCCTTGGAACTAGCTATGTTCAACCTCTCCATCTATCTGATTGCCTTGGGAGGGGCATATGAGCCCTCCCTTTGCCACCTTCGGGTCCCACCAATTCAACGAGGAGAACATAAACGAGAGCTGTGCCAAGCAGTCATTCTTCAGCCATTTCTATATCGCCACAAACCTCGGCTCGCTCATCTCTGAGACCAAATTGGCATACGTACAGAGCTTGGGTCAGCGGACCTTGGGGTTCTGGATTTCCACTGCCATTGCATTTGCTGCTCTTGGTTTGCTCTTGAGTGGGAGTACGAGATACAGACGCTTCAAGCCATGCGGGAGCCCCCTCCCCAGGTTTTGTCAGGTGGTGGTCGCAGCATGGAAGAAGTCGGCAATTGCGATTCCGCGGCACAAGATACAGAGCTCCTGCATACTAAAAATATAGAGATTTTTCAAACCACTTATAAAATTATTCAGTTTGTTGGATAGCTTAACATGTCTACTTACATACTACTATTTTTTGTAAAAAAATTATATTGCTCTTTTATATTTCTTTTCTTTTCAAATTTTTTATAAATAGTTTTTGTAAACTCTCTCTTTTTTAATAAAGGCCGGATGGCTTTGCCTCTCTCTTCACAAAATAAAAAATAAAAAATAAAATAAAAAAAAGATCCCGTGGGACAAGGATGGGCTCTATGAGGCTTGCGGAGGGGGGTGTACATTTTGGTTGCGAGGCGCTACAAATGTATACGGATTGAAGAGTCTAGGGAGGTGCACTCCCTCCCTGTGAAATGGTGTAGTTTAATTTGGTTCTTAAGAGTCCATGACCCATGTTTAACTTCATGACTGAAAACATGGAAATATGAAAAATTATAATAATAATCAAAATTTACTCATAATCTCTCCAACAATCGTGCTCTTTCTCCTCTTGCGATGATCCTGTATGAATAAATGACAGATATTCTCTTGAGCTGATATTTGTATGAGTAGATCATATGTACTCCTGTTAAAGAGCAGCTCGATTGATAAAAATGAACAAAGTAAGAATTCATTGTGAAGATTAAATTAAGCCCTTAGATTGTTTGAACAGACAAAGAAATATTATTCTCCTAGACACAGAATTGTCCCTTCGATTATCTGAGGGCAAGTAGTAGGATGCAATTGATAGTTTCAGATCCACGCAAATTGTCCTAGGAAAGCCATTGCCAAGAGCAGAAAATTCTCATTTCATATATAGCCTCAAGCACAGATGAAATTGAGCACTCACCACCAACAGCAAGAGAGCATCCGAAAGTCGTAGGCTCATTAGCAGAATCATGTTTTTTGAATTAGTTTGGGGATTTCCTAGTTTATTTGCGTTCTATTTGCATTCTATTTGAAAACTCTTTTGGTTCAGGATTTTGCTACAAGGGCAGTACAGGGTCAGCTAATCCATTTAAGGCCAGGATTTTTTAAATTATATTCAAGATAAAAATAACGAGCTCCATTGCAGCAATGAAGACAGCGTGATTGAGAATAAAAAAAATCATTCTCTGTCACTCTTTCTTAAATTGTCGTTCATTATATCCACAATGACAGTTATTTGTCAGTCTACGAAGATGACAAAGTACACGGTCCATGACAACTAAAGCAGTTTAGGTGAAAAGTGCAGCAACAATAAGTTAAAAGAGGAAATGCAAATCGCAATAGTGTACCTCACGTTACAAAAAAGAATATCCTTCTAAATCCAGAACACTGCAAAACATGTTCTCAATAAGCACTATGAAGAAGCCAATTGAAGAGTTACCTCAGCACAACCAAGCACAACTTCTATAGTCATACATACTCATTAAAATGGCCGGTACTCAATGCGATCATCCCAGAAAAAAGAGGCTGCATTACTTGGAAATCTTTGCAGTAAGCTCTCTAACCAGCTTTGCAGCCACCATAGCAGTCATTCCATCAACAGTGTCACGTTGTGGATTGAATTCTACTACATCAGCAGCAACAACATCAGCTTGCAGATTGTGAAGAATGTTCAGAACATCACGGAACGAGAGGCCTCCTGGCTCAAGGTGAGACACCCCGGGAGCAAATGCAGGATCAAGACAATCGACATCAACTGAAACATAAACACCCTTTGCACCTTCCCCAAGTTTCTGCACAAATTGTCTCGAGTTAGATCAAACATTGAAATTATCAGGATGAGCGACAAGCTTCATTACATTTAGCATACAATTTTTAATGCGCATATTGGTGGATATACAACGAATAAATGTCGATGAATATCTTCATGGAATCAACATGCACAAACCATTATATATTAAATCTGCTGAAATACAATTGACTTGATTGTGTCTTTTGTTAAAGTAATTGAATTGTTGATATCAGTAATAGAGAGAAGGTTCCATGGATTCTTGTACTCAACTATGCAATACAAAGTAGCTTGCTAACAATCTAGGAGCATGCTTGAGATGAGTTTGCTAAATTAACACAAGCCTGGAAAGAAAATTTAAAAAAAAAAAACGGAAGGGCCGCCGGGGCCGGGGCTGTTGGGGTGTGTCATTGAAGGCAATGCTTCCTGCTTAAGCCCATATAAATACATGCATATAGAAATATCCAGCTCAGGTTTGGCAAGTGCATAGAACTGTGCATCATGACTTTATATGCTTTGTTGGGGTGTGTCGTTGAAGGCAATGCTACCTGCTTAAGCCCATATAAATACGTGCATATAGAAACATCCAGCTCAGGTTTGGCAAGTGCATAGAACTGTGCATCATGACTTTATATGCTTCACATGCATGAGGCACGACCAGTTGTGGTACCAAACAAAATGTTTCTGAAGTGTGAAATGTGACTCCCATTTGCACCTAGTGTCTTCATGCAAGTGGGCATGTTATAGGTTTGTGAAGGTTATTGTTAAAGGAGAGGATGCAGGCATGCATGCATGTCACAGTGAGTGAGCGAATGAGAGGGAGAGAGAAAGATACCAAATTTTCCAAAATATGGCGATCTTTTGAAAAGGTACGCATTTCGTACTGCTCCACTCCAAATCTTTTCCCTTGTTCACGCCCTTCGCTCGTAATTGATCTAATTCCAACCTGAAATTCCACAAACAAATTTCATCAAGTTAAAATATGTAGTGGCAACACAAAATATGTAGTGGCAACACAAAATTTCTTTGAACTGCAAACAGTGAAGGTTTTTTTTTTTTTTTAAGAAAAAAAAGCTACTGCAGACATCTGAGCTGATGTGTATTCACTACCTAAATTATAAAATAGACCAATCATGATTATGTTGGCAATGCCACTGAGAAATGGTTCAAAGCTCTTGCTACAGCAATATGGCATTTAAGTTACCAGAGGAATATATTTGGATGTACTTGGTACAGGAGGAAAACCAAATTCCAAGTCATGCAAGCTTTATTATTTGCTATTCCTAAGTGGAAAACCACTTGAAGTCCAGAAATCAAAAATGATTACAAATCAATTACATCAAAATGTAGGATTATATGACAGGATTTTCTGCCTACATGGTTTGGGGGTGGCAAAATGCCAAACTAGTTACTGAAATCCTATACAGATTAAGAAAATGTTGCAGTAGCATTCTTCTTGAAAAAATAAAAATTCAATTACCAAAAAAAGAAAAAATAAACTCTGAAATCATATACATAATTAGTTGCAGAAGAGGAATGGATAGAAATAATAGTGAACTAAATATGATCAAGGACACAATGTGCTGTCTAAAAGAGGACATGTGACAGTTTTGAGCAAACATTGAAGTATACCGGTACAAACACATGCTGGTCCCAAAACAACAAAATATAGGTGAAATATCATATGATGGTATGGTATAAATACAGAGGATGTACTGGTATCAGAACCTTATCAATATAATCTGCCACAGCCGGTACAGACCAGTAAGCACTGGTACTTAAATCTTTGGTTTTGAGTATGTTTAATGTCAAGTTCTCATTCTCCCAGAAGGATGGGTGATTCATGAAGAATAAAAAATCAGGCTCTTGATTCTAATCTTCCCAGAATTCATTTTTGGGAAGGCATGGGTTGCTTTCCTTGAAAGTTATTACAAATTGCTTGAGCATACACACTTATATGCACTCAAAGACATGTTAATTTGGTGTCCGCACCCATCTTTTCACGTAATATGAAGTGATGAAAGACACATCCAAAAATGGAATGCGTAAAGGATTTATTTCTGTGCCATATTATGTAAACTTGGATATCAGGAAAATAACTGAATAAGCAAGGGAAGAACCATCATAACTAAAATGAGGATGTAATGCATAATTCACTACTTTTCATTCACATGTAATAGACCACTCAGTTTCCTAGACTTACCACCATAGGATGTTCATATTATACTCTCAAAAGGAAAAAAAGAGCACAAAACAAATAGTATTACTTGTAAAAGCCGCCTAACATAACCCCCTTCCATTATTCGTGCAAAAGAAGAAGCATGCGAGTATATATTTCCTTCATATGCATGATAGATATCTGGATGGGCATCTAGATGAAGAATGTCCAAAGGTCCCCCAAGCTTTTCAGATACTGCTCTGACAACAGGAAAAGATATTGAGTGATCACCGCCTAAAACCAATGGACGAAGTGGCTCCTGTAAATAAATTAATTTCAGCTTAGCGTGATACTGCATTATATATCTTAGACTGAGGAATTTAAAGAACTTATATTTAATAAAATTGAATAAGAAAGTGCATGATGGTTTATAACTTTATATTTTGCCAAAGATAACGTTTCTGACAGGTATGCAGCGAACTGAAAGCTAATGAACGAAGTTTTTGATATGCGCTGAGCTAAAAAGAAAAACATTTACATTTGCCTGTCTCCCATATCAACAATATCTACCTAATGCTGTTTGCTTGTTTCCCTTCAATACAAAATAGACATACAATTTCTCATACTCACAAAATAAGAGAGAAAGCTTGTCAATTAAGATAGGTTGTCCTTGAAATTTGCATATGTTTGGACGAAGGCTTGTACTAACAAGAATTATGCCTTTTCCTGCCATGAGTAGGCACGAACAATCACAAAATACTACTCATAAGTCATAATGGGCAGAAATATGCAATGAGACGAGAATAAAATATTTCAAACCATACCTTGGATCAGTTCTTGATAATGGCAAATTAACATTTTATATCCATATAAATAAGTAGTTTGATTCATAAAAATGTATCTTTTTCTTAAATCAAATTACACGTGCATGATGTCACTGATGGGCAAAGCTTGCTAAAGCATGTAATTGATTGGATAAGGCAGTTATACGACATATATTTTGCTAATATAACAAAAAATTGTATTCAGAAATTTTTAACATGAAAGATTTTCTCCATACTTTAAACAGCTTGCATGGAAAAGGCAGGTATATACTTCTGAAATTAACAAGAAAAAATAACATAAGAGATAAATAGTCAGTCTCCATATTATGGATTCCTGGCAATCATCCAACTTGTCCAGATCCTGTAAAACAGCAATACCTCAGAAGTTTCAGTGTCCAAACTGGTGAAGAACACCTTCAATAACTCAGGAGTAACAAATGTGCCCAATGGCCTTCATATATTGGAACATGGGAGTTCATCTCACATTCTCACCACTCCTAGCAGAGGTTTGTTTATTGAGGATACAGCTGCCTTAACACAGAGCTCCCTCATGCCCTCGCCTCTTTCTTGAATGTGAACCCTGTGAAAGGACTCACAGACACCTATAATAGATTTATGTGGTCCTGCAACTTGTTCGGACTTTCTAACAATGATACACCAAAAGTTCCAGTCTCCAAACTGGTGCAAAACATCTTCAACTACTCCAGAAGACACGATCTCTATGGCCTTGAGGTATTGGAACATGGAGTTCTAATTCTCATCACTTTTTGAGAAGGTCTAAGTATTGAAGATGAAGAACACATGAAGCTCACGTTCATTCCCTCACCTCCTCCTAGAATGTGACCCCCCTGAAGTGACTCTTGAAGCAAAGTTGGTGTTTTGAGGATCATCCTCCTTGGAGAATGTAAAAATGCTGCAGATTCATCTATAATTTTGGCTCTCTTACATCTACCAAGTTCTACAGTTGGAGGGTAGTAATCTTAATAGCTTCATACTGTAATATTCCATTGCCTCTTTCATCTACAAAGCACCTTTCACATAACTAGTATTGGAAGAAACTTTGTACTAAATGGTCGATGTCAACTTTCTAACCTCGTTATCCACCATCATGTACAACCTTGGATGTCAGCTTTGAACTCAGAATTTTCAAGCTATGCTAAATACATAGCGCTTCCTTATTAAACTTGTAAACATGGAAAGCATTCTTATTGTACCTGATTATTATTTACAGTTTTTTGTTCACTTGTTAATTGAATTTCAAAAGGTATTGCATCTCTTACCACAACAAATCGGCAGGCATGCAGATCCTTTGCTAAAGAAAAATGGAATACTTGAAAATATTATCATACAATATAACATATACATCTTGTGTAATCTCCTAAATATAATTCAAAATACGCTTTACACCATTTGTTAGGACTCACATATTCAAGAAGCTTCAGCCTAAGCTAACATATGGCAATTCATTTTTAACAGTTAAAACAGCAGCTCAAGCATTACTAGTTCTCCATGAATCATATGCTTCTTACTGGCTTCTAATATTGACAGTTTCAATTAAGTAAAATGGCTTAATTATACCTGGCATATCACAAAAAGCCATATAAACAAGAATGATGGCTATGAATAGAACAATTTCAAGATCCATGAGAATAGAAAGTAATAATGAAAGGTGGAATAGATAAAATTAATATATGCGGATTGTAAACCATAAGGCATGAACTTCATCAATGCATGCAAATATAAAAGAAAAAAGGTCACTCATGTTTTCCTGACTCTACAGGGCAATAAGATGGAGAAAGAAGAGGGATCAAAAACATATAAAGCATAATGGTTAAAGCTGAAAGGCAACAAAATAAAATAAAATCCATGAAAACTGTTGTAAACAAATAAGATTAAGCCTCTGAAAAGACCAACAATATGGTGTTTTTCCCTGTGGTGTTTATCAAAAAGAAAGCTACAGAGAATAAGATGCCAAAATTGGAGATACCATTACAGGATGGTTGTAGAAACTGGAAATTAATCATCAGAACATTTGATGAAGCTTTGAAGTTGTCCCAAGTTCCACATGTTATATGATGGGGGCCTTAATGCCAAAAGAATGGGGTAGAAACTTTAAACAACAGGTCAATGTAAACTAAATAAGCTGTACTGGTTGTGGTTTTTGAGTCCTGCATTCCTGGAGATCATCCTATATTCGGTTTTTCTTAAAATAAGCATAAGTCTTTGCCTGAACTAATGACATTGAATTTCCATATAAAAGAGAAATACACATACATAAAATAACAGAAAATGCTATATGTAGAGTTAGTTGTCTGGACTAGAAAAGGCTAGGCCAGATAGTGCAATAAGACATGTTTCTATCTGAAACTTCCAATACAGTATACTAAAGCATTTGAAGTAATTAAAGATAATGAAGAAATACTGAAAACAGTTGGCTTACTTCTTCCATTACTAGCTTAACAGACTCGCTAATAACGTTCATCAGTCTGCTATCATCAACGCCGCAGTCACGAATTTCTTGGATAGGAACATCGCCAACATCAGTTAGCACACGAGGATCGTTTAATTCTTTACCTGTACAACCACCAAATCCTTATCATGAGGACTAAACAGCATTCCATTTACTAAAAGAAAAAGGATCAGTGCAAAGTCAGAAGTCAATGCGTGATCACCAAGGATGTTCCATTCTGAGATGCAACCTAATTATATTATTATCATGTGTTAGTTATCCTGAGGAATCAGTCAATTGTTGATTTAGATGTCAAAAGTCTATCAGTTTTCAAAGATCAACTCTCAGAACCTATTCATTTAGATGTCAGACAAATGAGAATTCAATTGAGTTTGCACCATGCTAGTAGTTATATATCTTATCATTACTATAATCATGATAATGGTAACTTAAAATTGGATAGAAATTATTGGTTTTAGCAACAAATGGTCCTTTAGCTTTCTGGTTGGCCCTCATTGACTTCAACATGCACTTTACATCTATAACTTATGACAAAAATGTAGCCCATTCATTTTTAGGAATGTCAGGAGAATGAAATGTATTGGTTCTATAGATACTCCTTTGTATAGTTGGTTTTATGCTTAACACCTTACCAATGCAGATACAAATATATAGGGCTATGCCACAAACGGATATGGTTGTGTGCTTTATGCCTTCATTCTAGGGTTTTCATAATCAATCATGAAACTAAAAGCCCGGCCACTTTGCTAATTTAATAGTTGTCTTTGATGCAACCTTTGGATCTTTAACATTGACATGAGAGGAATACATTGACATTTTTCCAGCAAACCTGCTGACATCAGCCATTAGTATTCAATGCAAGTCCATCTGAAGCTCATTCACTTTGCATCCGGGAATGCTTCCTTCTAAATTCTTACAAACTTCACACTCTACTTGTCCTCTTTTATTTGTTTCAACAATGTAAGCATAAATTCCATCAAAGACTTCAGTTTTGATCTTAAGACATTTAGATCAGAAGTGAATAGGCCTAAAAGATCTGCTGCAAAAATGTGCACTTGGTTCAGAGAAATTATATCAGAACCCATTCTAATTCCAGGAGGAAGCAATCAAACTAAAAGATAATGAAGAACATCAAAACTGCAAAATATTTCACCATATGGGCCTAAAAGATCTGCTGCAAAAAATGTGCACTTGGTTCAGAGAAATTATATCGGCACCCATTCTAATTCAAGGAGGAAGCAAGCAAACTAAAAGATAATGAAGATGATCAAAACTGCAAAATATTTCACCGTAGACTATAGTAGCAATGGGAACTGCATATCCTTTTCTACAATGATTGTTTGCCAAACTAAAAGAAAAGTTTCGGAAGAACTGGTTTATATTAAAATAATAAATTGATGGAAGAGGCAATCACGGATAAGATGAATGATTTGTTACTATTTAATAGTGCTATAAAATATAACCAAAAAATATAAGATGTAAGATTATATACTTGGAGAATTTGATTATGGCATCATCTTTACAATAAGTTAGGTTGTAGTGTGAATGGATATTTTTTCTACCTTCTTCCGTGCTAGAGTTGGTGCTACCACACCAGATGGCCTCCCTTATGCGAGGTGGAGCAAATGCAGGTCCTTGCAGAAAAGATGAATTGTGCCCTAGAGGCACTCCCAGAAGTGATGCTGAAGCTTTAACACCTCCCAAAGCTCGTAGCAACTCTCCCTGGAAAAGTTGGACCATAATAAATTTATGTAGGGGGAAATCAGAATCAGCAAACTGATGAAATGTTAATTATGCTGAGACAAGCCTAGCAGCTTAATGCACTTATAATTTCAGTCTTGTCAAAACAAAAGCACAAAAAAGTCTGTTGGACCGATTAGTGTAAACTTGAACTGGAAAGACAGTAACAGCAGAAAGAAGTCATGGTTTCATTCTGCATTTTTTGAAGATGTGCACAAACTCCAAACCATATAGTTTACTTGTAAACATGGCATTTACTTCTCAACCAAAAGGGGATTTGATCACAATTTCTCCCTGCTGTCATCTGTGATATCAAACGTTCATGCCTCAATGAAGCAAAATGAATTCAAAATTGATTGTGAATTTGCTTTACATAACCATAAACATATAGCCTCTATTTGAGGTTTGGCTTTACAAGTATTCAAATGGCAAGTACTTCTACTAAGTATGGATATACATATACAAATCAGATACCAAAATTATGGATATAAATATAGATATAAATTAGATAATTAAACTTTATGACCACAGAATCAAATATATTACTAAGTGGATGGTAAATCAAGTTAATAACATATTAATATGGTCATATATTTTTCTTAAAAATTCATAAGTACTATATGAAATTAATTAATGTTACAAATAGAATTGGATATTCCGATATAGATCATTTAGGTATCTATCCACATCCATATCCATTTTTCTTCGACGGATATGGATACCAATATTATTTGGATGCTTATCTTTCTATCCATATCCCGATAGATTCAAATGCAAAAACAGATCTAGACGGATATTGTCTGGTCCATTTTCACCCTAATAGTTAGCAATGTCTAAAAAGTTTTCAAATCCTATCATATGCTTCCTCTTTTAGCACTACAAAAATGTTATTACTTCCAGAATGTTCCTCTTCTGAATTTACAAAGAATAGATTCAAGAATAACGTCAGCAGCACCATCTCTTCAACCTTAAAACTTAAGGTTTGGTAGAATAATTTAACTGCGTATGGCGTCCCAGAGAGATGCGAATTATTTATCATATGAGCTGATAACATAGACGCTCTTCTCCCATATCTATTTGCCCTGGTATCTCAAACAAGAACGACAAGCGACGGAAGAATCAAACCTACCAAGTAGAAATTCCGAACAAGTTGGCGGACAAGAAAAAACTCCAGTGGTAGGTGGGATAATAATATACCTTAAGCTTGGCCCGCTCGCGGATAAGGGTGAGGGAGGCATCGATGACCCGATTCTGTCCGTTCTCTATCAACGCCGCGGGGATGTTCGCAGTACTCAGCTTCTTCACGTGGTAAATCCACTTCGTTCCCAGACTCATTTCTTCCTTCCTTCAACTAAATAAACCGATTAAAATAAGAATCCCGTATCAAATCTCGCTCCATCAAAGGATGAGGGGAAAAGAGGGGTGGGTGACGAGGAGTTGCGGATTTGCTACCAACCAAGAACAAAAACCCTCCCGTATGAAGGAAATATGAATCGCTGCTGCTCCACTCCTTTCAAAAGAGGAATGGTAGAAACGGGAGAGAGAATGGAGGCTGAATTCCTCTGCTGGGGTTTTAATATTTCAGAGCTGCTGCGGCGGCTGTTGGACAACAAGAAGACATCAGATATGACACCAAAAAATAAACGATAAATGTAAATAAAAATAATAAAACAAAAATAAAATAGAAGGAAGGAGACGTACCGGTTTCTCCGGCTGATGCTGGAACGGCTGCTAATAATTCTCTACTAGGGTTGAAAATAGATAGATCGGATAATATTTAGATTCATTTTGGTATCTGAATCTATATATAAAAAAATAAATATAAATATAAATAGGCAACTATTCAATTTATATCTAATTTTATTTTTTATAATTCTATTTAATTTTATATAATAATTTTATTTTTAAAAAAAATGAATAACTAGATTAATATATTATTAATTTAATTTATTTTTATTTAGTATTTTATAATTATAAAATTTAATTATTTAACTAAATTATAATTATTTAGTATTTATATTTATACTTTTTAATATTTTATTTATATTTTATATCAATAAATTTTATATCACACTAATATTATCATGGGATACAACAAAAAATAGATATAAGATATGAATATATTGATAATCCGATTTCGATCCTATTCTTTATTCTATCATCACCATCAAACAAAATCTCTTTGATGTTAAATAAATAATAGAGGTGAACTAAATATTAACTCCTCCACCGTCTCTCCCTCCTTTCCCTATGGGGAAAAAAAACGCTATAACAGAAGTTATAGAACGCCCTCACAGGTGAGCAGTCATTGGGTTCGTAAACTGCGGCATGGTCCGTTTGATCCATGGACCCTAGGAGCCTGCGCTGATTGGACCGCGCAGGGGGGCGGCAGCGGGGTCCAATGAGGGATCTTTGTTCTGCTGTGGCGGCGGAACAGGGTAAGATGCGATGCAGCACCGCGATTGGCTGGGCGGCCATCCCCCAGCGACGGAGATTTCTCGCCGTACGCCGGTGCGCGATAATTTTTTACATAGACATCGTCGAGTCATTCTCGTGGGAACGAAATCTTAATTTTACTCCCACGTGAACTCTCGAAAAAAGGAAATTTAAAAACTATTCAGAGATAAGGATAAAACTTAATAAAAAATCGCACAATTATTAATTTTACATAACAAATCAGATTTGTTTTTTGCAAAAAGACGTTTATTTTATTTAAAGATTTTGAGATAATTTCGTGCCCGAATATTAATACTTCACGTTTATTTAGCACCCAATACATATTCATTAAACGTTTGATACACGTCAACTTGGACAAGATTTCAAGAGCGATAAACTCAGAGACAAAGGCATACGCGCCGTTGACCTTCACAAGAAATTGAGTCAATTAAGAGCCATGCGACAAAAGAAAAAATAGGAAAGAAATAAGACCAATTTTTTTGTTTCTTTTCTTTAGACCACCTACTCTACGGCAAGTCTAATTTCAGCTGAACGAACGTGAGTACTCTCTGCTCCAAAGCTGAACGAAGACCTAACCTACCATTGCATCTTGCATGGAAGTTCCACACGTCAACCCCACCTAGCCACCCATGGGACACGCCATGCGCAGCCAAATGGAAATACATAATAATTTTGTAATAAATGAAATAATTCACGGTACCCACAGCCATGTCCGATGTCAGCTCATTTTGCAGTGCTCATACAAAATTAGTGTAAGCTGATGATGTAACAAAAAATAAAAAAAATCCTTCTCTAACATCTTTTGAACAGACAAAATGACATTAGAGCCAAACACAAGGCGCATTACAGTTTTTATTAATCATGTGGATCCCTCGTTGGAAGATACATGGGGCGAGTATGACCCGTTGGAAGATACATGGGGCGAGTATGACCCCGACCGTGCCACCGGCCAACCCTAAAGCACGATCATATAATTACACAGGTCCCATACCTAAAGTATCAAAAGGGTGACGATAAAGTGCAGCATCTTTGAGCAGTTTTCATCCTAGGAACCAGACCAGACCCATACTAAAATGAAAGCTGCTGCTTTTATATAGGTTATTGAAGATTTCAACCTCTGCAGATCACAACTAACTAAACTCCAAATCACCATTAATTAACAAACCACCAATCAAGAGAATACTGTTAAATCCACTTAATATACATGGGTTCAACATGAACCATAGAAATCGGCATTTAACAATTCTGAACAACGTCAACCTATTTAGACATCTTAAGACGGACTAGGAACTGTCTACTGCTGTCACATGGATCCAGCAAATTTTCTCATCATCTTTGCAAAGACTGGAGCTACTTTGGTGGTCTCTAACCTATATATCAATTAGACAAAAATTATACTAGTGTCCTAAAATAAATGATAAAAGCATTTAAATTAAGAATCCACCTCATTGATCATACCTACATATATTAAAATATGTATAGAATGAAATTAATATATTTTAATAATTAAAGGACAACAAAATACGTTCTCATATTATTTTAATCTTTTATTTTGTGTTTATTTAATGCAAAAGTTAGAGGCTACTAAAATATATAAATTTTAATTTTAGACATTTTTAGTGGTAGTTATCCATTGTCAACGGTGTGCATCTTCAATTTAAATACCCGATTATTGATTTTAAACCTAAGAGAAGTAGACACCTTCTCATATCTCGAGAGGAGGAAAATCCATTCTCTCTCTCTCTCTATCTATCTTTCTCCTTCGCACACAACCCTCTCCCCCTCCCCTCATATATATCATTTTATGCTTATTGGTTGCATGTAATTTCTCTACTTCACATCGAATATATGGAGTCATGAAAAAATTATCCTCACAAGTTCACAAAAAAATAAGATATCATTGTAGACAAGGATCTCGACAATCAAAACTAATTAACCACTTCCAAAATCTGTAAAATTTTGCAAACTAACTGCACTAACAAAGAAGCAAAATGTTCTGCTATGATCAATCCAAGCTGGCTTATCTATTGTTTGTGTTTAATATTTTGGGTTGCAGTTAGCCTAAATTGGCTCAACTCGTTTTTAATTCCATTGCAAGTGTTGATGGGAACGAGGGTGAAGAGAGATTGCGAAGGTTGAGAGTGCTAGAACCTTCGCAATCTCTATACACAGGTTGCAAGTGTTGATGGGGATGAGTGTGAGGAGAGATTGTGGGAGTTGAAACTGCTAGGAATGCTATTGGTCCAAGCTAACAGAAAGGCGAAGTGTATATTCTTCAAATACGCTGCGATACAAGCAACAACGTGTACTTCTGTCCCTCAAATCCCACTGAAGAGTGGATGAGTGATTTAGTATCATTGTAGATGAGCACAAGAAAGAGCTGAATTAGAAAGGTTAAAAGAGAGAGGGGGAAAAAAAAGGCTCGATCTCTTGACAACCACTGAAATAGTTCTTGGGGGTATATTTGTTAGATGTATGCCCTAGAAGCCAATCTAGCAGACACATTATTAATTCTGGGACATAAATTTGTACTTGACTTTAT
>JAOXJJ010000481.1:13549851-13569214 GCA_025769935.1 Phoenix roebelenii
CCCCCCCCCCCCCCCTCTTTGTAAAAATTATCAACCATGACACCTGTCTAACCCGCCATGTTGTAAGATAGGTCTGCCTGAGAATGCTCCAAGAATATGGAATGCCAGTGGATTACTCGAAGTTTCTGTTTATTCCAAGGGTGATTGCAGGTCTGCCTGAGAATGCTCTAAGAATCTGGCATGCAAGTGGATTCCTTAAAGTTTCTGTTTATTCCAAGGGTGATTGCACTATTATGTTGGCTGTTGATAGATATCCATTAACAAGTATCAGCTATATAGCTCATGAACTGGTTGAAACTTAATTGTTGGCAAAGGAATATGCTCATTTTCGTTGAAACTTTTTGGCAATAAAATTCAACTGATTAATCATTTTCTGTTTTAGTAGCTAACACTAACTAGGCTCCAACTAGTTTTATGTGAAAGAATGCTTTCCTAGATGATTTATTGTGGAGCAAGTCTTTTTGAAGCTACCACTGGATAGTTTTGCTGAGGAGAATAATGAACAGTTTTTGAATTAAAGAAAATCCATTTAGGATTTATAGTAATCACCAAATCTTTGCTTGAAAAGTTTGACACAAGTAAATAGAGGGTATGATTGATCATTCTGTACGCAATGCTCATGTTGGGATTTTGTCACTTAATTTTTGCCTGCTTGTTTTAAGCCTCATCTTTATGTGACATTTTATATTCTTTGGTATTTAAAGGTGCTCCAGGCCAAGGTTTTCATACAGGAAGAATGATTGTTTTAAAGCTGTAGTATCATTTTGATTTTTTATTTGGCAAGTTTCCCCATTGATATGGGATTAATCATGGTTTGTCTTGTTACTTGAAAATTAAATCTCTGTTGTAAATTGTAGAAGGAAACTGTTGCTTCTTGGCTGTCACAGCTTGTGAGATTGCATGGTTGAAGCCCTTGTTGAAGTTTATCGAAAAAGCCCTTAAAGTTCTCTTGTGATAACCAAATAGTTGTGTAATCTTACGATCCATTTAAGTAGAATTTTACTCAACGAAAGCCGGAAAATTGTTTTCATCTGATATTGGGTAAATGGATCAAGTTGCTGATTTTATCTACCAAGTTCTTTTTTTCATTAATTTTATCTTCCATGGAGAGGTTCGCTAACTATTGGGCTGTGTTGCTTGCTAAAATTTATGAAGGAGATATCTTTTCAGTGCCTGAATATACTTTGGTATGTTCAAGTTAGTACTCCATTATGATGTCCTAATGTGACCCTTTCTGGAATTGGATGATGAGGAAGGATCCTTGCAGTTATGCAGTTACTATCTGTTATTTTTGTCTGTCCACATAATTGTCTAATTGATTTCTTGAACATTCTTTTATTCACAAAAAGATAATTGAAAGCAAGGAAAAAAGAATCCTTTTTGATTGCACCAACTACATAAAAATGCAACCTGACCCGCAAATAAAAATTATAATCAGTGTTGATGCTACCTTTATCAGATTCTCTAATGAATAAGTCAATACCACGTGAATGTGCAGATTAAACAAAGAGTTCTTTGATCATTTACAACTTGAGCTTGGGAAACTACGATTTGCAGTGACTAGAACCAAGGTCTTTTCTCGAATTAAGTTACTTTTGAATACTCCCTTGATAGTTGGATATGGATTTGACTAACCTTTATAATGTTTTGCAGGAGATGGAGGATAGATTAATTGAGTTGGAAGCAATGCAGAAAGTTTTGCTAGAGGGAACAGGTCTATTATTATCCCAAAAGTCCCTTGTATAGTAGGTTAATCTGCTCCCTTCTCTAAACAATAAAAATTTTGTCTCAATCTTTGTCGCAGAAGCATATGATAAGATGGAAACTGACCTCGTATTAGCAAAAGAAAGGCTCATGAAAATATTGCAGTCAAAAGATAGGAAGGCAACCGTATGATCAATATATTATTTCCTTGCTCTTCAACAATTATTTTCAGTTTCTGATTGACTAGATCTGAGTATAACTGGTGAATATTTCTTTATATGCAGTTGCTAGAGATGGTTGAGCACAATGAGCTGAACAGATCTGTATTGGCTCTTCTTGATGAAAATATAGCAAGTGCATTAAAAAATGATCAGGTGGTGCTCTTTTTCTTGCTTCTTCCTTCTTTTTGTCTCTCCATGCGGTAGAGGGGTGGTTGGGGGTTTGGGTGTGTGCATGCATGCCCAAGTGTCTTTATTGTTTTGTCGCTCATTAATTCATATGTTATACCGTTTTATTTGCAGAAAGAAGCTGCAGCTGTTATGGAGAATGTCCGTTCAGCTATTCTGAAGTATATCACGATCTGATACATATGAACAAACATTTTGTAAGCCACTCTGTACTTTTGCTTACCTCCTTAAAAAGTTCAGCTTGAAAATTGCCTGTACTGCCTAGTGCTTTCTTTTGTGTTTATTGTATATACTGATGTTGCTCGAGGAAAAGTTTCTGGGATCTTTTCTAGATTATTGATTTATCTTTATGGAAGTTTGAAATTAACTGACCTGGCAGATTTGAGTTTATAATTATCTTGATCACATAAAGGAGTTTTTCGCTGACATGTACAACCAATTCCTAGTAAGGGATGCATATGGAGATAGAACAGAGCTTTCAAAGAAAAAGTATGCATAATGAGCTAGACATGGATTAAAGAAAATATTGAAAAACTCGAATTATCTCAACCACACCGAGATAATAAAGGGAACATAATACTGATCTGAAGTATATCACTGAATTTGTAATCCTAAATTATTTCACACCCTTAAAAAGAAAAAAAAAACATTATAACCTAGTTCATTGGTTATGGTATACCCATTCAACCCAGAGTTATACTATATCTTTATATAGACCTATTGCCCCCAAAATAGAGACTTCAAAATCAGGGAAACACTATTACAACTAAAATTACAAATGCTATGACATCGCAGGGCATCAATTTAAGACCTCTCATTTAAGCCTGTCTTTTGTGAGCCTTGACCACTTCCACTGGGTATAATAGCATCTATTCAAAACCTTGGAGGAAGCTCCATGTGGAACGTGATAGCAGCCAAATATGTCCTAGAAAATATGAACTTTTACAATTTAAAATTGTAAAATCAAAAAAATACATTAACATTTTTCTTCGATGAAATTAAGGATACAAATGGGTCGGGTTGGACCGGGTCACAAGTGACTCCGACCCAACTTGTTTTTTTGTTTGGGTCCTAATTTTGGACCAGATCCGACACAATAGAAGAACTGGTTGGGTAGGGTCTACGACTACAATTTTTGACCGAATTGGTCATTCGGGTTATGTCGGGTCCATGTATAACCTGGTTTCAACCTAAAAAATTTGGGTTGGGTTGGGTTCGGGTCTGGGTCGAGTCCGAACTCCATTCAATTTTTCTTTTCTGTCCGGTCCCTACTCCTCTACTCCCCCTCCGACGCTGGCCCCCTCCTCCCCTCGCCGCCCTCCTCCTTTGATCCTGCCACCCCAACCTCCTTCCGACTACCCCTCTCCCCTTCCTCCCCAGGGCTTCTCCCCTGCTGGCCTCCTTTGCTTCCTCTCCGACGACCCGGTGCCAAGTCCCTCCTCCTCCTCAACCCCCTCCCCAAGCTCTCCTCCCCCCTCTGTCCTGCATCGAGAGTAATAGAAACAGACTCGAAGATGTTGAGCCGCTCGAGGATGCCAAGTGGGAACGCTAGATCAGAAGGTGGGGAGCAGCTCAGCCTCAATTAGGGAAGCCCTCGTCTTGGTGTTGCCCTTGATGATGAAGACTCCATGAAGCCTGACGTGCGCCGATCAGACTCCTCATCGTCGTCGTCTTCATCTTCGCCGTTGCTGTGGTCATCGCCGGTGAGGCCCACATCACGCCGCCCGGGGTGGCATCGCCGCTCATGAATGGGTTCATGCAAGAGGGAGACAGAGGGGATGTCGGAGACGGTGATGAACGGGAGAAGAAGTTATGGTCGCGATGGCCAACTGCCGATGAGAGAGAGAGCCCCAATGGGGGAGAGAGAGAGAGAGAGAAAGAGTTGGCCGATGGCGATGGGGAACGAATGAGGGATTTCAGTCTTTCCTTTCGTATTTGCGATTTGGGAGGGACTGAGAGAGAGCAGGTCACGATTCGCGGAAGGACGAATCACGGCACACGGACGGGTCGTGTGGATGGGTCACGGCCCACGGGTCGCGCTTACGGGCCTAATGAGTTTTTCGAATTTCGGTCAGGTCATAGGGTAAGAAATCCAAAATTATCTCAAAATCAAACGGGTTGGATCAGATCGGATCAGGTCAGAATTTAGTAAGCCAAGACCTGATCCGAAGAATGGTATGGGTCTAATTTTAGAACCCGATCCGACCCTACGGATCCTTTAAATCAGGTTAGATTGGATCTAAGCGGGCCGGATCGGGTTCGGGTCATAGGTCAACCCGATTCATTTGTAGGGAATATCAATATTTAAAAGTTCTTATGAGTTAAAAGAAGACGGAGAACTCAGAGATACCTGGTTTGGTAGTACAAACTAGCGTTTTCCTAGTGTAAGATAAGCTCAGGGTTCTTTACCTGTAACCCTATATATGTTAAGTAGAGCATTATATCACAAGCCCATCATTTTTTTCGGTAGTACAAACACTTTGTTTTATGTATATCAAGAATGCTATGTGCCATCTAGCTATGTTCCTTTCGTTTATACTTGATTAGATGAAGGCTAACCAACCATACTGGTGACTTGGATGAGGGCTGCAGGCCTCCAGCCCAATAATGATTACAGAGTGTTGCACCGAAATCAGCTTGAATACATGATAAACATGGGCTTACCCTTTAAGTAGCATTGGCTCAATCAGGCCTGCCTTGGCTAGGGCGGGCTATCTAGGCTTTTTGTTTGCTAGATTTAGCCTCGAGGCTAGCAACTTTGTCCATTGATCCCCCACCAGATAAAACTTATTCTCACCATTGCAACTCTGGCAAGGTTGGTAACAAACAAAGAAAGTAGACCAAATTAAAAGAATATTGCAAGTTATCTACCCTAAAGTTATTTCGGTGATATTATTTGTCTACTCTTATACTTCACTGATATTTTTGGCATGCCACACCTTTCATGAGGCTTCAAGTCTCCAAAGTCTCTTCCAATGCCAGCTATAACTATGCCTGTAAAAATAGCTTATTTAGTTCGGTACTTTAGTTTGTAGTCCCAAGGGAGAGAACCTCTGAAAAATTACAAGAATATTTAACAAATTACATAAATAAAGGAAAGAGTAGTCTCTAATTAGATGAAAGACCATAGCCATCCATTCATCTTACCACATGCAATCCTTGTAGTAGATTCTATTCCTCTAATTAACATGAAAATGATGGTCATAGATAGCCTTGTTGCGAGCCTTGCATGCGTCACAGTCCTATGATATTAATTTTAGGCGCAATTGTGGTCACCCCCGAAGAATTTTTCCTACCTAACCTAAAAATTTAGAGTAACCAATTTTAGTCCATCAAATGTTGTTAGGTCTTAAACCTGCAGTAAATCATAGTCAGTTGCCAAAGATTTTCTAGACCTGTACGAATATATCCATGCATTAATTTTCATGTTTTCAAGTTGGGCCAGGACAAGATTTGGGTTTAACTCCATGAAATCTTGAGGAAAGACATACAAACCGTACCAAATGGTAACGAAGCTGTGTGAATGTCGGGCAAAAACAGAATCTGTATTTAGTTCCATTAAATGTTGAGGACAGATAAATCTATCAAATGGGCCCATAGATATGACGCCAACCTTAAAATGTCTTATATCAATTTGCGGCCGCTGCACCAAACCATCCCACTTGCGTCTTGAAACATTAAACTATATATGATTTTTTTATTTGTTTTAGAGAAAATGGATGGGGACGACTGTGTCAATTCATTTTATGAGAAAATGACACAATATAAAAGGGGCGCATGTGGTGTAGGATTTTAAGGAAACCAATTTTATTAGATAAGCAATATTAATCGATTCACAGTATTTACAACGAATCATGATTAAGTATATCTTAGATAAGACATGAAACACCTGTTAGTTATTGTTGGGGGGAAAAGTGGATCATCCGGAGCACATGGTCAAAACACCGAAATCCGATGGCGAGCGTGACGACGGCAAGCATGCTCTCGGCAGTCATGACTTCAACGCGCACGACCTCAGCGCTCATGACCTCGGCATGAACGACCTCAGTATGCACGATCTCAGCATGCATGACCTCGGCAGGCCTATCCTCGGAAGGCATGATCTCGGCAAGCATGGTCTCAGCTGAGTTAAGCTCGATTGACCTCAAGGCCAAGAAAGACCTTGTCAAAGGAAGAAACCGACTCCCAGTCTACCGAAAATCAAGCTGATCCCTACATCATAACGTCCACATGAAGGAATCATCAAGTCCTCCGTATCCGGGATCAAATTCCGGAATCTTCGCCACAATGGCTGTCAATATTTGAATCTTCACAATCTCAACCGATCACCAGCCAGCCAGCCTGAAATCTCGCGTCGTTTAATAATGAGCAATTCAAAAGAATCTAGATTTTAATCAATTGATGCACCCAAAGTTGCATTAAATAATTCTACACGAATTGGGCCTGACCTACTTTACGTAGTTGGTCGGAGACAAGGGGCGACCCATCCAAATTCTAAAGTCATCGAAACTCAGAACCGCTCAGCTACCCTCTACGGATTCAACCGGTTCGGAACGTCTGAAGCGCGGTCGTAGCGTACACCACACTCTTGAGGCAGCATCGCCTAATTGTGACTGACCAATGACCAAAATACCCCTCACCGGTTCTATATTCGTATCTCGTGATCAGAACGAAGCTGAAAGTGGGGCATCGTACCTTCGAAGCTTCAGCTTGTGTAGCGGAGCTCAAGGCAGCTTGGCAGGGATTCTCCCACTCGAGGTGTATGCTAGAGGCTGGGTGTATCATCCTTGGTGATTGAGCGAAGATGGGACAGGAAGAGAGAGAGCACCCGCTACTAGGCAACCTTCGATTACTATTGAGAAAGTGTTGTGCTTTTTAGGCTGTGCAAGTGTTGCGGGGACGACGCTTTGGCTGGAGTCTCGCACAACAGCATAGCCCACATTAAGCTAGCAGAGAAAGAGAACTGCGTTCCTTTCGAGGTATCCGCTTTGGGCGCTCCGGCCCGCGCGTTTAGCGCAGATGAGGGGAGATATTGCCCTCACGGTTTTGCCCTTCAAAAGGCGCCTCAAGAGAAAAGGGTTTTCACTCCCTATTTAAAACACAGAACCTTTCCGCTACTAGCCGATGTGGGACTATGTTCAGGTTCTCCCTGCAACACAGCCCCCCAGCAGGAAGGTTCAGTGCGCCTCCGAGTTCCGGAAGGTAGTCAACGATGAAGGGAGGCCTTCCCATAGATGGCGCCATCTGTTGCGGGGATGGCGCTTTGGCCGAAGCCTCGCGCAAGCTTTGGGCGCTCCGGCCTGCATGTCCAGCGCAGACGGGGAGAGATATTGCCCTCACGGTTTTGCCCTTCAAAAGGCGCTTCGAGAGGAAAGGGTTTCCACCTTCCATTTAAGGCACAAAACCTTTCCGCTACTAGTCGATATGGGACTATGTTCAGGTTCCTCCCCCTCCGCAACAGCAAGTATTTTGTAAGACAAACAGAACTGCTGATTGGATTGCCTTATTTACTATCCAACATTTTAGATAAATCTTTTAAACTCGGCATGCTTCTATTTCGTATCTCATTGCGGCTGTGTAGACTTTATTATTATTATTATTATTATTATTATTATTTTAAGAATTCAGTCAGCTGTGCTAGTACGAGATTAGCATGAGCAGCCGTCGTTAAAAAAAAAAAAAAAAAAAAAAAAAATCTTCCCCGGCTCAACTTACAATTCTCGTCCGCCGGTCCTTTGGATTCCCGTCGCTTGATACCGGCGGATTTATATCGGCGAATCTAAATGTGGCCCGACCGTGCGACGTATTGAACACGGCTGTGATGTCCGCTGTCCTTGTCACCGCACGGGATCCATCGCCCTTTCTCGTCAGTCGCCATCCCTCGGCTGTCGCCTCTGCCTCCGCGACCAGGACATGTTCATCAAGGACCGCAAGATCTCGAACCCAAGACAGCCCCCAGCAGCTGCTGCTCCGCCGTCCCATCCGTAAATCGCTTCTGCCTGTCGAAACTATTTTTCCTGGTGGACCTCTTATTCGCTGCCACGTAGAACATGAAAAAAAAATTTAAGGGACAGCTGACCGCAATTTACCGCATGCTTCCCCGTCAGGTTCCCCAATCTAAAAATCCCTCCGCCCGTTTGAAATCCCGCGACGGGCGGAAAGGCTCCACGCATTTCGGGCCGGCCGACTCGTCCCCTTGCTCGGCTCTTCTCCTCCGTCCGATCCCCAACGGACGACCCGCAGCAGTCGGTGGAAGGTTACCGCTTCCCCTCTCTCCCCATCTTTTTTTAAAAAAACCCTAGATCGTTCGTGCCGCCGCCTCTCTCTCTCTTCCATGTCTCTTCTCTCCCCTCCCCCTCCTCGCTGCTGCAACGCCAAGAATTTGAGACGGAGAAAGGCGAGGTAAAAGAGAAAAATAAAAGGGGGAAATTTCGAGAAAGGACGAAAAGGCCGGAAGAATAAAAGGCGTCGCATCGGTTGGTTGGAATATGGGCACCATGGGCGTCGGCGAGGGCCGGTGATAGGATCCGGGATGGGTGGTCGTCGGACGCCGATGAGGACGTTGATGAGCGATGAGACGTCATGCGAGATCTGAGAACCGGAAGATCGTACGGAAGCCCGGGGAGCCGGCGGAGGGGGCGGCGGAGATTGGGTCTATGGTCTTCCCCTTCCGGGCGCCACCGGCGTCGATGCCGTCGGTCGGGACGCGGCGGTCGACCAGGGTGTTCGTCCCCAAGGCCGCGGCCCAAACCGCCGCTGCCAGCGACAGGGGACCGGTAGCGAGGGTTCTCCGCTCCGGGAAGCGACTCGCGGTGTTGGATCAGGCGCTGGAGAAGAAGGCGGACGGTGGAGACGGCGAAGGGGTCGAGTGGCTGCGGGTGCTCGGCGGCGCCGGCAACACGGCGGATCTGCGGTGGTGGAAGGGGGAAGAGGAGAAGGGTGATTTTGGGGCCGAGGATGAGTGGCGCGAGCCCGCGGCGCCGGAATCTGATGAGTCTCTGGGCTCTGCCTATCGGAGGGCCTCTATGGATTCACCCCAAGGGAAGAAGTTTGGGATTGTCTACAGCCGGAAGCGGCGGAGGCCACGGTCTGATGATGCGGCGCCTTTGCCTTGTGGAATAGGGGAAAGGGACTCCGAGAGGGATCGGAGGTATGGATTCGTTTTTATGCGGAAACAGCGCAGGAAAAAGCCAAAGGTGGAGCCTTTAGTTGAAATCGTTTCGGGAGAGACAGGAAAAATAGACAGGGAGCAAGAGCAGATATCAAGACGAACGTGCAAGGTAGAGAGGGTGCTTAGAATCACACAGTCTGCAAGGGGTTTCGCTGAAAAGGTGGGCATTTTAGAGGATGATATCTGGACTAGCTTAAGTGGCTCTATGATGCTTGCCGTGCTCATAGATTGCTCCTGCAGTAGTAGTTCGCTTCAGTTTTCGCGTCTCCTTATCTCTGTGGTGAGCTGGATGAAGAAGGCTAGAGTGAGGTTCTGGCAATTTGCTAGCTTTCTGTTATCCGAATCGGTGACCACAGCTTTTTCTCTAAATGGCGTCCATTTCTTACCAGTTCGGCACTTTAAAGATGTAAGCGTTCTTATTGCAGCTATGTCTTCGTGTCTATTATCTGTTTAGCTTTTGAGTGTTTATTTATTTTTCTTTTCAGAATGTTTTCTTCAGCAATTCTATATCTGCTTGTGGACTTTGCAAGATTTATGGTGCCAAACAGTTTATACCTCTGTTCTCACTTAATTTCTCCGCCATTCCGTTCTTCTTTAAGAGCTTGCATGTCTCTATGCTTCTTGGTTCTCAATATTTACCGGGTTGTTTTGCGAAATATGCATTGGGTTTGCACACATACTTTCCAGTGGCTGTGCGATTTGAAGAATATGATTCTCATATTCCTGCAGAGACAGGTCTTTCAGGAACTGAAGTCGTAGTTTCTGTAATTCCTGCTGTGAAGAGGAATGAATCACATAATGCTTTGGAAGCACCTAAATCAGTTGGAGAAAGTGCAGTAATTGTGCATGGTTCAAGGCTACGGAGACATCAGAGAAAGAGAAGCTCCTCCTGGCATTCCAGAAGTCGCCATACTTTTGCAATGAATTCACGGCCTGGTTCATTGCAGTCTGATCGGCAAAGCATTGGAAGTTTTCCAGAAGCCAAAACACTTTCCTTTAGGGACTCTTTTGTGGAGCCTGTCAGTGTGAAAACAATCAAATCTTGTCTTAGTGATTTTTTAATTAGTAAAGATGATAGTGATGTCTCTACTATTGGATCACCTGAGAAGCACAGGAAATTATCGATAAAGAGTCCCATTGAGCGGATCAAGGAACTTAAGTTGGCTTTGGCTGAGGTGAAGCAAAACATAGATTCTGCACATTGCAATGCAAATGTCTTGGTTACTGCTTCTGATAGGTGCTGGAGAGAAGAAGGGGCTGATGTTATGTTGGAATCATCGCATTCTAATAAGTGGTGCTTAGCAGTGAAGGTAAGGGGCATGACAAGGTACCTGCATAAAGCTCAAGACTTGAGGCCTTGCGTTGTTAACCGTTTCACTCATGCCTATATGTGGAGCGGGGAGGATGGTTGGAAGCTTGAGTTTTGTGATAAGTGGGATTGGCTTGTGTTTAAGGAATTGCATATGGAATGTCATGAGCGCAACTCACAGTGTGCACAGGATGTCCCTGTAAGGACAATACCCTTGCCAAGCTTTCGTGAAGTTTCTGGTTGTGAGGACAGTGCCCCAGCTGCTTTTGTGCGCCCTGATGGCTACATCAGGATGGTGGATGATGAAGTTAGGCGAGCTGTGGCAAGTGATGTTCCCAGTTATGACATGGACTCAGGGGATGAGGAGTGTCTCAAGCATCTAAATTCTTGCTCTTCTGATTTAGAGAATAATGGTTTTGGTCATGTTTCAGAAGAAACTTTTGAGAAAATAATATTTGCCTTGGAAAAAGATGCTTATAACAATCCCAGTGACATTTATGATAAAGAGAGGGCATTGAATCTTTGTTGGGATTTAGGGAAAAGGGATATGTTGGTTGCTTTATATGATTATTGGGTACAAAAGAGGAACCAGAAACATGCACCGTTGGTTAAGGCCTTTCAGGTAATAATTGTGTTTCAGTTCTTCTTTTGCATATTCACAATGCTTTGTGCTCCAAAACTTCCAATACAGAATTTATGGTATTGGATTCTAGCTGGATTTACAACTCATTATTGTCTTTTGTGTTGTTTACATGTAGTTTTGAGAAATGATGTTATATTGACTTGTTTATTTTTTTTAAAAAAATATGTATTGATAATAAGAGCAAATGCAATAGTTAAAGAGTCACATATTCTGAAAGTTGATTAGTTGCACTAATTTTATTAGAATGGTGGCACTTGAGCTTTAAAGGTCTCCTTATGTCAAATTATAACATCATTTGAATTTGAAAGCAAAATCATCTTTGATCAACTAAGATAAGTTATTTAAAATTGACTCGTGTGCCAAAGAATAGATTATATGTGCTAGTCATCAAGTCTTATTTTAGGCTTTGCAGCATCAACCATTTACATCCGTACGACATTGTAATATTATATATATTTGTCTTAGTTTTTGTGCACTAACGGTCATTTGTCGGTCGTTATGGCATTTCTTATACTGCATTGCTTGGTTTCTTCCTTGAAGAAGAATATGACCATTGGCAGCTTTGGCTCGTTAGATAGCAAAGAGAACAGAGCATTTTCTCAGCAGTGATGAATGGTAGTCATAACCTGTATGCTATAGCTAATATTACATACATATTGTAAAAGAAGACTGTTCATTGTCCTTGTTGTTGAACCATGCAAGTCAAATCAAGTACTGTTTATGATGGCAAGGAGCTCCCAGAAAAACATTAACTAAATCTATAAATATAGAAACACACGAAAAAATGAAATTTGCATGCATAAATTTCTTGATATGAGCATTGCCTGTTTGTTATAATCGAGAACATGATTTGGATCTGAGCAAGCTGACTACTGTGACTATGAAGTCCAGTTTATGCTTGCCATGTAACTGCCTTGGAGGTTATTTAAGTTTACAGTGATGCCATGATATTGTTTGTTTCTTTCTACAAGTCATTATCTACGGCTAATCAGAACCCCTAAAATATGAAAAGTTGATTGGCAAACAATGTTCTCACAGAGGCCCAGAGCGTCTAGCACATGAAAGTCGATAATTCATAAATAGACGATATTCACAAATTTGTATGCAATCCCCCTCTTTAAGCATTCACTTGGCTATACATGTTTTGTGTGTTTAGCTTTCCTGGTATTTTATCTTATTTGTTGTTTGTACATCTGTAGACACTACATTCGACCTCTTTCATTGTTCTGGATGCTTTTGTATTACTAATAAATCCATGAAATGGATACTCTTCAGGGCAACAAGAACTCGATTTAGTTCTTCATTAGTGCATGAACTATTATAATTAAGATGTAGATGCCAGGAAAATTTGTTACATGTTATGGTTTCATGGTAGCATATCTATTTTTTCTAATTATTTGACCCCTTTCCACAAGTCTTCAGATATACCACTGCTAATTTGCCTTTGTTTTAAATCTTTTAATTATTAGAGAACAGTCCAATAATTTGATCCATTTCAATGAACCACAATAGGCTTCTTTTTTCAGTACTCAGAATGAGTCACTAATTCATTAGACAACCAGAGGTCTAAGGTCAAGTGAAGCCCCCTTCCAGTGTCAATTTTAAATAGGACTTGATGTCATTCTGGGCATAAGTGGTATGGCTTTGTTCATCTTCTGGTGATCAACCATGTAAATTGACATCTTTACCTAAAGCGTGTAATAGACTACTTTCTGGGCATGCTGATCAGATCATTGATGGACTTTGATTGCCTGAAATGGTTCTTTGAGGCTGAAAAGATTTTGAGTCAATTTTTGTAAAGGTAGTTGTCAAACTGATGACCTCCACACAACACAGTAGCTTCCTACAAGTTCATATCTGAAATTTTGATGCAAATGAAGGCTGCCACTGCCCTCCAGGTTTTCGCTTCCACTTGTCCGTTGATTTATTGAAGCCATTATTTTTTTTAAACCAATTCTCTCTTCAATTAGTAAGGTATTTATTTCAAGGGAGAAAGAAGTTTATTCTGTTTATAAAGTGTCATCCCTTGGATATTGATGCTGTAACATGTTATGTTTGTATTAAGCTTTGCATACTTCGAATCACTTAATAGAAAAACTATTAAAAAGAAGACAAAAATATATGTATATATACAACTTTATCATTTTCAAGTAATTTTAAAAATTTAAGGATTTATTTTACTCAAGTGTTCACCAGGCTAAGTTCCTCATAAGACTTTAAGGAAGTAAGTACCTAGGACTACATCAGCAATTTGACAACCTTGAATTGCTAGTTATACTAAAATTATCCTGTCATTACATGTTACTTTCAGATTCATCGTACTAAGGATTCTGGGCATCCCCATTCACTCCCAGATGTGGGATCTTACTAAAATCTTGTCATAATATATTTCTTTGTGATTATAGATTGTAATCTGTGGGAACTAAATTAGGACTTCTTTATACAGTCCAAAGCCCTCCTCCTTAGGTGGATAACAAGGAAAATTCTCCATGATTTAGGTTCTTAATTGGTGGACAGCAGCAATTTACTGGACCTTGCTTATACTCTAAGCAGCTAGCCTCCTAAACCAGAAGAACATATTGCGATCTTCTTTGTAACATGAACTTTGTGTACTTATATATAGTTGGTGTATGGTGTGACTTAACTAATGAGAACTTTTCTTAGGATCCAATTGAACCTTTGAAGGCAATTTTATTGATTTTGACTGATTGTTGGTTAAACTTTTGGATTTTTTTTTCCATATGATCTCTATAACTTCAATGTTTCATGTAAACGTCAATTTCTGATAATCAAGCACATGAACTCAATTAATCTAGCTATTTTTCATATAAATCTCTGCCATTAATATTCCATTGAAAAATAAGAAACATCCCCAGAAGTTCCTTTTTGGAAGTTAATATTTTTGTCCTTGTTTTATTATTGAAACTGCTTGGTTTGCTTCTTGCCATGTGCAGAGTAGCTTTTGCTGATTCTTTATTTTAATTTATGCATTGGTAATACCTGTTTGTGCAAAAGAGTCTAATTTGCTTCTGATACAAGATCATGAGATTTTTAGGGGCTTGTGTCATACTATTATCTAATATATATTCAGAAATCCCTGTACACTTATGATGACTCATCACTGATTGTGCTGCACTTCACTCAAATTAATTATCTGTCCTGATGCTGTTCTTTTCTTGATGGATCGTAATGATCCAGCATGCATTGCTTGTGAAATTCATTTCCACCCTTTATTTTTATTTGAACATATGTTTTCTGTGAAAAATCTGTATATCTGCTTTTATTGTTTCATTTGGTGAAAATGACTTCATTTGGCATCATAGTGTTTGAGTGGCCCCCCCCCCCCCAAAAAAAAAAAAAAAAAAAAAATCATGAGTGAAATATTATTGAGCTTTTGCTGCAGTAGCGAGAACAATAAAAAAATCTAGATATAAAATACAAAAATATAAGAAAATGAGATACACATTATGTGTGCTGGCAGTTATACTTTTTTTCTTGAAGTTATAATATTATTATTTGATTTTGCTGAGATGACAGGGAAGATAGATATATGATGGGTGTGTGGATGTGGTAATATAATTATTTTTACAAGCATCATACCTTTGTACATGCCGAAATTACCTGTGTCAACTAGTAGCATAAGTTACAATCTATACGGTGAATGTACCCAGCCTCTTTTCCCCCTTCAATTCCTGATTTTGTTATCCTTATGTTAAGGATGTGAATTTTGCTATTTATAAGTGTCTCAGTTACTCTACAGTGTAGTAAATGTTGCAGTATATAGCGTATTGCAGAAGATGCATTTGGAGACTTTCTACTGGATTGTTTGTCAGAGCCTTCTAATCATGTGTATTAGTAGGTAATTGATTTTCTGATGCATCCTAAGTCCTTACTTAATTTTACAGGTGCATGTATATGATATACTGAACTCTTAGGTTAGAGTGGGATGCCGGTTTGGAAAAATAATACTGGTATTTTGTGCAAGACCTTTTAAAGTCCTACCTGATGGTTCTTTTCTTTCTTTTCTTTTCTTTTTTTTGGTTGGGGGAGAGGGGAGTGGTGGTGTACCTATTATTTAAAAATGACGCTTAGATTGTCTTCATCTTAAGACTTGCTAGTACTTTGGATTGAAGCACTTATAAAAGTTCTTTAAATGCATTGATATTTTATTTTCAGTTACTAGGTGGACTGAGGGACGTGACTCTTTATTAAGTATTGGACATTCGTATTAATGTTATAACACCATGGTTACTATTTTTTTAAATCACTGGCATCAGTAAGATGTCACAGTTGTCAGAAAGACTGAATGTATCCATATTTGGCTTCTGGTTGTTGTGCAGTAGATTGCTGTTTCTCTAATATTGACTGTTCGTACTAACTATAGCTGGGTCCTCTTGTTTAGTCTTTTTTGTCCTCATTGATGTATGAGTTAATGATAACTACTACTGAATATAACTTACAGCATGTTCTTATTTTCATTCTTGATGTTTAATTTCTACGCAGATTTGTTTCTTTTGCATGTAGCAGAATGGTACTTACCTATGTGTTTTTACGTAATTGCATTCTTGATATTGTAACAGTATCATGTCCCAACCCCGAGGAGAGCACAATTTATGCAGATACCATTGTTTCGGAAAAAAAGATCTTTTAAGAGACAACGTTGCCAGTCTGGAAGAGGGAAGCCAGAATTCTTGTTGGAAGGTACATTTTGGTATTTTATTTGATGAGGTGGTTTCCTCTTTTATGGGCTGATATAAGTTTTGCCACATTTGAGCTTTTCTATGTCGTGTTGTCCACATGCTAAAATTGATCTGTTCAAGGCCGGGACTATGGGTTGGCTAATCAATTCTAAGAACCAATTTTTTTACAAGTGGATATGTTTCCTAGAAGCCCTAATATGGGGATTCCGGGGAAGCATCTATTTGTAAAAAGGATTTAGGGGCTATATGTGATCTGATGTCTAAATTTAGCTGGTTTGCTTGCTGGGGTGTTCCTAAAGGCTTATCAAAATTGGTTTACGGATTTAATTCAGCTTGGCATTGATGGTGATCTCCTAGGTATTGGGTTTTGGCATTATGTGATATTCTCTTCAGTTGGTCCCATAGCCTAATTAAACCGGCTGGCTTACCTGGCTTGATTCATCTACCACATGCCCCTGCAGTGAACTGCCTTTACTGGATTTTTTCAAATAAATGTTCTGGTTATTTTTTTTGATTCTTTACTTAGAAATATATAGAGCCAATGCAAATAGAAATGTGTCTTCGGCTTGATTGCTTTTAAGAGAAACTTACGATCTTATGTGTATGAATGTTCCATTATTTGGTGTACACAGTTTTTTCTAAGAAATAAGAATTAATGTGTGCATATGCGTCTTTGAAAAAATCATCACCATTTTCCATGTCAAATCTGTACAACTGTAAATTTGGAATAATAGCGATGCTCTCATGTATTGTCATGGGCACTCAACCCATCCATATTCGAAGTCTTTAACAGTTTCTTAGAACTTGTTAAGAAATTTGGGAACTTCGTAGTCCAGGACCAACCCTTATGGGATAACATGACTTTTGCTTTCATATCTTCAGACAGTTTCTTAGAATTTGTTAGGATATCGACAGGCTTGTGAACTTTGTAGCCCAGGGACAAACCCTTATGGGATAATATAAATTTTGCTTAATCCATGAAGGAAAGCCTGGAGTCTTGATCTCCTTTTGTGAATATAGGCTGAATAAATCAGCCCACAAGTACTCATGCCGAAATCTCACATGCAAAGACCCTTTGCCTGGCATCCAGTTGACCAGATCAAGAGGGTTTAACGAATGTTCTTGCCTATGGCTGATGTAAATGGCACACTTTTTCTCTGGGGTGCCAAGTGGTGTTGAATGTCTTGTGTTCTATTGTCCAATAGTGGCATTTTAGGTATCCTGAGAAGACATGTTTGTAGTTAACATCTAGATAAAACCTTGGATTTCATTTTTTTTCTCTGGCACCCGCTCAATATCTCATGACCAGTCTTCAAACACTTGAATAAACTCTGAGCAGGTAGTTGAGTAAGTTTTTATGCCAGTTGCGACCATGCACTGCATGTGTGTTGTTTCATTATGGTTGTCAACTCTCTTACAATGTGAAAGATTTGTTATCTGATCCATCTGATATTATGTTTCCCTGTTCTTTGTTGATTCCATTCTAATGAGTTTGGGTGATGCCTTGGAAGGAAGTTGTACTATGAAACTGCCTAAAACCTCTGGGCTTGTGTTGATTAATTTTTCATATTTACATAGATATAGCTGGAGCTAAGGAGGAGGGGGCTTCATGGAGGGTTCAAGAAGTAGAGAATGCGGCTAACAGGGCTGTGGAATCGGCAATCCAACTCCGTAGTAGGGCTCAAATTCTCATGACTTACGCTGAATTGGCAGCATACAAGTCTGTCATGGCTCTTAAAATTGCAGATGCCATTGGGTTATCAGAATCTCCCGATCTTGCTTCTTTAATTCTTGATTGAATGTTGAAGTTAGATAATATTGTACAAGAGCGGTATAAGCAGTGCCATTCCATTTGGTCGAAAGTTATCAATGTTTCCCGTCGCCGGAGGGTGATTCTGGCTTGATTTAAGCTGTGGGGCAGTTTTTTATAAAGCCATTTTTGAGGCTGGGTTCCAGAACCTGTACAGAACAAAAACTGTAATTTTGTATAAATGATAGCTGTCCCTAGATTTTGTATTGGTAGCATGATCTCGTTTGCGTTACCTAATTCTTGTGATTCTCAAGGGATAAGAAAAAAAGGTACACAGCAAGTCGAATGACTAGAAGCATTGATCAATCCTTTTGGATCACTGGCTTTCTTAAATTTAACATTTGTGCTGTTGCCAGGGCCTTTGTTGTTTTCACAATAACTGTAGATGACTTGGATCTGCAATCAACCTCTCCTGCTATAATTGCTGAATACATTGGAGGACGAATCAAATCCATGTATTTTCTATTTGGAGTTTGACTAAGTATGGATGCCGAAAATCATTTTTTATTTACATTTATTAGATTTTTGGATTCAATATGTATACAATTTTTTTAACTTTTGTATGGTGGCATTTTCTAGAATTAAGTATGGCCTTGTTTTTGTCTATGTTATCCAATCCTAGCAGAAAAGAAAGAAGTTGCATGGTTGGAGAAAGTCATAAATATATAATCCTGAATTTTAGAAAATTACGGATTAAAACAAAATAAAATAATGAAAGCTGAAAATGGACTTAGTTGATGTTTTAGTAATATTACATTTTGGAAAAAACTGCCATAAGATTAAAATTATATTTTGTGAAAAAAATTGTGGCTTTTATTGAGAACATCAACCTTTTCCTTTTCTTTAGGGCCTGTGAATTTGGGTCTATGAAGAAAGCTGGCAAATGAACATGTTACTTTTGAGTTAGCTCGAGGTTTGTTGGAAATTTAGTTCAACTTTATCTTGCTGATTCAAGTAAAGAGCTGATCTATTGCAGGCTTAGCTTGAAATAGCACAAAATAATTATTATGCTATTTTAATTATTATTATCATTAGAAATTTTATTTTATAATTATTTATTGTGAAATAATACAAGTTATATAGAATAAAATATATTTTAATTATAACGTTAAAATATAATCAAGATTATTGTTTTAAACTATATTAATGAAAGCCACATCATTCTAAATTCGTATCTGATTTTTCAAACATGTATTAAATGGGCTAGCTTTGAACCTAGCTTGACTTTGCTTAAAAAAATTAAATGAACTAGCACAAATCCAGAAGATCTAGGCTTCATTTGGTAAAGCTGTTGGCGGTAAAGTTTTCGGAAGTAGAGCATTTTAAAGTAGAGCATTTATGAAAAGCTATTTTCTGTTTGGTAACCATATTTTTATGTTCCATGGAATTTTAATATATGTTTGGTTAACAAACTGAGAAAGTATTTTTGGTATGATAAAATAACCAAAAAGAACATTGCATAGTATTATGCAATAAAACATAATAAAATATAATATGTATTAATACATAAATATATGATATAATATAATATTAGTGCAATATAATATAATATAATATTATTATAATATAGTAATACAATATTGTATACTATAGCATAATAATATAATATAATTTGATAT
>JAOXJJ010000481.1:13569314-13588714 GCA_025769935.1 Phoenix roebelenii
ATATAATATAATTTGATATTATATAACATAACATATCAATATATTATGATATAATGTAATATAATATTATATTTATAATATAATATAATAATAAAGGTATAAAAATGGAGAAATAGAGAACAAAGCTATTTTTTTTTCCTCAAACAAAAACCAAAACTATGGATAAATAAATGGAAAAAAAGGAATACCTTGATTACGGAAAAGCCAAGGCTGATTAGGGTTCCTTGTTTCCTTTGTTAGGTCTCTTGCAGATTTTTGTAATATAAAAAGATATTATAATTATAGTATTTTATCATGGGTATTTTGGTCTAAAAAAATTATAAATCAAAATAGCTTTTAGACGCATGCTAAAAGTACCTTTCCGAAGAAGTTTCATTTTGAAGCTTCTTCCACAAAGTTGTTTTAGCTTTTTGGCAAAGCTAAAACAACTTTCCAATTTTTTTTACTAAACACCCCTATTCTATTTAAAAATATTTTTGGAGGGTCAGAAAGTGTTTTTTGGCCTACCAAAAGCTATGCCAAATGGGACTCTAGTCAAACAAACTCAAATCTCTAATCTTATCTCCTCCATGGGTGCAGACAAATTCTAGTTCCGAGTTTGATGAACATAAAGTGCCCACGTCAATGATTAGAGATGATTAAGAACATTATGCTGTAATCAATATCAATGCCAAGCATCTATGGTTGTCTCTATACTTATATTGTTGTGCCCAAAACCCAACCTGCAATAGGTGCCGCATATTTGCAGGGCAAACCATACAAGCATATAAGGCTACTGTTCAAATCATAATAATCTCAAGATAATCATAATAATTCTTCACCATTCGAAATTAATTTTATTAAGATCTAAATAAACCATTCTCACAATCAATTATTCCATAATAACGTAATTCAAAATATGCTAACTAATTATTATTATTCAAATCGAATAAAATGTTCAAACTAAATTGAATCAATTTAACTAAACTAAACTAGAAATCCAAATAGTCATTAATATCTTCAACAGATCTAGCGCACTGTCCCAAGTCCCGAGCAATCATGATGTAGAATCTGAATAATAGAAAAGAAAGAATAATAAATTACACTAGCCCATTAATACATTAAGCAATATAACACAACAAAGTAGGGTCTAAGCATGCTAAATAAATAGCATGATACTGACCGAACGTAAATTAAATCTCGAATAATATATATATATATATATATATTTAAAATTTATTATTATTTTCATAAACTGTTAGTTGGATGACATTTCTACAGCAGAAAGGCTGGTGTTATACTCCATTTGTACAAAACGCTTCTCTATATCTCTCCATGGTAAGCTGCCTTTCTCCATATTTTCAAAGATATGGAGAAAGATATATCTCTCCATGGTAAGCTTCTCTTCCAAAGATAAACTTTAAGAGAATTTATAACACATCTCCATGTAAGCTGTCTTTCTTCATAGATAAACTGATTGCCAGGTTGCAGGCTAGTTGCTTGCATTTTTAAGAGAATTTCATCGATAGCCAAAATTCATACACATCAAAGCCATTCATCTATAGTTTCAGTACCTCAATGGTCTTTGCTTCCAGTGAACCATTACCATCTAATTTCAGTAATCTTTCGGTAGACTAACAGCAGATGTTCATGAATTTGATACGGAATTTATGCATTGAACTCTCTTTCTAACTTGTTGCCTAACACAGTTCATTGCTTTGTACATCTCCACTAAATTTTGGGAATTTCTTGACATCGATTACATATTAATGCCTCGATTTCCAAATAATAAAGCCACATTACAAGTACTAGGTGATCCAAGATATGACTTCTACAAGATTGAGTTTCAAAAAGCTAGCTTTAAACCTGAGAAGCAACTTATTAGTTAGAAACAACCATGGTAGCCTCATCTTAGCATCTAAATAAGAAATATCATGTATAATAGGAGGCAAAGAATTCCTCTGCATCATCGATTGATACAAGGCCACCAGCACATTATTTATTTTCTAGAGTTAAATACCATAAAATTGAATTCTATCATAAGAACGCAAAATCAAAATTTTTCGCTGGAGACTGCCATGAAAGAGCAAAAATAAAATATTTTTGTTTAAAACAATATTTTTTAATAAAAATTATTTAGTACATCAAAATTTTTTCTTTCGGGCGGAATTTTTTTTTTGTTGAAAAAAATTGATTTTAAAAAATTATTATTCCATTTTATAATAGCTGTTGTAACACTAAATAAGGATTATTACAACAGCTATTATCCTTTCCCGTCATTATTCTATAATGCATGCAAAACGTAATGGCTCTTTGAATGCATTATAACAGCAGCCGTTATAATGTTAAAACGGCACAGGTATACGATGATACCGATGGTATTCTGGAAGCTCCCACATCTTAGTTTTCTTAAAGTAAACTTCGATGGCAGTGTTTCAGAGGGTGGCTGCAGATGCGGGATGGGCTTTGTGATTAAAACTATGACTCCAGACTGATTGCAGCCAGAGGCCGGTACATCTTTGATGAGTCAGTCTCAGTGGTGGAGCTGCGTGCGGCATGGAATATTTCTTGAGGACGACTCGGCTATAGTGATCGACTGGATCCAAAGCGGGCATGTTAGAACAGACTTGCACCTCTTAGTGATATTCACCATCTTTTGGAGGAGTCTGATTCCTTCAATGTCATACATATATTTTGGGAGACGAATAGTGCGGCAGATTGGGTCACCTCCTTTGCAATACATCACTCAGAGGACGTCACCTGGGAGGCATTGGAGCAAGTGCCATTGGCACTGGAGTGTATTTTATACTATGACTATTTCGGATATACTGATGACCCTATGTAGCGAGGTGCCTGTGCGCAAAAAAAAAAAAAAAAACGCCCCATTTATTTTAAACGATGGGACTGTTTTTGGGTTGGCTCAGGTTTAAAATCGGGTCAGGTCCGTTCTTTACTCTTCCCGGAGGCGCAAAAAAAAAAAACACTGAGAGGTGACGCCGACGCCTGTTTCACGGGAGGCGGATCGAGGCCAAGAAAGAAGAAAAGAAAAGAAAAACGCCTCAGAGAGAGAGAGAGAGAGAGAGAGAGAGAGAGAGAGAGGGGGGTGGGCTCGGCTTTGATTAGAGGAGATGTGGAGACGGGCGGTGTTCTTTTCCACATGGATCTCCTGTTCTTCTTCTTCTTCTTCCACCAGCTGCTTGCACCACCAGTGGGTCAGTAATTCCATCTCCTTTTTTCTTTTTATTTTTGGTATTATATAGCTGCCAATGGGGACAATTAAGAGATCTTGGAGGATCTCCAAAAGGCTCTTTGTTTTTCAAGAATCATCGTCTTTTTGTTAAAAGATTAAAAAAAGGAAAGAAAAGAATGTCGTGTCCATGCTATTAGAGAAGATTTCTTATATGGGTTCTTGAATGATGCAGAGATAGATAGGGTAAGTTAATCTCCATGGGCTTCGAAGATCTCGTTTCAAGATTAGGTACTCTCGGAAAAGGTTATGATGGATTCTTGTTTCCTCCTAATTTTCCTTGATTCAGATATAACAGAAAAGATTAATTTGAGGAGTATAAGGGACTGCTTAGTCTGTTAGAATTTGAGTCCAGGTTTTTGAATCAATACCTTCTCATAGCCACCTGTTTAACCTTAACTTTCCGATATGTTGATTATTTCTAATACAAACTAATTTTTATTGTGTGCATCTTTGGTTTGTCGTATCTTAATCCCTTATTAACGTCCATCTCCTTTACATGCCCAGCAAGAGTAAAGACCCAGGGATGTCAACAGTCTGTCACTTGAGCTTAGACAACAATAGCATAAGTCTTATATTTACTATTTTAAATTTATTGGTCCAGTATAAATATAAGCTTCGATATATCATATTCTGTGAACTACAATATAAAGTGATATTTATTGTTTATTTTCACTAGGTATGCCGTAAGATATTTTAAGATGTCAATTTATAGAAATGGCACAAAAATCTGGCCATATAGATGAAGTTGTTGAATCAAAAATTGATTAAGTGACCTTTACTTAGGGTCTTTTCTGGGCTATTTGACAACTATGCTTTATACAATAAAAACAAAAAAAAATGGAACAGACTGACCAGAGAAGATTAGTTATATAAACAAGAAGAATATCTATGATGTTTCAGGCCACCTTTTGTATGCTTAGGTGCTAAGTGGAAGACAGCTAGTTATATAAAACAAGAAGAATATCTATGATGTTTCAGGCCACCTTTTGTATGCTTAGGTGCTAAGTGGAAGACAGCCAACTTTCCCTAGAAAGTAGGGCATTGGATCTGTTTTTGCCCAAATATGATACTTGACTAGATGTTTCATTTGTTCATGTGCATCTTGATTTGGTGAACATAGCAAGGGAAATTAATGGCATGTGATGGGGGTTGGCTCGTATGTATGTTTAGAGTAATTGCGAACTAAAGTATTTGAGATGTGGTAGAGTTTGATTCATATGTAAATTTAAAGTTCTAATTTATAAACTGGATTGGTTATGCCAAAATCCAATGAATTCTAGATGAAGGCCATATGAAGTGACAACTTGGTCTCACAATTCTATAATTAGAATCGTCTATATTGATCATGTGGGTATATGGTGTTCACTTTATGAATAGACCACTTTTCGTAATTGTCAAACATCACTTAGCTTTAAGAATGTATAAGGTATCTTCCGAATTAACGAGTTTATTTTATTTCATTTCACATACTCATCCAGTTTGCCTACCCCCTGCAAAGTTTTTTTTTGCAAGAAAAGACCACCTCCTTCATATTTGCAAAAATGGAACACATGTATTCTTTTGGTAGAATTGGTTCATTTTGAACTTTAGAGGACCATTGAACCCCTTCCCTCATGACTGCTTGTAAACACATTTTTACATGTGCATAGACCTGTATAATGTGTGCATCATTTTCAGCATGTATGCATCAGCCTGTACTATGTGTGCATTAATTACCGACATGCGTGCATTGACTAATGTAAATATGTGCATGCATCTTAGAGGAAGGACATAATGGTCGAAATAGTGCAAAATAGGCTTATCTGCATAAAAAAAAGGGATATTAAAATAATGTGGACTCTTTCTGCAAATCCCCCTGCAAAAGATAATGTGGTATACTAATATGTATAATCAACAAAATCACCTAGTGATGTGCATGTTTTCCTTATCAGGACATCTATCATTTTCTTGTCATATATTTTTTTTTCATTTAAATGGTCTTTGTTTATATTTTTTAACTTTGTTGATTTCTAGCTTTTGATTATCTTTTTCTGAATTTTTAAAAATGCAGATACCAAATGGCTTGAAGTTTGTGGAACTCTTTACTACAGAAATTGTGAAGTTGGTATATTTGTATATTCAAGATATTGTTTTCTGGTATTTAGTTATGAAATTTATAGATGCATGCTATGATTTATGTTTGATAATATTATTGTATGCTTCAATCCATCTGCTAATTCATGATTTTTAATTTTTTTTAAGTGCCAAGTCTTTTGTGACTAATAATAATGAAGTGTCCTAATATCAGTTTTTGGATTTGTTTATTTCGTGCTATAAATGTTCTTTTGTTAAATACCTGGTAACACTTGCATATTTATATGTAGCCATTTGATGACCTCTTTTTTCTTTTGATGTAGGCAAAAGAGGGTGCCTCTAATCAAAGAAGTCCTTTTATAACTTTTGTCTTGGGTAAGTTGTTTTTTTTTTTTCGATGATAACAAAATTAGCTTGTTATGAGATAGGCATTTTTCTTTTTGAAACTGCAAAGTGCAGAGACTTAATTTGTTATTTTGACCTGAAGTTTTTTTTTGTACTTTTCTGATATGTTCACAGATGTACTTCACTTGTGTCATAGATACTTGTTGATCAAGAAAAGAGTAGTTCTTTTCCTTAATTTAACATAGATTACTTTAAATATATCTTGAAGTCATGTAGAGGGTGGGCCTTGTTGCAATGGTAAGGTTGTTCCATTGTGACCCTAGTCTTACAGGTTCGAAATATGGAAACAGCCTCTCTGTATGTATGTTTCACATCTTTCTTGATTATAACAATATTATTTTATTATTTGATGACAATCTAACACATGAAAATTTGAACATCTACAAGATTTACTTCTGTAGGATAGCCAAGACTATGTCAAGAATTTACTTCTCTGGATTTCTTTGGAAACCCAATATTTGAAATCTGCCAATTCTTCTCAAAGCTTGCAAAATTCAACTTTATTACTTGGAAAATTCTTTTTGGAATTTTAATAAATGACAGAAAGCAACATAAATTGTCCATGTATTTAATAAATCTGGCAGCATAATTCAGTTTCAGTTAAAAGTTGGAGTTGAGTCTGGCATGGTTCATGCCAAGACTGAAATGTTTTGCCTTCTGCTTTGGAGCTTCAGCTGAAACTTTAAAGCCGTTTTTCTTATTTCTTATATTTGCTTTGTCCCAACTGTTGGGGCCAGCTTCATGGATCTATTTGCCAAGCTTTCCTATATAGAACCTTTTCTGACATTCATGTGTATCAAACTTGGATACATTTCACAGCTTGACTATTTTTTTTTCAGAAAAAAAAGGGCTGTCAGCTTAACATTAGCCCTCCACCTTTCTCTTATTGGCTTGAGACCGGCAATGCTAGGGTTATTTATATGAACGATAAACGTAATCCTGACTCCAGAATATTGCATTTTTATCAGTAGCTGAGTAAATTTAGCTTCATCTACTATATAATGAACATGAGATGAATTCCACTAAATCTAATGGAAAATATTCTGTTGATTGCTTGGAGTAGTATCTAATTCTCTTAATAGTTTCCATCTTTCCCTTTTTTTGGTTAAAATTTATCCATAGCACCCTTTTATCTTTAACTGTAAACACCCTAGCTTGACAGAAGTTTGTCCTTAATAGTTGGATGTCAACAATGTTGAATATTTTCTATATCATATTGCACATTACAAGTGTAATTGTCATTCAGATTAGATGGCTTGATTTCATGTTCACTTATAGAGCTATCTGATTCTCTTTATTCTTTTTGTTTTTTTTTTTGTTTTGCTCATCCCCCATGCAAGCAAGTTTTATGCTTGGAGTTTCCTTTCTCAAATTTAAGTCTGGTTTTATTAGAACATGTACATGGTGTAATTACTGTTTGTTTAATCAATTATTTGACTTTGTTCAAGGTGGCCCTGGGAGTGGCAAAGGGACGCAATGTGTAAAAATTGCAGAAACCTTTGGATTTGCACATCTAAGTGCTGGTGACCTGCTGAGAAAGGAAATGTCCTCTGATAATGAAAACAGGTATATGGCGGCATTGATATTTCATTGTACTTGGATTTTAGTATGATATCAACTAGAAATTTTCAATATGCTTTGACGAGCTTCTGGGCTGTCGCTTTACAGAGCAATGATCTGGGACATAATCAAGGAAGGAAAGATTGTTCCATCAGAAATAACAGTCAATTTGATCCGCAGAGCAATTGAATCAAGCAAGAACCATAAAATTCTAATTGATGGTTTTCCTCGGAGTGATGAAAATCGAATTGCTTTTGAACGAATAGTGAGTTTCTACCTTCCATGCATAATTGGTCAACAAATTTATGCTTTTTGTATTTTACTAATAATTGTATCATCTTAACACTACCTCTGTATGTTTGTTGAAAGTTGTTTTGAAATTTTTGGTACATGTCCTCTGCAAAAAAAAAAAAAAACTTCTGTGAGAGCTCTTGAAGAACTAGACAGCTTGTAATTATTAATCTTCATTCTTATCATTGGGTCAACTAGAATACAAAATGCACCATCTCTACCTATGAGGAAAAAAAGGTTCTCTTCTAGACAATTAGAATGTGTAAGTAACAGTGAGATACCATTTAAAAAATCATTACCATGCTAAAAGCTATATACTATATCATTAGTGTAGACCCTATAAATCTTGCTTTGCCATTTATTCCCATTTAGAGAAGCATCATCTTTCTCTGTGAACCTACACCACCCCTTCTCCTTGCTTTAATTAATTTGGACTTCCTGGTTTGCATCTTTGCTTTTGGGTCTCTTCATTTGAAACTCTGGATGGACCTCATTGCTGCTGCCTAAACCTTTGTCCAAATAATCTCTTACTCAGCAAGCCTTATCCCATTTATCTATTTCTTTTCTATACAGAGGGAGCATGATAAATTGAGGTTTAAGAACATTTATGATCTATGTCAACAGTTCACCTTCCTGTGAATATCTTTGAAAGTTGATGTTGCAATGCTTCCAAATCTCTTTTTTTTGGGGGGTTAAAGCAGGCTAGGCCCAAAGGAGGGTTCATGGGTAGGCTGGGTAGGATTTTTTTTTTGTGTGTGTGGTTGGAGTGGGGCAAGGAGCTAGTTTTTGAATCATGAATTGTACAATCTTAAGTCTTAACCCTTTTGAAATTTCATGAATGCCATAGAACATTCAAACTCATTGGGATATGATTGAAGAAGCACAAAAGGGATGGTAGAGCCTAAAGCATACATCTAAGAAATTTCTAATATTTCATCACAGTTGAGAATAATATGGAGAAAATTTTTAGTCATTCAGTTTCTTTTGTGCCCTACCATTTACATTGTAGATTTGGTGCTGAAAGTGCTAGAGAGATCTTATTGTTTCTACACACTGAGCCCACTTCTGTCCTCATGTTCTTCCAAATCTTTTCAAAGCTCACAAAATCTAATTTTTCTTTGAAATTTCTAGTAAATTTTTCCTGGCATTTCGGTAAACCAAGTATTGACAAAATTGACATAGATATCTTGTATATATATTGACTTCGTTTTGATAAGCCGATTTCAGCCAAAACCCCGGCGCTGGCCCTTGTCTTGGATTGGCACCACTTGAAACCAAAAATATTTTAATTTTGATTTGCTGCATTTGCAGTCTGAGCAAAACATTAAATTGTGTATTAAAAGAGCAAGGCTTATCTAAGTTGACAAAATTCCAGGTAATTTCGGATGCTTAATATTTTCCAAAATAAGGGTTTGGTTCAGATGGACAGCTGTATTTTTAGGCTGTTATCCAACCTGGAATCGATGGGAACTTGAACCTGATACTTCAGAACCCTCTGTTGTGGTTTAAAAGATAATCCAACTAGGCCAAGTTACCGGAAGATAATTTTCATTCCTATTTAGAGGCAAGCTTCATTATGATATTTGCATTGCTACTTTTGCTAGTAAACTGAATATATGGATTGGCTTGAACTGTGAATTCATTAAAAGATAATCCTACTACGCTAAATTGCATGTGCCCCTTTTAGAGGATAGACTTGGTTCGTATCCTGAAGTTGAAGCTTATTGATGCTTAACAGATCATTTTAACTAGTAAATGTCGAATCAGGATGTCTCTGAATAGGGTAAATTATTTGTCTTTATGTGTTTGTCCATTTATGCTTGTTCGAAGAACTCCTAAGCATGATGGTTTAAGGATTTGCTTCTAATGATTGTCATTTCAATATTAACAGAGATATATAGGTTTTCATCAAATGGGAATTAATTAGAAATCACTGTGCATTTCATTGGAGGAAATCTTGTCTTGTGGAAGGGTGAAAAACAGAATTTGGCTGCAAGATCTAAGATATACATAGAGTGCAAAGCCATGGAATGTACCTGTGAACTGATGTGACTATTGGTAGTCCTCGGAGTTGTGTTTTCAGTCTTTTGACGAACAGGTTACTCTACAAGTTTTCTCCTATCTATAATTTCTGAAATGGACTAGGCATTTAACTATCGAATATCATGGGGTCCAGTTACGATTGATATATTTGATCATAAACAAAAAGCTATTCAAATAAGAAACTTCTGCAAATGTAATAAATGAGCATATGGCGTTATATATTTGGGTATTTTAACTTATTTTCTGGCACAAACATTTATATGATTGTGTTTCTATGATGATTTGATTCCTGCATCGTCACATGGTTGTTGGGTAATGCTTTTTGCAAATTCTTGCCTCTTCTTCCTAAATATAGTGCTTCATGATCTTCACATCATGTGCTGTGCAGATTGGTTCTGGTACCTTATTTGCTGAGAACAATATTTGCATGATTGCATTGTCATGATGATTTGACTCCTGCATCATAACATGGTTGCTGGCTATTACCATCTTGCAAGTTTTTGCCTCTTCTTACTATAAAAAGACTGCTTTATAATCTTCACTTTTTCTGCAATGCAGGTTGGAGTAGAACCAGACCTTGTTCTCTTCTTTGACTGCCCAGAGGAGGAAATGGTGAAACGAGTGCTAAACCGTAATCAGGTTGGTTTAGCAACTTTGAATGCAATCTCAAGGAATTCAGAATCTCCTTCATATCTCATTTGAAGTGGAGTTGTTCCATTGTAATATCTGGTTATTTCTGATCAGGGGAGAATTGATGATAATATTGAGACGATAAAGAAACGACTTAAAGTGTTTGAGAAATTAAATCTTCCTGTTATTAACCATTACTCTGCAAAGGGAAAAGTTTACAAGGTAATTTGAAAATGTTCTTTTTTGCATTTTTGTCGTTCTTGGATATGAATCTGTGATGATATTTCTTTTGCATTTTAAAGTTCTTGGATCAATTCTACCTCTAGTTGTGTGCTAAACTGAGTCCTTCGACTTTTCTTATCAATAATGGCATGAATTTGAATTTATTTTTTGTTTGTAGTTTAAGATCATTCTCACTCAGTGCTACCAGTAGACAAGCTCCTTTAAGTTCATATGCTTGCCATTCTTTTAGACCATTTCTGACTGTGAGTTTCTGGTTAATAGATAGATATCTTTGTTTTAATGGTTCAAGATATTTAGTTGTTCCTTTTTCAATATCTTTTTATTTAAAACATTAAGAAATTAATGCAAAATGATTCATTTACAAGGGTTTGCAATGGACACCGATTCTTCTATGTGAATAGACCTTCTTATCTGTCACTTTTAATTTGCTAATATCTGTTAAATTTCTAATCATGCAATTCATTGATCCCTAGACTTTCTCCTGTTTTTTGGACCATTGCAACCAGATTTTGACTTCATTTAGCATCTGCTAGTAGTCCAACCGTTCAAATGTTCATGCCAGTGTTGCTTACCAGGAACACTAATTTTCAGGAAATTGACATTCTTAAGAACCTCCGTAAATATTTATTGTGCTGTTACCCGAACAGGTTTTTATGTAAACTTACTTTTGAAGATGCTCTCTTTTTTTCAAACTAAAGATCTCAGTTAATTTATTCCTGTCTGCTTGGTTTGTCGTCAGATTTTACTGGTTTCAAGTGCCATGATTTGGACCGGATTGCCTGTGACTCTTTCTTCACAACATGCGTCTGCACCATCCATAATTTCATTAAAGTTTGAAATTGTTGATTTTTACAGCTAATGTTCTCTTGTAGTCGATCCTTAAGTAGTATACATGCAATCTGAGGTTATGCATGTGATATATATAAGCTAAAGAATTAACCATTTCTTAACCTTTATTCCAGCTGTAACTATAATGAATATCATGCCTGCAGATCAATGCAGAGGGAACTGCGGATGAGATTTTTGAAAAAGTTCGCCCCCTGTTTGCTTCCTTAAGGTATCAGACTGTGTGTGTCATACAGTAATCAAATCCAATTTATTATTCATTATTTATTTTGTATTGCACATAGTTGATTGGTTAAACTAAACATGCAGATTATTTATTTTCTTGGGGTGGATGAACAATAATTAGATTGGACAATTTGTAATCCAAAAGAAAAAAAGGTTGGCTATAGTAATGATTAAGGCAAGGTCTTCACTTGAGTACCAGACCTCATACCTATAACTTACTGGTACGGTCATATTGGTACAGTACCCACCTGTTAGGTACGCTACTGGAGTCAAGACAGCAGTTGTACCATATGTCACTGTGAGAGGACATCAAGTCCTTGTACCTTACTGGTACCATACCTTGTCAATTCAGCACACCTTGTACAGCTGTTGTAGGTTGATATTGCATATATTGGATTGAAGTCAAGCTACTCCCTATACCATCTCTTTAGCACTAACAAGAAAAAATTGAATTGATTCCCTAAAATTATTTGTAGCTTGGCTTCAAATTTTTTCAAAACCCTGGGTTACTTGGCTAAAATATGTATTTTTTTTATCACCTTGTATGATCAACGTAGGGCTACTAAGTTGTTTTCTGTCATTCTTTCTCTAGTTAATTGGTAGTTTGGTATGTCATAAGCAAGAAAAAGAATACAAAAGTGATAATAAAAAGGCACAATGTTCAACTCATTGCGAAAAGACTAAATATAACGGGAAGACAAGTAATGTGCCATAACCACAACAGTTTTTTATGCATATTTTAATTTATTTTGTCATCAAGGAATAATCTGGAAATACAATTTGAGGTAAGACAAATACATAAATGTTACTAAATTTAAATGGGCCTCGGGATGAGTCATTAAATATGAAATTTGAGAAATCATTGGTGTGGTGGCTGTGGCCTTTTTTTTGCACCTTCTTTAGCAACAGCATTCCCACCATGATCTTCAAATTAGTCTTCTGTTTTGTCAATTTTAGTGTAAATAAGGAATAAACAATTAAGGGGATCCCTGTAATTTGGACTCTACTATTCCTTGTTTTGTAAATCGTACCTTGCTGCATTCCCCTCTATACTACCGTAAGATGAAAAAATGGATGCTCTTATATAAGTTGCAAAGATTAAAATTTTCCATTTTTCCATTATTATGCACATTGGATCATGCTAGGAGTAATTATGATACATAAGCATAATCATCAAGCCTTGACCCATCATTTTGGGGTTGGCTTTGAATTCTTATATGCCAAGATGACAGTCGTTGTTATGAATGGTTATGCTTTTGTTATTGAATATTACACCAAAGGGTGGGCTTTGGCACAACAGTAAGGTTGTTCCATTGTGACCTAAGTGTCGATGGTTCAAAAAGTGGAAACAATCTCTCTGCATACGGGGATAAGATTGTATACGTTTGACTCTCCAACTTGTAATGGCAGGAACCCCTTACCCTTTCTTTTACTGAATTCTACACTATATAGTATAATCCTTTCTGACATCCTACAACCATGTTACCTTTGATCTTGCTTTGATATTTACCGACTCTTTACACATTTGAGAACTCTCCATATCAAGGCCGCCTTAGACTTTTGTCACACATGCCTGTACCATATCTCTACATTTTCATTATTGTTACATTGATCTTGTTCTGTTAAGCCTTGTTCATTGACTAACATTCAAATGATATGATACTGCAAGCCTTTTGTCCTTTTTTCTTTTTTCTATTAGATATGTCTTCATATATCTCTCCATCAATGTTTCTAGCCAAGATATTGGTTAGTATTGGTATTGTGCACTCACCAATACAATGTTCTAAAATCTAGTACATTATTATCTCAGCTGACAACTGACATATATTTAGATATTGGTCTATGTGATATCAATAGATCAACTAAGATTTTTCAATCAATCTTTTATTATCTTAAGTTATTTTTTAAGTATTAAATGTTCAAATCAATGTCTTAAATTGGCAATTGATCTTAGGTTTACTATCTGAGGCAATATTTCAGTATCTTGCTTCTGATACATTGACCAACATCTCAGAGCATTTCAGTTGTTTCGATATTTTCACAACCTACCATCTTGGCCAGGATAAACTAAGATCTTGGTTGATCTCAGTATCAGCCACCAAGTGAGATGGCTGAGATCTGTAGTTTCAAAAAGTTTGATATCCATTAGTTCTTTAAATAATAAATTGAACATAACAAATCTGGCTGCACTATTTTGCAGTTGAAACTATATTATGCTTGCTGCTCAATAGGAAAAAAAAATGCTGCATTGGCCAATTGACTAGTAGACAACGTTAACAGGAAGTTCCTGGACAAAAGAAATTTGGAAGATAAAAATCTAGATTGCTGATTTCCTTTGGATCAAGTGAATCTTCAACCTGCAAACTGGACTTGCCTTAGAGGTCACACCTCTCACAGGTCTAGGTTTTGATTCTTAGGTGTTGCATCCCAAAAGATCGGGACCTGAGTAATTAAATTGCAGTTCGAGTCTCAGTTTGTGTGGAAAAAAAAAAGGTTAAAGCTTCTACCCTCTGATCTACCGTCCATTATTGATATTGGTATGCTCCTGCAAAAGAAACCTATTAAGACACTTCATTGAAATCTTAGAATCCATCAAATTTATTCCAAAATTGATAATAAATCAATAAAATATTGATGTCTAAACTCACTTTAGTTTCTCTAATCAAATGTATTTGTTTGCACTGAAGATTAACAATCCTAATGATTAGTCTGTAACAAACATGAAAGGCTTACAAGTTGTGTACTTCTCAACTGATAGCATATTATATCTGGCTGATTTGGTGCAATTGATTGCATATACGTTCACTTGATAAAAACTCTATAATTTGTTGTGCTAGTTTTTACTTGAAAATTTCGTACCTTTCATGTAGGGCCTTTTTTAAGAAACTATAAATATCTGTTGTCTTAGTTTTGGTATAGGAAAAAATAATCACATGATTTTAGTAAGGATTATGAGTAATTTAATAGATGTTACTTACTTTGAATGACTTGTTCTTGCATCCTTGCGCAGCATCTGATGAATATGAAAGAATATGAAGACTCCAAGAAATGGTGAGGGAAAAGCAGGAGGTTGGCCCTAATTTTTGTTTGGGGATGCCCCTCCTTGTTTGCCGCATGCTCATCTTTTTCCTGTAGCGGAACAAGTGACAATAAATGGGTTTAATCCCGTTTCGTGTCCTCTCTTCTTCCTCTTCTTTTTTTTTTTTTTTGGCTTTTTCCTTTTGGGGGTCGGGGCGGGGAGGGGAGGCGCTACTTTTTGCATTGCGAATTGTACAATATTAACCCTTTGAAATTCCATTAATGCCCTAGAACACTTGAACTCTGTGTAATAGGATGTGATTGGCGAAGCACAAAAAGGATGGTAAGCGCTCAAAGCATACGTATAAGACATTATTCTAATGGTGCATTTAGTAGAGAGCAACATGGAGAAAATTTTTAGTGTTTCTGTTTCTTTTGTGCGCTACCATTTACATTGTAGTTTTGCTGCGGTAAGTGTTAAGAGAGATCTAATTGTTACTTTTATCTTATTGTTTAAGATTTTTATCTTGATGTGATTTGCTGTAGTTTCCAATTCCTGAGTGTTTAGCTTGTTACTTGAATTAATCAGAGTTTTAGAGCCCTTCATTCATGTTAATTCTGATAAGTTTATTTCACATTCTGTATAGTTTTAAGTATGCCTCTGAGGCCAGCTTGGTTATCCGGTGCTTTCCAGCACACAAGTTCATTGAACAACTAGAAGATGAGTACCGACGGCCACATATTTGCCACGATGAGCTTTCAATGAATTTTGCGTGTTTCCTTCAGCTCATGAAGAACTTGAAAACCCGTGTGTTTTACTTGAATTAGTTTGGATCCTGGCATTCATACTTCATCATCCGGGTTCATTTTGAGATATTTGATAAAAATTTTGCAATACGGCTTCAGAAAAAGATTTACAAGAGAAAGCTCCAATTTGAAGCGTTTGAGTAAAAACTCAACTTGAGATGGATTGGAAGGTAGTTTTTTATTTTTTCCTGGACTCACTGGAGAGATCTAGATTCAAGCATTGAGAAACTTTCTAAAAGTAATTTAAAATAATTTTTATTACGAATATTTAGTTTCAACATTATAATCATATAATTATGGATATTTAGCAACATTATAATAAATCCACTCCCGCCTGATTATTTAGAAATTGATAAACCATGGAAAGAAAAAAGTACGGGACAAAGTTAAACAATTATATTGATGTTACAATCAAAAACTATTCAGTTTACTAATATAATATTCTTGTTATGCTGTAATCACTTGTTAAAAATAATTATTATTTAGATTAGAATAAAAGATAACTTATAAGCAAACCGTAATTTTTAATAACAAATTTAATGCTATAATCTGATAACAATATAATGTAGTAATATTATTATCTTATGTTATATCACTACCAATATTATATTTTAAAATTATATTGTAGTAATATACCATTATATATTGTAATAATATTATGATGATCATATAATAGTATTATAAATATTATTATATCTGTTATATAAATATAATTATTTATCATTTATTATATTAATTAGATTAAATATGAGATAAATATTTTTTAAATCAATAATATTTATAATGATAATTTTTGATTGCATAAATAGTTAGATAATTGAAAGCATTATATAATATATGTTTTTTTATTGTTCTTACTGCTAAAAGCACTATGTAGTTTGGTTACTAAATAAATGTTAAAATTTTATATCATTTTAGAAAATATAGTTACTAAACACCAATTTATTAAAAACTTAGCAAAAACTCTACCATCCAAAGCTCTATAGATAAAAGTTCTACATGCAACAATGCTAAAATAGGACCTAAACAGCCACAGCATGATTTATTATTCCAAGCATTGCAGAATTTGGTCTCAGTTGGAAAAGGGAGCAACTCACTAAAAATTGCACTTCCAAGCTCTAGGGGAATTTTATTACAGACAGCTTCAGAACAACTGTAGCTGGCCCAAGCTATGAGATATGGGATGCAAGTGTTCCCTGAGAAATCCATTTTGGGAAGCTTAAAGGGGGTTTTAGAATCCATTGGTTGCAGTAGGCTGCCGGTAATGGTTGATTTGGTGGGTTTCCAAGACCTAACACACGTTTATATAGCTCTTGGCAGGACTGCAGATTAATTTTAAACTAATCTAATGCAGGAGGAAATTTTGATTGGAGGAAACCAATGGATGGCACCAAGTGCAATTGCCCAATTTAATGGATATTTTATTAGTCATCTGGAACAACAAGAACAAAAATATATAATCAAGTCAGCATTGGATTTGATGTCGCCACCTACCTCACCGCCCCAACGACACCAAATATAATGCAAAATTTGATGGAAATTTATTGAGGACTTTCGAGTTTTGGAGAACGAAAAATATAATATATAGTTAAATCAGCGTTGCACGTAGTGGAGTAAACGAGTAGGACTACTTGCATGAACCCTATCATATACTAATTTCCATATGCTATCTTATATATTATGCAGGATCTTACAATCACGTCATATATGGATTTCCATGTGAAGGGATCCTGATTCCCCACCAAGGGCTTGTTTGCATTATTTTTTTTTTATTTTTTATTTTTTCGAAACTGACATCTCCAACCAGTTTTTGTATTTCAACATTATATCCTATATGGCATGCACCACATAGCCATGCGCTGCCCGTCACAGCTGCTTGCTTCGGTAAAAATGCCCAAAAATATATAGGTTCTCGGGGCATGATATAATTTTTTTCAGTTGAATCCTTCCAAGATACTTATCATGTTAGAATATGAGCCTGTATCTTTCACGCGAAAAAAAAAAAAATCTTTCTTTGTGCGGAGCCGGATCATCCATCGGCTGCTTTGAGAACAGCGCAGCAGATGAACGACAAATTAGAGTGCTTTGAGAGCTGTGCGGTGGGCGATCCAATCGTGGACATCCTTCTTTCTTTGCGAAAGATGCAACCCTGGTCCTTACCGCATCGTGGGAATGATGCTCCGTACAAGCTTCACTCACCTCCCCTCCTTTCTTAAAAAAATGAATCCTTTCCTTTCATGCTCCATGAATTTTTTTTTCCCCCTCTTTTCACATGCTCGGCTTGTCTCACGCGTCTGATAAAATTAGGTAAGCAGCGCACGTGCTACTAGTATAAAACTTCCAAAAGATTTTGGCCGGCAGCAATTGGACCATGTTCGTTGCTGAACCGAGCGCCAGACCTGTCATATATCGGGGGGGTCGGAGAAGATGCTCTGATGAGTCCTTTTGGCCAGGGAAAAATCAAAGAAGTCACGCCCATGTGGGAACACAGCAGCACTCTTTAATAAAAAAAAAACTTTGGACAGTGAGAGGTTTTTAAACTTATGTGCATGAACTCTGCATGAACTAAATAATGTTTGTACTCAATTTAATTACCTTGCGAGAAAGAGGTTGTATATCTAACACATTTACCACAAAAAAGAAAAAGGAAAAAAAAGCTAGATCTTATATAACACAGCTGGGTTGCTTTGGTGTTATAAAAAAATCCATGGATAGGTTTTATTTGAGCCTATAATAGATAATTACTGGATGATATAGTTTTCAAAGCTTTGAAAAATTTGAGGATGGGAAAAATAACCTGAAAACTAGATAGGGCCTCCCTTTTGCCGTCACCATTCACCGGTTTGGAGAGAGATGTGTGCTAGAGCCAGGTTGGTGTTGCCGAAGATCAAATGGGCTATTGGCGAGGGTCGATCGATCGATGTTTTGAAGGACAGTTGGGTGATTGAGCTGCCGATTGGTCGCCTGCCGACCATGGTGGATTCAGCGAGGTTGGTTGGATACAAAGTTTGTGATTTGCTGGATCCTGCTGGGAGCCAGTGGAGGGAGGGATTGATCCGGAAGGTTTTTAGGGAGCAGTTGGCAGAGTCGGTCCTGACTCTACAGGTCCTTGACCGGGAGGAGTCTGACAGGTTAGTGTGGATGCCATCAAGACGGAGACGGGTACGAGCTCGGGATCTTATCACCTTGTACAGTAGGGGCTCAGCTTGGCAGATTGAGGAAGGATAGATTTGGAGGATGCGGGTTCACCCCCGGGTGGCGCTCTTTATCTGGAAGGTGGCATGGGATTGCTTATCGACTAGAAGTTCGCTAGCTCGGCGAGGAGTGCGAGTCACCCAGTGCTGCGAGGTGTGTGTGGATGTTGAGGAGACTATTGATCATGTCCTTGTGCAGTGCTCTAGGATGCGTGAGATATGGAGCAGATCACGGGTTCCCTTGCCCCAGTCGGTTCAGGACCTGATCCACCCGTTGAGGGTGTCTACACAAAGCCCCGGACTTTGGGGAGGGGATTGCCAGAGTGTACTTGGCTTATCATATTTGGTTGGATAGGAATGCTGGCGTATTTAAAGGTAGGAGGGCGTCTCCGAGGATGGTAGTGGATAGAGCTACATTGCAGGTGGGGAAGGTCACCACAGCCACCGAGTTGTATTCTAGTGTGACGGTTAGGGACATCTGGGGTACTTTTTCCGCTGTTTCAGCACTCAGGTTCGCCTATGTTTCTTGGGTGCCCCCATCCTTTGGTCATCTCCAAGTGAACTTTAATGCCAGCATGTTGTTGGACGGTGTATATGGGGGTGTGGATTTTATGATCAAAGATTCTCTTAGAAGGTTAGTAGCTGCAGGAGGTCGATGGACACTTGGTCTCACTGTTGTAGGGGTAGAGCTTCGGGTGGTATGAGAGGGGTTGTCATATGCGAAGAGGATTCTCGATGCCGAGCAGGTGCACCTCGAGAGAGATTCTTCTGTGGTGATTGACTGGATACGTGGTCTGAATAGGTATGGAGATGGTCACCTTCTCATCAGAGCGTCT
>JAOXJJ010000481.1:13593655-13604468 GCA_025769935.1 Phoenix roebelenii
TTTTATTTTTTGAAAGGTGCAAATATTAAGCTTAAAGGTTGACCAAACTAAGCCCCACAACATCTATGCCATACTCTAGTTTTTTTTTTCTTCTCAGTAGAAAGGAAACCATACTCTAGTTATACGTTGTTTCAAGATTAAAATAGGTTTTTCTAGGTTAATTTGTTATATGGTTATATGCCTAGGTAGGATTGCACAAATTGATCCAACCTAGAAAACTCGACTTGACCTACCTTGTTGGATTGGTTTTATGCCAAGAATTATAATAATTATTTTTATTATTATAGTTAGAACCGGGTAAGAGCCAGATTTTTTAGCTCGAAAATTTGAACGAGTTTAAGGTCGGCCAAAACTTCGACCCAACTCGAATAACCTGGGTAAAATTTTATTTAGATCAAAATAATTTAACCTGAATTAAGTCACTATCAAGAATAACAGTTTTTTTTGAGATGCTTGTTCTCTTTCTTAAAAATAATTATTTAAATTGTTTATAGAATTGGTCAATGAAACTGTAAATATAGGCATGGATCAGGTGAAATCTTATATAAGTATCCTTACTTGACCTGAACTCAGACCGATGCTAGCCCATTCACCCCTAGAATGTGGCAGCTAAGACTGGGTTCGTGCCGCAATTCACCCACGGATATTCTGTAAGGTACACCCAAGCACTGTATCAGACGGCTCCCACGAGGTGATAAGATTTTTGAGAGGACGTTCTACCTGGATCAGTACATGGGTAGGGACGCAAGCAAGCGGACCCGCGCTACATGTGCCGCACTCAACAGATGAACGGGCAGGATTAGTTTGATCATACTAGAAAGTAGAGAAACAACCCGCGCGGCCCAGCCAAATTACTGCACTGTTTCGGTAAACGCAGCACCACTGTGGAGTAGTTAACCAGTGTGGTGATTAATTTGGTATTGTGCTACAGATCACCTGTCCACTCAACTCTGAGATCATCAACGGACGTGGCAGTTCATGACTGGCCTTAAATGGGCCCATCCTGACTTGGAGTATGCCACGTAGTAAAGATAGGCATTAATTTGGGCCGCAACACTTTTTCTTTTTTTGGGCCGTACCAAACAACCAGCTGGACCGAGTATTTGCCCGCAAGTGGAAACATCGTCTGGTTGGTGTGGGTTTATCACCGTACATCGCATCACTTCAGAGGGAATCCACGGATGTCGCACGTCATACATTCTTTCCGGAGACGGAGACGGAGACGAGATCGGAACCCTAACCCTCGCCCTTGGGAATCGATGGCGGCCCTCCCAGAAGCGCGGTGACGCTGGCTGGATCCGGGGAAATGGTGGGAAAATAAGGAGGAAAAAAAATTTATTAAAAAGGTATTGTATCAAGTCTCCTGAATCTTGAATATTATTATTGGCTTGTGTTTTGTAGTTTCCCCCTATTTTTACGTGATCATGTTGTGAATTTGTTTTATCCCTCTCGATAATTAACAGATCATGTACTTCTATGCATAGATTTGAGTAGATGCTGTGAAATGTTAAAAGATAATCATGCTTGGTATGGGTTAGGCTCACAAATTCCTAAGGGATGCTGTTCATTTCTGGACTGTATTGTGATGAAGATCTTGCGAAGATTTGGTACCTGTGTGTACTCGATCCTTGGTGGAAAGGATAGATAATTAGCTGATCAAAAATAATAACATGGTAGTTATTGATTATGAATTTATGGATCAAATTTTATGGGGATATTGTTGGTTTCGATCTGCAAGATCCTTGACTGCTTATCATTGTTTTTTCTTTTCGATTTTATCAGTCAATCTTTTGTGAAATGGTTTATGGATCATCCCACTTTTCAATTTTGATCGATTCAATATATCCTAAGATTGGGGGATGGATCTCCACATATTTGCACCCGACACTTGGAGCCAGACCCATGTAGCATGGCGTGTAAATAGATAACTACTACCTGTATTTGGAGCAAAACAATTGAATGTAAGGGGAAAATCAAAGAAACTTCAGGAGATGGCATAATTTGCCTTTAACTTCAAAAGTGATGTTTAAGAAGTATGTTGTGAGGAAGAGAAAAGCCATTGAGTGTAGTTAGATGGGAAGTTGAGTTAATATCCAGGAACAAAAAATGTGGATGACTTTCTGATAGATCAAAATTTATTGAAAAATCATTGAAATTTTATAGCCATGATTGATCTTCTTCCTATTCTAGCTTGAGATTATTGAAATATCCGCTAATCATTGAAATATCCACGAATCAGTGTGTGTTAAGGTACAAGTTTTTGACAAATTTATGTTACTAGTATGTGACTTCTATATGCTACAAAAATTCCAAATGATGGAACGAATTACAGCTTTTGTGATATAATTGTTAATTGCCTTGGAAGTTGACCATCTGAGAGGGTAGTTCCCATGCACTCTTTTGTCTCCACAATATAGCATCACAAAACTTAACCTCAGTGACATAACCTTAGGATCCGTGTAGACTGTTATCATAGCTTCCTATTCTAGGTGCATCATGAGTGAACTGGGAGAGGTACCATGACCATAACTTATGCCCAGCCTTGTTCAAATGGCAGGCCAGTCTGATATGGATTAACATGTGCTATTGGAGGATGAGTGAGCTCTAGGAGAGTTGGTAGGAACAAGGGAAAAGGGTGAACATGGTGGCAAACTATAGCAGTTAATGAAATCAAGGATGAAGAACCTAAGGGTTAAAAAAAATGGAACTTTGACGCCATGATAAACATCATGTTTTTTTGTTTATGTTGTAGATTCCAAAGATTTTTATTCAATTCACTGACATGCTTTGTCTTCCACCACCGGATCTCAGCAACCTGTTTCTATATAATAGCTGCTGCAAAAAAAATAAAAAGTAAGCTCTAGAAGAGGTGCTTATTGAGTTTTGGAGAGGAGAAAGTTACAAAAGGGTTCTTGTTCGAAAATTGCAGGCTAATTTAGATTGTGGACCACAGAGGTAGGGATTGTCATACAATGTTCCGAAACTCCTTATTGTTGATGCCCTGCTCCCCATTACTTGGTGAATTGGAACTATAAGCAAATATATAGCATAGCATTCCATCAAATTTATTTGAGCCTCAGTTTTAGCTTCTAAGATTGGGGGCAGGGTGATTCTTCAGTGACAGGGTGATCATTGGGGGGAGGAGCTGTTTATGCAAACATCTTTCTCCTATCATTTCTTTCAAAGGTTGACGCTTGTATTCTGTATATGTTTGAGCATGCTGTGTCCATGAAATAGATGTATATCATCATTAATGGTATCATTATTTTATTTCATCACATCGCAAGTATATGGCTGTTTGAGAACAGTGAAGGAAACTCATGCATCAGCTATCACTGATTGGATATTTGTGCTAATGTTTTTTGTGCATTGAAAGCTACAAAACAGCTTGTAAAACCAAATACTGTTTCTTTTACAACTATTAACTCGAAAGATAAGTAAAATCAAATAACAGTTACGTGGGAAAAAAATAATTGAATAGTTTTACTTTTGGAGATTCAATGTGTACATGTGAGGATCCAAGGACCGAGCCTTGATCTTTTGAAAACTGTTAGGACTGCATTCAAGCTAAACTTTAATGATCAAGATAATATCAACCTAGGTACAATCATCATGTTTTATAAAAAACTTGATGGACTTTTAAATAGATTGCTATAGAATACATGCAAATTTAATTATGGATGTAAATGAAATCAACAGTGTTGGAGTTAAGGATATGTGTTGGAAAATTAAGTGAACTTTTCCAGTGACTTATCAGATTTTGCTTTTCCCACCAGCTGTACACTTGTAATTGGCAAAAATTTCTACTCCAGTTGTTGGTGTGGTAGGATATAGGTCTGATTTAGGCCCTTCTGTTATAGTTCCGACAAAGATGCGGCATCATGTATCAGTATTTGCTAATTTGCCTCAGACAATATGCTCCCTTGGTGTTCACTTTTCAAAAACCTAGCTACTCATTAGTTATCCACTGCATATGTTAGCGGATTTTTACATAGGAATCTGCATATGTTGGTTTTGGGTTTTTATTTCAATTAGTTTGTGTTTAAACTTCATGGCTTAGAGATGGATCTAATCTCAAATTTCAAAAGTGACCTTTTTCCTTTTTCATTTAAAGTTTTTCAAAGTTTAGGGCAAGTGACAAGGGATGCGACTGTACACACTGTAATTGGTCATATCTTGATCTATTGTGATGGCTGGCCCGGTTAATCGCAAAAGACTTCAGTTATGACATTGTACTTCAAATTTTGGTGAAGTAGGCATCTCTTTCCCTGGGCCATGTTGAATGGATAATCAAGTTTATAGAGCCTTCTTGAACCTGTTGTATCTTTTGAGACGAACAAATTTTGGTGAGCACATGATTTTTATTCGGACACATTATCCATCTTATGTTTTTTATATCTATTTAATCTGTTCCCTGTTTTACAATTCATTCGGTTTATGTTTCACTCACAATTTTATGTAGTCTGTCCATTACTTTATTACTGGCGTTTGCATAGGTATACAATTTAAGCAGTATTAAGTTTTCATAAACTTATTTCTACTGCCATGTGGTGTTGGAAAGATTTGTAATGACACATGATTCTTGTCCTCGAGTTTTGTCATGCTAGATCAATTGATATGATCATAAGATTGCATTGATTTCCGTTATAGGTGTCTTGTTAATTGTGCTGTTAATTCATAAATGCTATATACGTGATTGTGCTAAAATTGGTGATGTAGATCCCTTTTTCTAAATTATTAAATTATTTATGAGGAATTATACCTGATAAATATGGTGATCATCTGGCAGAACTTACCAGAAACAGCTGCTCATTCAGGGAAGGAAGTTATGCTACGAACAGGACCCAAGGAAATGCAGAGCCATGATAACAACAATCAGAAGGTTTATCCTCAACCAATGGATGAGAGTGGGAAGCAGAATAAGGACTCCATGGAGGCTCTCATATCCAAGATTTTTAGTAACATTTCCTCTCTCAAAGCAGCATATATTCAACTCCAGGAAGCTCATACTCCCTATGACCCAGACCAGATTCAGGCTGCTGATAAGCTTGTTATAGAGGAGCTCATGAAGCTGTCCGAGCTCAAGCATTCCTATAGGGATAAAAACCCCAAAATCACATCAGCAACACCTCAAGATTTGTGTCTAGTTTCAGAAATACAAGAGCAACAAAGCTTATTAAAAACTTATGAGGTCATGGTAAAAAAATTTCAGTCCCAGATTCAGACTAGAGACTCCGAGATTGTTCAGATGCAGCAACAAATTCAGGAGTCAACTCAGAGAAAGCTGAAACTCGAGAAGAAGCTCAAGCAGAGGGGTTTGCTTTCCAAGGAACCTGGGGACTCTGAAGAAGAAAATAACTTCTTCTCTGTTGAGTTGACCCCAAACTTGTTCTCTTCTGCTGTAGATACACTCTATAAATCCATCCATGATTTCTCAAAGCCTTTGATTAACATGATGAAAGCAGCAGGGTGGGACCTTGATGCAGCAGCCAATGCAATTGAACCAGCGGTTGTCTATGCAAGGAGGGCACACAAAAAGTATGCATTTGAGTCGCACATTTGCCAGAGAATGTTCAGCGGATTCCACGAAAAGAGTTTCTCTGTCGAGGCAGGTGGTCTTTCTACATCTAATGAGGGATTCTTCCATCAATTTCTTGCTGTAAGAGTCATGGATCCATTGGATATATTGAGCCAAAACCCGGATTCAGTTTTTGGGAAGTTTTGCAGGATGAAGTACTTACTGGTTGTTCACCCTAAGATGGAGGGATCTTTCTTTGGTAATGTGGACCAGAGGAACTATGTAATGAGCGGTGGGCATCCTAGGACACCATTCTACCAGGCATTTCTGAAGTTAGCAAAGTCAATATGGATGTTGCACAGGTTGGCATATTCCTTTGATCCGAAAGCTAAAGTTTTTCAGGTGAGAAATGGAAGCAAGTTCTCAGAGGTCTATATGGACAGTGTGGTGAAGAACATTATTTCAGGCGAGGAAGATCAAATACCTAAAGTTGGGCTTATGGTGATGCCAGGTTTTATGATCGGAGAAAGTGTTATACGATCCCAGGTTTATCTTTCAGGTGTGAAGTGTGCTGAATGAAGATCGGTACATTCGGGAAGGTTATTGCTGAAGTGTGAAGCACCATTTATCTCTGTTGCTTGGGTAGCTGAAGTTAGTGGTCTGGTGGGTTGTTCATCTGTATCTGTAAATTTCAAGGTCATGGAAAGTAGAAAGATGTGGGATCTGTAGCATGCCTGTGATGGTAAATTGAAAATAATGAGGGAATTGTTACTATATTCTAGTAACCTAGTTACAATTGGTGTTGTAATCTGTGCAAGATAGCAATTGCAGATGTAAGTTAGCACCGTTTATTGGAATTTGTATTATATGCTAAATCAACATACCTGTTCGATGCTCACTTTCCAAATGCTGGAATGAGGGTTACAATATAAACTTATTCATGTTTATAATATTAGACTTTGATGTTGTGCAAGACCTGGACATATAAGTAGTCTTATTTGTTTCCTTTCCTCTTTGGTTGTTCGCTAGCATTCTTCTTTTTTTTTTACCTTTAATGCCATACAGATCGGTGAGTACCATGGTGCCTGATTCAATAGGCTTCATAAGTTGGTGGTTGTTGATGCCCGTCCTCGCCATGTTTCACCTGCTGAAACTTTTAACCATGCAGGGGTGAAAAACTGGGCTGCGTAACCATGCAGTTATAATAGATGCTGCACGTACAAAGTCTAGTTCTGGTACTACCAGCCGCTAGACGAAGATTTACCACAAGCTTGTGTTCTAGTTTCAGGAACTATGGTTCGACGACAATTTCAGTGTTTTCATACATTATCGACTTCTCTTTTTTAATACCAAATCAAGCCATGATGTGAAGTAAGATCTCTCATGCCAGGATTACCATGGACTTCCTCAAGAATCAATTTGACTGTCTAACTTTAAATTGAATGGTCAAACTGTCGAGGTAGTCGTTAAAAACGAAACTGTTTGTTTAATTAGTGACCTCGACCAACCACACCAAATTCAAGTTCAATTGTCAAAATGCCAGGATAATTGTTGGAAATGAAACCATTCGACAACATGGCAGACAGCCTCAACCAATCATGTGATCCACATGCAGACCCAGCATTAATTGTACGTTAGCAGATTGCATCAATTATTTAATTAGCCATTTCTTAACGTTATTTAACAAAGTAACTAATCTGATGTACTACCGATTAAATCACCTACGATGGGGACATGAAGATCAAAGTATACACCAAAATCATATAACCAATTTTCCTGACATTAATGCATACCGACACCCATTGGCCTACATAAAGCTCACAAGCTCGGAAGCTCCCATACTTCCAATCCAGAAAGAGGAGAGAGAAGCCGTTGCAATGGAGGTAATAACCAGCCGATCTCTCGCCTCCCTTGTTCTATTTCTCCTGGTGCTCTGCTTCTCCGCCGAAACGCTGGCCTCTGCCCACTCCTCCGCCCCGGTCGACTTCATCCGCGCGTCGTGCGGCGCCACCCTGTACCCGGCCCTCTGCGTGGAGTGCCTCAAATCCTACGCCTCGATAGTCCGCCGGAGCCCCCGCCAGCTCGCCCGGACCGCCCTCGCCGTCACCGCCGACCGTGCCCAGTCCGCCTCCACCTTCGTGTCCCGGCTCACTCCCGGCTCCAAGTCGGCCCGGTCCAGGGAGGCCGGCGCGGTCCAGGACTGCCTCGAGACCATGTCGGACAGCGTGGACGGGCTCCGCCGGTCGGTCCGGGAGATGCGCCGCATGGGCCGGGCCGGGAGCGACCGGTTCATGTGGCACCTCGACAACGTCCAGACCTGGGTCAGCGCGGCTCTCACGGACCAGTCCACCTGTCTCGACAGCCTCGCCCAGAACGCCAGCGGCCGCCTCCGGGCCGCCATCCGGAAGAAGGTGGTCGTGGTCTCCCATCTCACCAGCAACGCCCTGGCCCTCGTGAACCGGCTCGACCCGAGGAACTAAACCGGTTCGGGTCCATCCTTGGTTTGGCTACTAGCTACTAGTTGCTTTCCAGTTCTATGTGTGCAAGAATAATTTTGTGAAGGGTGTGAAGCTATGGATGTGTGAGATGTGAAAACCGAGAGAGAGAAAGAAATGCAAGGTTGTACAGTTTTAGATTATTAACTGAAGTTTTGATCTGATGACTTGTGCGCTTAGTTTTGGTTAGGTAGAGTGATAGAGTTACGTGAATGGTTGGTACAGTAATTGAATGATGAGCTAGCCCATGCTGTGAAGCACCAAATTTGAGGCTACGTAGTGTGTATGGAGCTAGATCTTTCTTATGATTGGTCGAAGGGGATCGGAGATCCTTTTACAAGGAGGCTATTTGGAGAGGTTTGGTGCATCATGGGTACCATTTGGTTTCTTTAGTGCGAGGTTTGGTAGATCATGCCTACCATTGGTTTCTTTAGTGTTGATGCTGACATCGGATGGGGCCACTGGGGGGTCAATAGCAGGCTAAATGTGCGTGCTCATTATGGTCGGAAGGGGCATATTGCAAGAACTTTTCCCGTCTACTTTAAAGGACCATTTAAGATGATCATGATGTGCAAGGACCTCTCGATCGATAAATCCAATTCATGTCCCTGGAAAACGCACCCAGTTATATCTCACTCAGTTAGTAACTTAATATCTACTCCATCTGAAAGACTTGCCCCATGTTCGATTTTATCTCAACGGCAAATGGTTAGATCTAATTAGCTACCTTACCTCGACGCTTGTTTCATATGAAAAGTATGTTACATGCAACGAAGATAGTACCATCATATTGTTACCCTTTGAATGAAATCAATGCCGTATATTTGGACGTTGCCATCAATGCACAACAGATGCGCCTGAATGCGTGACGATAACAACCAATTTTATTTTGTGGTTTATTTTCCGGCTAACTTAATCAATTTGTTGAGCAAACAATTTGTTATGTTTAATCATTAATATTATTAGTTAACACAAGCAATTGATTGATTGATTGATTGATTAATGCCTTGTTCATCTTCTCTCTTCGCCTTTTACAAATCAGATATGAATAGGATGGCTATTATCTCCATCCATCACATGGATAAAATTAGGTGACATAGATTGGATAAATCATATTAACTAAAGCTATTTTTTATACAAATCATATTTTTTTATCTTAATAAGATAGTTTGTAAGAATATATGTTTGAATCAGATTTGGAATGGATATTATCATTATTCGCTCTATTACGGATCTGCTATGGATTGGATAAAATCTGTACCAATTGGAAACAGATTTCCATTTCTGGCGAGGAGCTCTGGATTAGTATAGGACGTTGAGGGGCAAAGCTGCCAACTTTCAGAAGAAAGCATGCATTTGACCAGATAGGCAGTTACGTAAGGGGACGCTATATGCTGCGACTTTTTTTGTTACCATCTATTACGCCTCTACTTGCCACTCACACTTGGCATGATTCCTTGTGGGCTCGAGGGTCCGGTGGTCGACATGGTCACCGCGATTCCCTGGGTCTAATTATTAGATGGACCAGCCCAATAGGCACTCGCCATATTACTTATTCCCTAAAATAATTCAAGATGGACCAGCCCAATATCCTCCATAGATATTGATTGGACCTGGTCCGTACGATAATTTCTCTATTCCTCCGGCCGCGTCTGACTCCACTCCCCACCCTTGGTTCTGCAATCTAACGCTGCTGCCACGTGGAGGAAATCGCCATCCTCCCAATGCCTAGGGTTATTTCTTCCATGCCGTTACAAAATACCATGGCTGCCCTTTTGGTTGGTAGGTCAGCCATGCTAGTGACATATCCTACTGCATTTAATCAAGCACCAATCTCTGATGTCGGCTGAAGTGGGCTAGTTCACCGCCTATTATTATGATCAATATATGAAAACCTTTAGACGGGCGTAAATAATTGTTTCAATCAATATGTGAAATAATTTTTTTTTTACATACATAGCTTTTTAAATATTAAAATTTATATAAATATTTTTTATAAATTGATATTTGTATGAATATCCTCGTTAAATGCTTATTTTGTATGCATACCTATATTATCTAAAAGTTCCTCTTAGCTACAACATTAAAGATGTTCGACCGCATGGTGGAATCAAAAAGTTTCTAATCTATTGCATACTCCAACGTAAGCAGAAGAGTACTTGGATTTTTATTTTTTTTCATCTGTTATCTTGTATTTGTGTACTAGCTACTAATATGCTGTTATATTAATCCGTTGCAGTGTGTGAGAAAGCCATCATGATATCTGTCACGCCATTTGGCCTAACGCGCGCGGGGCGCGCGCATGGACGCTTGGCCCTTGCATTGGCTGTGTGCAGGCGGCACACGGTAGGGCCGAGCGCAGTGAAGGCTGTGCACAGGGCGCGCGCAAAGCAGGCTTGGGCGCTGGCTTGGCCAAGGGCCAGGCGTCCACCGGGACTTGGCCATGGCGAGACCAAGCATTTCGCCCATGTATGGACCGCGCAAGGGAGGCGCGCGGTAGGGCCGTGCACAAAGGCATTGGTGCGCGGCCAGGTGCACGGTGGTCTGGCCGAGTCCGGGCCAAGTGCGCGTGGGCAGGCATGCGCAGGCATTGGTCGGGCATTACTCGGGCTTGCAAGGCGCGCGCGCAAGAATGACCGTGCGCAAGCGCGCGCATGGCAAAGGAAAGGAAGCTTTGGCCTAGCGCACAACAGTGGGCCTCAGCCGAGCCATGCGCAGGCGGGCACGGCCGGGCCAGACGCGGCGAGATGCAGAACCTCGCCGAGATAGATAACAGTCTGCGCGCTGGCACGCGCGCGGA
>JAOXJJ010000481.1:13609522-13635169 GCA_025769935.1 Phoenix roebelenii
TTATGTATTCAAAGCTCTAAGGGACAACAAGTTGTATCTCAAGAGGGAGAAGTGCCAATTCGGCCAAGAGAAAATTTTCTTCTTGGGACACCGAATTAGCAAGGGCCGGATTTACATGGAGGAAGACAAGATAAAGGCCATTCAACAGTGGCCGGCTCCAACCAAAATTGGTGACTTGCGAGCCTTCTTGGGGCTTGCAAACTACTATCGGAAGTTCATCAAAGAATATTCCAAGATAGTGAGCCCTCTCACTGATCTCCTAAAGAAGGATGTAGCTTGGACGTGGTCTACCCAATGCAATGAAGCCTTTGAGGAGTTGAAGTCCTCAATCTCACATGAACCGGTGCTTGCACTCCCGAATTTTGACAAGCCATTTGAGGTAAGCACCGATGCTTCTAACATTGCTATTGGAGGTGTTTTGATGCAGGATGGGCATCCGGTGGCATTTGAGAGCCGGAAACTCAATGCCACGGAACAAAAGTATTCGGTGCATGAGAAGGAGATGACGGCTGTGATCCATTGCTTGGAAAAATGGCGTCATTACTTGTTGGGGACGTGCTTCAAAATCATCACCGACAATGTGGCAAACACTTATTTTGCCACTCAAAAGAAGTTCACCCCCAAGCAAGCCCGATGGCAAGAATACCTCGCTGAATTTTGCTTTGATTGGGTGCACCGACCGGGGAAGCAAAACCTTGTGGCCGACACATTGAGCAAGAAACATGCAGAAGGGTATGTTGCTGTCCTTACTGCATTTCACAACAATTTCAAGGCTCAGCTGAAGGAGGCAGCGGCCAAGGATGCAGAGTATGCTAAGTTGCTGCAAGAGGTACATGCAGGCACAGTCCAAAAATTTTGGATTGAGGACGGGCTGCTGTTGGCTCGTGGGAGGAGACTGTTTGTGCCATAGGGTGGTGGCCTTAGAAAGGCTTGGCCGATGTGGAGCTTTATGTTAAGACTTGCCATGTGTGCCAAATGGACAAAGTAGAGAGGAAAAGAAGCGCCAGACTGTTGCAGCCACTGCCTATCCCTGTGAAGTCGTGGGTGTCATTGTCCATGGATTTTATCACCGGGTTTCCGGAAGTGAGGGGAATGAGATCGGTCTTTGTGGTGGTTGATCGTTTCTCTAAATATGCAGTCTTTATGGCTGCGCCTTTCCCATGCCCAGCAGATGTTGCAGCAAACTTGTTCTTCAATGGCGTGGTGAAGTACTTCGGTGTGCCAGGCGATGTGGTATGCGACCGAGATCCCAGATTCACGAAACAATTCTGGGTGCAGCTCTTTAAAACCATAGGCATCGAGCTGCATTTTTCCACTGCATACCATCCCCAAATAGATGGCCAAATGGAGAGAATCAATAGGCTGTTAGAAGAATACTTGAGACATTATGTGACGGCCAGCCAAAGGAATTGGGTGGATTTGTTGGAACCGGCACACTTCAGCTATAACATCAACCGATCCTCCTCCACGGGGATGAGTCCAGCTGAGTTGAGCATGGGTTTTCAGCCCATGTCCCCCTTGGATGTGGTGCTGCAAGATGAGACAAGCGAATGCCCAGCCGCTCATCGAATGGCACAAGACAAGGAGGAGTTGGTTGAGAATGCCAAGGAAAGTCTTTCCAAGGCAATCCGGAGGATGAAAAAGTTTGCTGATCGGAAGAGGAGGCCATTGGAATTCCAAGTGGGTGATCTTGTGTTGTTAAAAATCACACCACCAATTTGGAAGAAAATGGGCAAGACCAAGCTTCACCGAGGACTTATGCCGAGGTTTGACAGGCCTTTCAAGGTGTCGGCAAGAGTTGGAACAATGGCCTATAAGCTTAAATTGCCAGAAAGATTGAAGATATACCCCACTTTCCATGTGTTTCTTGCGGCCCTATCATGCAAGTCATGATCAAGATCGGGTGGTTCCAGGGAGGGTACCACCAACTATTGGGAAGGAGTATCCGAAAGTCATCCATAGGATACTTGAGCGCCGCAAGGTGGGGAAAAACACAGAATTTTTGGTGCAATGGCAAGGCGAAGGCGTGGCGGAGGCCACTTGGGAGCAAGCGGCGAACATATGGCAATTTGAGGAGCAAATTCTCTCTTTTTTGCAAGAGGAGTCGACGAGGGCGTCGACCTCTTCGGCCGGGGGAGGATTGTCACGCCATTTGTCCTAGCGCGCGCGGGGCGTGCGCATGGACGCTTGGCTCTTGCATTGGCTGTGCGCAGGCGGCACACGGCAGGGCCGAGCGCAGTGAAGGCTGTGCGCAGGGCGCGCGCACAGCAGGCTTGGGCGCTGGCTTGGCCAAGGGCCAGGTGCCCGCCGGGACTTGGCCATGGCGAGACCAAGGATTTGGCCCATGTATGGACCGTGCGAGGGAGGCGCGCGGTAGGGCCGTGCACAAAGGCATTGGTGCGCGGCCAGGTGCACGGTGGTCTGGCCGAGTCCGGGACAAGTGCGCGTGGGCAAGCATGCACAGGCGTTGGTCGGACATTGCTCGGGCGCGCAAGGCGTGCGCACAAGACTGACCGTGCGCAGGCGCGCGCACGACAGAGGAAAGGAAGCTTTGGCATGGCGTGCAACAGTGGGCCTCAACCGAGCCGTGCGCAGGCGGGCACGGCCGGGTCAGGCGCGACGAGATGCAGAACCTCACCGAGACAGATAACAATCCGCGCGCTGGTGCGCGCGCGGACAATCCTTCCGCCAAGACACGGACGCGCGCGGTGCGCGCGGGCCAGACGGACGTGCACGCGAACTAGGCATGGGCGCGCGGGACGCGCGCGGTGTGCGCGCGGAGCGGTGCTTGGATATGGCGTTCAGCTGGACTGGGCGACAGCGGGCTGGACTGCAGCCAGACCGCGGAACACCTAGCAAGACCAAGCGACCAAGGGCGGTTGGCTGGTCGGGACACGCGGGCAGACAAAATCCAAGGTGCTGGGCGCTGGTCTGTTGCGGCAAGGATGGTTGGCTGACATGGCGGATGGGACATGGGTTGAGCCAATCAAGAATCAAGAAACGGTTGCTAACCGAAGTTAGTTGGGGGAGTTGCAACCGACTCAACCGAATCAGTTAGGTGGTTAGTTGGTTAGCCTTGTAACTACCTTTGTAACCAACTCAAGGGAAGCCTATAAAAGGGCTTGAGTTGTGGCTGGTTGAGGCATGAGTGAAGGCTTAGTAGAAAGCTAAGTTGGAGTCCACTTAGAGTCCAGAGAGAGCCAAGGCTGTGGTGAGCTCGGGCACTTAGAAAATTCTGGGTGCAGGCCGAGTGAGGGACTCTAAGGAAAAGGGTGGAATTTGTGGGGATTCCATTGGGCAACACTTAGGCCGAGTGTGGCTAAGTGCAGGCCACCGCCAAGGGGAGATTGGCCGAGCCATTTGAGTGGCTGGAAGGATTTTTCGAAGCAGCAGGAAGTTAAGCTATTCCCTTGGCTTGTAAGGGACGATTTTGTAATGAGAAATGGAAATGAAAGGCTCCTTTCCCTTCATCCTCCTGTACTTCTGAGATGGTGTGTGCGAAGGTTGGCTAAGTGTCCAAGGGTTAGGCCGAGGGCGTGCGGGACTGATGCTAAGCCGTGAGCAAGTGTGGAAGGCTGACTAAGGCTTTGGTGAGGGCATTGCCTTAGTGCCACACACCGAAAAGAGGGAGAACTCAAAAAATTTGGTTACTCCATTCCGACCTTTTCAAGGGTGTGACAATATCCTTACTGATGACCTCTTTCATAGAGTAGAATTTTCCAAATTTTTAGTTTGATTTCCGCTTTAAACCAATTTTTCTGACTAGCTGCTTTTTTGATAAGTAAACCTCACTCTCAATCTCCCTTCTCATTGCATTATCTTCTCCTTCATCGACTACTCATATTCTCATACTTCATTCTGACTCGCACTAGTTTTTCATTTCACACTTTAGGTGCTAGCAGCATGGAACGTGGCAGATGCACGAAGGCAGATAGCAAGGGAAAGCAAGAGAAAAAAAGACAAAATATACATGCTCCTTCCCCATATGTTTTATTTGTTTTAAGGGCAAGGCCTAATATTTATTCTTTTACGTTTTTTTTATCTTCTGATATTTTTCTTTTTTATGTTTTCTTCTTTTTTCTATGTTTTCACTTACACAGTAGGAAGGCCCCTAGTCTTCTGTTTCTACTTTAACTAATCTTTTTTCTTATCTACATCAATATATGTTCCGTAAATTTCCATGTTCTATATGCTTTACTCTAGCTTTGTTAATGTTTGATAGTTTTGATTCGGTTCTTCCTGTTGTTTTCTCTCTTTTTTTCCCTCTGTTGATTCTATTCTTAGAGTAAAACATGATCTAGGCTACATGTATTCTGTTTCCTGTATGATTCTGTCACCCATGCTTATTTAATTTTCTTTCTTTATTTTCGAGTTTATATCAACAGATGTGTTGCTAAAATATTTTTTGCAATCGTTTCCTGCTTGGCGTTTGCTAGAATTAGATCTTGTGCCATTCTTCCCTTATGAAAAGAATTAAACTGAAGTCGGTGAAACTAACCTGCTTTTTCTGGTGTCCCGGGAGGTGTAGATGTTTTAATGGAGTCCAAAGGTGGCAAGAAAAAGTCTAGCAGTAGTAGTTCATTACAGTACGAAGTTCCTCTTGGCTACAGCATTGAAGACGTTTGACCGCACGGTGGAACCCAGAAGTTCCAATCTGCGGCATACTCCATCGTAAGCAGAAAAGTACTCAGATGTTCATTTTTTTTCCGTTTGTTATCTTGTATTTGTGTAGTAGCTACTAATATGTTGTTATATTGATCCGTTGCAGTGCGTAAGAAAGCCATCCTGATATCCCTATTGATAACCTCTTTTATAGAGTAGGATTTCCTAAATTTTCAGTTTGATTTCCGCTTTAAACTAACTTCTCTTGCTAGCCGCTTTTCTGATAAGTAAACCTCACTCTCAATCTCGTTTCTCTTCGCACTCTCTTCTCCTTCATTGACCACTTATATTCTCATGCTTCATTTTGATTCGATGGCACATTTGTTGGTTGATTCACCAAACCCTCCTCTGGTCTCACCAATCGGGTTTGAGGGATATAAGAAGCGCCTTGAGATCACTTTCTCTGAGGCACCTGTCTTTGCAGATCCCCAAGGCCGTGGCCTGCATGCCCTCCCACAGGCTATCTTAATCAATTTGTTGAGCAAACAATTTGCTATATTTAATAATTAATATCATTAGTTTACACAAGCAATCTACTGCGTACTCCAACATAAGTAGAAGAGTACTCAGATGTTCATTTTTTTCCATCAGTTATCTTGTATTTATGTACTAGCTACTAATATATTATTATATTGATCCGTTGCTGTGCGTAAGAAAGCCGTCCTGATATCCCTATTGATGACCTCTTTCATAGAGTAGAATTTTTCAAATTTTCAATTTGATTTCCGCTTTAAACTAACATCTCTGGCTATCCACTTTTCTGATAGGTAAACCTCGCTCTCCATCTCTCTTCTCGTTGAACTCTCTTCACCTTCATCGACTACTCATATTCTTATGCTTCATTCGGATTCAATGGCACATTTGTTGGTTGATTCAAAGTAGATTGAATCTAATTCCGGCTCCAATCTATAAGTAGATTTGTTACCATCTATTTACGCCTCTGCTTACCACTCACACTTGGCATGATTCCTTGCGGGTTCGTGGGGCCCAGTGGTCGACATGGTCACCGAGATTCACGGCTTTGTTTACGCCGAGCAAAAAACATGGTTGATTTCAAACTCTGAAGGCCATCCCTTGGTCTAATTATTAGATGGACCAGCCCGATAGACACTCGCCATGTTATTCCCTTTACTTAAATAATTCAAGATATGCCTTCAAATTTGGACCGATTGATCGGATCTGGTCCTTCGGCCGCGTTTGACCCTACTCTCCAGTCTCGGTTTTGGATTCTCACGCTGCTGCCACGTGGAGGAGTCGCCATACTCCCAGTGCCTAGAGTTATCTCTTCCATGACGTTATAAAATATCATGGGCTGCCATTTTGGTTGGTGGGTCAACCAGGCAAGTTGCTGATCCTACTGCATTTAATCAAGCGCTAATCTCTGATGTCGGCTGAAGTGGTTTAGTTGACCACCTATTATTATGATCAATATATGAAAACCTTTAGATGGGGGCGTAAATAATTGTTTCAATCAAAACATAATTTTTTTTACATATATATTTTTCTAAATATTAGAATTTACATAAATATTTTTTAAAAAAATAATATTTACATTATATTCTCATAAAATATTTATTTAATATATATATCCATACCATCTAACATGAAGTTAGCGGTTTAAAATTAAAATAATAAAAATATCATTAATGGATAAATATAAAAAAGAAACATTTATAAGAGTATATATGAAAATAGAAAAAAATTCTTATATGTTTGCATAAATACTCTTTTAAATATTACAATTTGCATAAATATCCTCCAAATTTATATTTACCTGTCTGCCTTCACAAAATACTATTTTTGTATGAATATTTTTGACAAAACGATTCAGCTAACGTCATTAGCCAAAATTATATTTATTTAAATTTAAAATTAATTTAAATTATAAAAGTATCTTTTTATTTCTAAAGTGGATAATATATTAACATATCTCACTGAAAATTGAAACAGATTGAAATACAAAAAATAAAATTAGATTTTTTTGCATGGAAACCTTCATAAATATGTAAAATTGCATGAATACCCTCACAAAGTATTATTTGCATATATTCCTTATCAAATATTTTTTGCACATCTATTTATTAAGGGTATTTTAGTCATTTTAAATTTTAAATTACTAATTTTTTAACGATGTTAGATGGATGGGTATATATGCAAGAAAAAAAATAGAGGGTATATACATAAAACAAGTATTTTATAAGGGTATATATTGCAAATATCAATTTTGGAAGGGCATTCATGCAAATTTCAATATTTAAAAGGATATGGCGCAAAAAATTCTATATTAAAACATTTAGGTGGAGGCGTAAATAATAATTTCAAATCTCCCTTGCATCACGCTTATTCAGCTGCTCTCAAAAATAAGAATTGTATAACTTTAAAAGGTTAGATTTTATTTGAGCAATACAAATAATTTATATTAGTCATCTCCTCCAAAAACAAATCTTTTAAAGACCACATTTATCTGTCATATATAACTAATTAATTTATAGATTGGAGCCGGAATTAGATTCAAAGTAGATTGTAATGGAGAACGGAATGACAGTATCTTCAAATGTATTTAATTCACAATTTGAATAAAAATTAAAATTAAAACAAAATTCAAATAATAAAAAATAGTACAGATTAAATTTTCTAAAATTTGGATCAGAATAAAAATATTTATTTTTATTTTTATTTCAGTTTCCAACTTTTTCTAGCCACTTAAATCATTTCCCAAATGTTGTGTGTGTGAAAAAAGACAAAGTACACATGCACCTTCCCCAGATGTTACATAGGAAAAAACTCTATAGTACAATGTGGCAACATGCTGGATTATGTGGTTGCACCGTTTCTCTAGTGGGAGAAGGCCTTGGTTCAAAACTTTGGAAGAATTTTTCTCTGTATTTGACCTAAGTAACTATTTCTCTCTCTCATCATATTTTCTTTAGAAAATGAACGACAACGGTCCCATCTTCTGTTCTTAAAAGAATGGATGCAAAGAATGGATGCAAACATGTTTGGATCCTAGTCTTTTATAGGAAATCCGAAATATCACTCCAATAACCTAACGATATGAGGTAATGATTGACTCATATTTCTGGATTTGTGATTAGTTAGATTTTCAATAACTAATCTTGGGTTTACTTTATCACCGAGTTGATTTTTTTCATCTTAGTATGTACTTGTTTTTAAGCACTTTCTGACCTAGGTATATATATTAAGAGCATGTTTGGTTAGAGAGAGTTAGACTTTGAGATGGGAATGAAAATGAGAATGAGTAACACCAATTCCAGCTATTCGGGTGGAAGAATTTTTCATTCCCATTTAGATTATAGAAGAAATAGAAATATCCCAATTTCTCAAAAACTCAATTCTAACTCTTTTCCAGTATTTAGATCTTATTCCAATTTCAATTTTGGTTTCGGTTATAAATCAAATGCGTGAAGGGTATGACCATTCCAATTTTTATTCCAATCCATTCTGATTTTTATTGCGATTTCAATTCTGATTCCCCTTGTAAACCAAACACACCTCAAATGGAGTCTCATAAATGATTGGACATTCATGTCTCCCTGATGTTCTATTCATGCATAATTAATACTACTAGGCTGTTTTGGATTTTTATGAGACGCTTGTTGGTCGAAGCGTTATATGATCCAACTTAAAGGTAGCCGATATCTTGCTATCATGAAACAGATATAAGATTAAACTCATGCTTGCGTGAATGGGTCCTTGTAGCTTAGTTTATTCTTAACTCATGAGCTTTGAGGTTTGTTAGTAATTTGAGCTTTTCGATGGACTGCCATATGCCGCTAAATTTTTTGTTTCTTGCTAGCGGGGTAAGGCTGCATGAAATGGGCAAAAAATGGCATATATCAAACGAGGCCCAAACTAAAGAAGAAAAGGCCCATCATGCGTTCTGGTCAAATATAGTCTGAGAACAATCCCGTGCCATATTTAACCCAAATTGACGATACCTTCAGATCATATGATCAAGTCACTTTGCCTCCATCTTGATAATGGTTATGATGTATTAAATTATTCTCTAGATTTTTAAATATGCAACGATGGGGAACACAGCTGTTCATTTCATAGAAGAAATGATGAAAATTATCTACATTTGGGGGAGCTTTTGCAGGGCCGAAAAGTACTTTCTAGCCCTTCAAAAGCATTTTTAGATGAAATAGGGATGTTTGGTAAAAATTTGGAAAAGCTGTTTTAGCTTTTCTAGAAAGCTAAAAATAAGTTTTTGAGAGAAGCTCCATTTTGAAGCTTTTGGGAAAAATAATTTTGTGCTCCGTCGGAAAGCTTTTTTTTTTTATCAAAATACCTGTGATAAAATATAACAATTACACAAAATGTCCCTTTATAATTTTGAAATTCTGCAGAAGAGTGAAAAATTAATTTACACTAATAATTATAATATTTTATACCTTTATTATTGTATTATACTATAAATATAATATTATATTACATTATATCATGATACATTGATATGTTATGTTAAATAATTTAATATTATATTAAATTATTATGCTATAATGTATAATATTATATTACATTATAGTAATTTTATACTGTATTATATATTTATGTATTAATACATATTATATTTTATTATACTTTCTTGTATAATACTATGCAATATCCTTTATGGTCATTTTGTCATACCAAAAGTACTTTCTCAGTTTATTACCAAATATATGTTAAAGTACGACAACACTTTAAAAATATAATTACTAAATAGCAAATAGTTTTTTGTAAAAGCTCTATTTCAGGAAGCTCTACATCCAAGTTTTACTTCTAAAAGCTCTACTATCAACGGCTCTTCCAAACGGGGCCTTAATGGGTTAGCACTTGCTTACCTGTTCATCTGAAGCATCTCAGCTTCAAATCTTAGTTGCACTTACCTAACTGGATAATGTCGATGAAAAGTTTTGGATAGCCAATGCCCAGAAGCTGGCTCCTCTGCCTCCCTATTTTTTCTAAATTGCATCTATAAGAACCTGACACATCTTGATGATCAGGGGTGCCTGTGAAAGAAAACTGCTTAAGTGCATTAATCCACTCCGTTCAATGCTCCATTCCTTGATCTGATGTGGTGCCTGGTGATTAGCCAAACTCTACCTCACCAAAGCCCCATACATTGCATCAATCCCGATGGAAGATGGTGTGGTGATTGCGGACCATGAAGAAATTAAGCAATGGACCAAAAATGGTGTACCCTCCACTTTGGTACGTTGGATCACTGTCCAGGCCCCAGCACATAATAAGCTTATGAAAATGCGTATGAAATCACATTTGGTGACAGATGGATTCACTTATTGTGGATGTCAGTTGACTCTCCTATCAAGATAATTGTATAACATGCAAAATTGATCTAGTGTTTTTCTGAGATTTTTTTTCTCCTAAAAGAATAGCAAGTGACCACTGCTGACTCGGCGTCTTGGTCGGACCGATTTCCAGTAACAACACCACCGCTTGGACTTTTCTCCAACATGAAATGAGTTGGTTAATTTCAGTTGGCTAGGAACCTAAGTTTATCATCTTTGCTGACCATACGTTAATTGTGACTTAAGAGAAATGAATGGAGTTATGAGACTTTTATCACCAAAAAAAATGGGGGGAAATGAAAAATATTTTTCTAGACGAGAATGCCAATGAGAGGTATAGACCGAAAGGCCTATGACTTTAATGCATCATGAAAGTTTTTTTTTTTTTTGAGAAAAATTGCATCTTGAAACACTGATACATGCAATGTGACCTATGGAGGCCACATTAGCTAGTTATCCTTCTAAATAACGCGACCAAACCAGATTTGTTGAGTACAGTTGAGAAATGACATGTGGGTCGAATTGAGGTGCGTTTATTAGCTCACTTGGAGATGAACTTTACCGATTGATAGCAAATCCTGTACTCCTTAGAGAGAGAGAGAGAGAGAGAAACCAAATACCATGCCAAGACTCATAAATTCTTGCTAAACCTACTATCTGCTCTTTTGTGAACACAATCTAAAGGTGCCGATTGTCTACATAAGATAAATTTTATATGTATGTATATACATGCATACAAACATATATATATATATATACACATGCATATAAATACATATATATATATGTATGTATATAAGAATGTATGCATATATGTCTAGTATCTGCTTTCCGAGGGCAGGTTTCTTCTATCAATCCTGCTGACATTGTGATCCTGTGGTCGTAGATTCATTTTTTGGGCGCAATCCTTTTCCAGAGTATACCTTTCTCTTTCAATAGACCGTTCCAGCACAAAAAAAAAAAGGATACAGAATAGAAGAGTAACCCAATAACTTTGGTCCAGGCACAGTGTTCACGGGCTACACTTGGAGGAAGTCGAGAATCCATCTCCGTGGCTTTCTCAAAAACTTTCACCCGTCCTGCTACGAATAAAAGAGAGAAATTCGAATTTTACCTCTCCCTATCATCGATGGGCCCACTGGATCGGCCGGACCAATCCCTTCACGCGACACCCCAATGGCGCAAGGCACCGTAAGAAAAACTTTTGTACACATGCCACTTGGACCTTGGCTAACTGCGTAGATTCCAATGGCTCCACCGTAACAACTCCAGGTTCCGTCCAAAATGCTTAGTTGGCACCGTTCTTTACATATTTTTCTCATTTAAATTTTAATATCTTCGTGAGGCTAAAAATTTAAATTCATTCAAATCTAATCACAAATATCATGATTGGCCCGTGGTCAGCTCCAAAAATTTGTATTGCAGTATTTTCTAGTCTACATAGATTATGGGACAGGTCCATTCTGATATTATTTGTAACAACTGAAGATCTCACCTAAAATAGTTAGCCGAAAGGTATTATTTGGATTTCTTGATCTTGTATAAGTACCCAAAATCTATTCAGCAAATAAGCAATGTGAGACTAAAACACACACCCGCACAGGCCTTCACACTCACAATGCTCGCTATTGGAATCCTAATACGATATAACGGTTCAAGATGTTGTATGACCGTCTCTTATTAACTTCAAATTAATCTAAGCAATCATATTCTTAACACACGCAGAAGAGAAGAGAATGCCCGGCGCCGGCAGCCGGCTTTGTCTTCTTTGTCTTTGGATAGCATAGTTTTCTTTGCTTGGACGGCAATATGGTTCTAACTGAAGATGTGTCTTTCTGCATGACACGGGCCGCAACGGGACCCGCACCATACCAATCACAACCACAAGGAATGCGTGACAAGAGATACCAGCAAACTTCCTCTACAATTTATTCCAAATAATACTTAAGATGATAGCCATGCGTAAACTTTGATGTAGATCTTTGTTTGGCCGCTTAGTTTTATCATCCGTGTATGAAAATAAAGGCTAAACCTTGCACGCGCAGCAATAGCGACAACTAAACCAAACAAAGGGATTAAAGTTAAAGAAAGCAGATATAAAGTAAGTCTGTGGACATATCAAAACTTTCAAAGCATCCAAATCATAACCGAACCTTGACTTGGACAATAATCTGAAAGATACAAGTCTATCCATGCCAAAGGAGAAAAGGACCACGATAGTGAGAGCCACAAAGAATGGCGGTCAAAAAGCCTTATAATAAATATCCACTTTCATGGTTGGCCTGATGTTAGCTTTGGGCATTTGGCAAGTGAGAGTCCATGTTATGCATACAGGATCATTTAGGAATTCAATAAATTTATGCATCGACTCACAATTAATATATTCTTTATCATATTAATCCACTAGATTGGGCCGAAACAAATCTCATTGTATCAACTCTTAGGTCTCGTTGTTTCTAATAACTTAAGAGTTATGGCAAAATATAACCTTGATCTAATGTGCTAGTCTAGTTTAAGCTTGTGATATTTTTCTTTTAAAGAAAAAAAAATGCCTCTGCCCGTCAAAAGATAAAAATACTATGTCCAACAGATTTGCTAGCGACTAAAACTTAGATTTCTATAATTAGCAAAAATAAGAAACACTAAAACAACACTAATTACAAGCAAAATTACAATAATATGCTGAAAATTCTTGCAAGGAAGCAAGCAAACTCTCCACTTCCCAGCTGGTAGTCTTTTGGTGAATGTGATAGAAGGCTCGGTTCAAATGCCATTCACCCTTATTTAAGCTGGAGGAATTAAGAGGAAACAATTAATTTTGGTAAGAAATATGTATTCAATTATTAAACATATACGAACTTTATGGATACGGAGATGATATGATATACCGGTTTACTATATGCAGCTGTTGCTTTCCATTTGGTGGCGGGGGAGTAGGCAACCGTACTTAAAAATGCCACGCGATTGGCCCCGGCAACCATAAAAACCGCTCCCTCCTCCCGATTCCTTGGCATACTTCCCATCGCCAGAATCCCCTCGGAATCTTATATCCAAATCCCCCGTCCTCCCCTCCCTCTCAATCCCAGTCCAAGGTCCAAAAATGGGTATTCGATCCAAAGAGGAGGAGGAGGAAGAAGGGTCGTCTCTTGCTTTGGGCCCTTACAGATACAATTCGCCGTTTGTCCAGGTCTGCCTGATCGGGCTGGTGTGCTTCTGCTGCCCGGGAATGTTCAACGCCCTCTCCGGCATGGGCGGCGGCGGCCAGATCGAGCACAAGGCCGCCAACAACGCCAACACCGCCCTCTACACCACCTTCGCCGTCTTCGGCGTCCTCGGCGGCGGCATCTACAACCTCCTCGGCCCCCGCCTCACCCTCCTCGCCGGCTGCTCCACCTACGTCCTCTACGCCGGCTCCTTCCTCTCCTACAACCACTCCCACCGCCAGCCTTTCGTCGTAACCGCCGGCGCAATCCTCGGCGTCGGCGCTGGCCTCCTCTGGGCCGGACAGGGCGCCATCATGACCTCCTACCCCCCGGCCCGCCGCAAGGGCTCCTACATCTCCCTCTTCTGGGCCATCTTCAACCTCGGCGGCGTCATCGGCGGCCTCATCCCCTTCCTCCTCAATTACCACCGCGAGGAGGCCGGCTCCGTCAACGACGGCACCTACATCGCCTTCATGTGCTTCATGGCCGCGGGCGCCGCTCTCTCCCTCGCCATCCTCCCCCCCGCGCGGGTCGTCCGCGACGACGGCACCCGCGCCACCGCCATGACCTACTCCAACGTCCGCACCGAGGCCGTAGAGATCCTCAAGCTCTTCGCCAACTGGAAGATGCTCCTCATCGTCCCCGCCGCCTGGGGCAGCAACTTCTTCTACACCTACCAATTCAACAACGTGAATGGACTCATCTTCACTCTGAGGACCAAAGGGCTGAACAACGTGTTCTACTGGGGGGCGCAGATGCTCGGCTCCTTCGGGATCGGCTACTTCCTGGACTTCAGCTTCAAGAGCAGGAGGATGCGGGGGCTGGTGGGGATCGGGGCCGTGGCGGTGCTCGGGACGGCGATCTGGGCCGGAGGGCTGGTGAACCAGCTGAGGTATACTGATGGCAAGTGGAAGGGGCATCCCTTGGATTTCAAGGACTCCGGTGGGCGGTTCGCCGGCCCATTTGTCCTCTACTTCAGTTATGGCTTGCTCGATGCCATGTTTCAGACCTTGTGCTACTGGATGATCGGGGCGCTGGCTGATGACTCCGAGACCCTTAGCAGGTAATTTTTTTTTCTATGCACGCACTACCTACTTCCGAACTTTTTTTCTCTCTAGTGCCTTCTGATCATCGATGGCTATTAAACCGTGTGCAGGTATAGTGGATTCTACAAGGGAGTGCAGAGTGCCGGCGCTGCCGTTGCCTGGCAAATTGATAACAGTAAAACGAAGCTGCTGTCGCAGTTGATAGTGAACTGGTCTCTTACTACTGTAAGCTATCCCTTGCTTGTGGTGTTGGTGTTGCTTGCTGTGAAGGACGAGGACACCGCCGAGGATGGAGAGAGCAAGGTGCCAAAGCCATCACCTCTTCCTCGGTCAGCGGATGATGGCCCTGTACAGCAGTACGGGGGGATAAATTAGGAAAGACTGGATGAAAGCTGCTTCTCTTTGGGAAACGGATCGGGTCGCCACCATTGGCGAGATATATACAGGCACCACCATTGGAGCCATTTCCAATTTGCATACCAGCCGTCTCCTATTACAGCTGCAATTAGTGCCGACCTAAACCGTACTTTGCTTCTGTTCTTGTGTTCACCATGGAGACGATGCTCTCGTCTCACTGGTACCTGAAAATTGTGTCAAATATTTCATGAAAAAGAAGAAGAAAGAAACCGCGGCAGGCATCCATCATGCAACAACTCATGGGTGTCAGTTGCAAGTCTTCTCTGAATCTCACTTTTAGCTTCAATCTTATCTTGCACAATCTGTGGGAAAAGGTGTTTTTAGTTCTCGAGTAGGGATTTTTTCTTGTTCTGAATGGAAAATGTTTGTCCACAAACGCACTAATCGTCTCGAATTTTAGCAGTATGGTGCGTCTAACATCTTCATTTTTCTGAATGGTGCGTCTCACACATTCCAGAGAGGAATACCTTAATATCAGAGAATCTGCTGTTCTTCTACCTGTCTGAGAAATGGAGGAGATTCTCTGGCTCGTTAACTCCTGAAGTATCTGCGTAAGAAAGCAACATTCTCCATGGTCACCTTTGTCTCTTCGGCTGGAGGTGGGGAGCGGGTAAACTGATTAGCGCTCCTTTCCAACATATAACCAGCATTGTTTACCAGAAGAGCTATACAGAAAAAAGCGCAGATGATGGGCCGTTAGGCCCATTCTAGCCCAGCTCGAAATTTAACGGGCCTGGCCAAAAAAGGCCTGTTCTGAAAATCGGGCCAGGCATGGGAAAATTATAAATTGGCCCACCCAACCCAGCCCAAGATGATTATATATTTAATATATATTTAATATTATATTGAATATAATAATAATAAAATTTTATACTCTATGTTAATGGACATATCAATACCGGGTTTTTGGGCGGGTTGAGCTTCAAGGATTGGGCCGTTTCTGGACAAAAAAAAAATAGGAGCCCGATGTCTGGGCCGGGCTGGGCCTAGGCATAAACATCAGGTCAAATTTTTACTGTAGAGCCTGGCCCAAGACCGGCCCAATCCAAACAGCTCTAGTCTATTGAATTTAAAAATAGTTTGATTTATTCGATCAGAAAATGAATTAACAACAGCTCATTTTGAGCAAATTTTCACTGACGCATGTCTGGGCACCGTTTTTAAGGAGCCTTTTTCGTCCCATTACATATTCACCAGGGAATAATTCATGTCTAATTGCAGATACGGCATTAAAAATTTACTTAGGGTTGAAGAGAAACATACATGAAGGCCTCTCTTAATCGTCATAGATTCTCAAGCTGGATTGTGTTACATGTCGAAGTTCCGAGACTCAACATGTTACGCTATGAATGATCGAACTCTTATAAAAAACACGCTGATCTTGTGAGTCATACCTATCTCCTCATCCGAAGTAAGATTGGGAACCAGCAAGAAAACTAGCCCTATTCGCAATACAGAATCTCTTCTCTTACACCAGTAGGCTAGATGTGAAGGCAATTTGACTACTTCATATTGGAAAAGGCCTGGGTAACGGGCTTCACGAACAGGAGGCAGCCCACAGCCCTAGCCCCCCAAACCCTAATAAAGATTGATTGCATCCCAAATAGTTTGGGATAGCTATCAAAACTCTACTTATGTAGGCTGATCCTGGCCATTTCCAGCTTTGACCCACCGAGTCAAGGCTCTTGCATCCAACCAGGCCATCATCCGAACGGGCCCTCGGCTTCGTACGTAAAAGCTTATTGGGCTTCGGTTGGGAAGTTCACGTACACCGTGAGGCCGCAAGAAAGGACGAGCGGTGCGGGGAGGAAGAGCGAGACGGAGAAACTGAGGGCAGTATGCTGTTCCACGGCGGCGGAGGCCGCGTTGGTAGAGGTGGCGGAGGTGGCGTTGCGGCGGCGGCGTGCCGGATTCTGGTGCGGTGTTTCTCTCGGAAGCGCAGCCCGGATCTTCGGAGGATAAACCCCAAGGTGCCCAGGGAGGAGGCCAAGACCATCTCTAAAGGCCTCTACGATATCCTCAAGGACCATGGCCCCCTCACTGTCTCCAACACTTGGGACTACGCGAAGGTATTATAAACCTCTGTAGGCTTTGTTTGTTTTGCTTACCCTCTTGCTTTTTTTTTTTTTTTTCTTTTGTTCTCGTTTTCCCCGTTTCGCCAAGAACGTTTGTGACTTGGGTTTATGGTGGTAAGTGCATTGATAAAATTGTAGATTTTTCATTTTGTTCATGGACTTATTAGAGTTGGTTGGTTCTCATTCATGCTGTTTATTAATTGCTAAGAAGATTTGAGTCATTCTAATAGGTGTTTGACGAATTGTCCTTGAAGCTGTTGTTGCCAGCCATTTGCTGTGGCTTTTCATCAGCTAATTGTTGCTTCCTTTTACTGTTTGAGGATGATATTCCTTTTGGTTTAGGATTCTTATTTGAAGGACACTTGATTGGAACAAGAAAAGGTGCTTTTAGTGTGTATTCGTGCCTTATCTATACTCAAAATATACATATTTGCGTATTCTTTCACCCGCCTAGCCACGACGTTTTTTTTATGTGCCATGTTGCATCATTGTCGAATTTTCTTTCTGCCCTCGGACAATGCCCGCTCAATCTTCAATCATTTTTAGTATTTCGATTTGCATAGTCTTGAATATTGTTCCAATCAACTAGTCCCATGTATGCAACACAAGGGCAACCATTCTTAGGTATTCAACTTTCTTTTTTCTTTATGGTCATGTTTGTTTGGTCTCTAAAATAGCAACATTAGAATTAAATTTGGGCTATCATTTGACAAATTCTGTTATGTTGCGGAAATTAGTAGTTTGGGCAATGTGATTCTTTGAAATTTTTCTGTTGGTTTTCTTTGAAGCACTTAAGGAACTGAATGCCTTATTGAAAGACTTATTTTGTGTATGGTTGACTTCATTTTGCTTCGCATCAGAATTGAAAGATCTTTAGTTGTTTATGCGGCCACTGTTATGGAAAGATGAAATTTATTTTTGATATTGAAATAAAACTGTATGCATGCAAATCAGAAATTACATGCACAGTTCTGTTATTTGATTGGAGAAAACTTGTTATCAAGATTCATAAAAACTGAGATGTAGAATAATGTAAGAAAAACAAAATGTTTGACATATGTAATCATGAAACATGTTATGTATAGTCCATATCACTCCATTGAAGGTCAACCAATAGATAGTGATTTCCCCCTCTTTTCCTGAATGACTCCAATTGATCACCAAAACAGCTTATGTTTCGTATCTAGTCTCCAAAGCAGAGAAAAGCAGGAGACAGAAAGAGCTATATAAACGGGACATTATCTATATACTAGAAAATGGTTAAAATTGCAAAAAAGGCTTTTAAAAAATTATAATTCCCCAAGGAAGGTCTACTATTGCATGATGAGGATTTTCTTTCCTACAAGAAATAACTGCAGTTCCCTATTCAGAAGACTCCAAAATTAAGCAAAAAGCAAAACAAGAAATAGAAAAAAAATGTTAAAAAGTTGGTCATCCATTTAGATTAATTCCTCAAACATTTTCCTCCTAGAAAGTGATGTGGGAGAGATTCAAATTCTGTTGAGCATATTTGTAAGTATGCTAATTTTGATTTTCGCAGAAGGCATCAGCTAGCCTTTTAGTGTTGGCAGGGGGAGGGGAAGTGGGTTGAAATTAGAAGTCTTCAGGAAGGTTGCCTCTTTTATATAGTCGTAAATTGTTCATGAGTCTCATAACAAAAGGAAGTTTTGACTCAAGTAACTTCAACTTATTTAATTTTGTGGTTGTCTGAAACCATGCTTCATGTAGTTCTTAAAGTTTGTAATTTGTAGTTAAACTAATTTTATAGTCAATACAGTGCATGTAAAGCTGACAAAACTTGGAGCTGCCATTATATATAAAAGGTTACATCTAATCTAAACTTGGAGCTGCCATTATACTTAGGTTTAGATTTGGTTGTTTTTCTTTTTGTGAGGTTTTGCTTTCTGTGGATATGCTGTATTACTGAATCGAAGGAGTCTTGTATTTAAGTCTTATGGGTGCAGGTATGATTTTATTATTTTTGGAAATCTTTGATAACCTTTTGTTAAGAAAGTGACTAGTATCATCATTGTGGAATTTTAGGTTGTTTAGAGCTCCTAATCAAATTGTGTAAGTTGATGTCGTAGGCTCATATAGGTAAGTTGTTAGTCCTTTTAATGTTAAATAAAATTGTTTTATTTTTGTTACGTGCCAATAAATGGGGTTCCATGAAGAATGATAATCTACTTTCTTCGTATGATTTATGGGTTACTCTGTTCGAATCAACTGATTTTGCTGTAATTCTTGTATGTCCAGGTCCCTCTCAAATTTGTTTTTTCCTCTATTTCTCCCACTTCCTCAAATTGTTATTCTCTCAAATTGACTTTTTTAGTTGTATTCTTTTGCCATTGATAGAAGGATACAGCGTGAACATTTCAGATCTGAACTGAATTTGAACAAACTCTTGCTTTTAAAGTTTTAGTAGTCAGCATTTGCGTGTGGAGCTCGTTAATTTTTCTATGGCTTATTCAGGAGGAATTATATGTGGCATGTGTATATGTATGATGTAGCTTATTGGGTGATGATGATTTTTGTGGGGCAATTGGTCTGGCCAACTTTCTTCAGGTTAGTTATAGTAGAGAGGCAGTTTCTTTAGCCACCATCTCTTGCAATCGGAGTGGCAATAATTTAAATAAGCATCATATGGATGCTATTGTCACTCTAGCTTAAATAGCCGTCAATTTTGTGATCAATTTTTTATGATTTTTCACTTATTTATTGATTCTGGTGTTTAGTATGCAGATATACCAACATTTTTATGATCTTGGACCCTCCATATAGCCCAAGCTTCTTAATTCATACAGATCCCAAGCCTGTCTTTGAATTTTAGAATCTATGTATATCTCTTTCTTTGATTTTAAGCCACTCTTCATTGTGATCAGATGGAGTAGAGCCTCAAAGAGATTACAGTTTGCTATCATGTATGGTTGACTCTTTTGGTATACCATGCAGAATATAGATTTTTGAAGGTTTAGTTCACATTATCAGGTTAGAAAACTCCACATTATTTTTCTTCGACTGTTCTCCAGGTATATGCTTATCCTGGGTCAAAAAGGAAATGTGACTGCTCTATTAGTGTCTTCATGAGCAAGTCAAACCTCCAAATCATTTTAATACATATGGCTTGATGTGGTTAATATTTTGACAACATTTTGTATGTTATATCATAATTTTGACAAAGAAAACGCTGGATATGCTCTAAAATTAATTGAAAATAATCGTATGTGTTTGCTAAATCTTTTAGAAGCATCAGAAAGCAAATTTATCATTACTTCATCAGGGAAGCAGGAAAAGAAAATTCTTTGAATAATTTGAGATCTTTGGTTTGCTTTATAGACTAGAGGATATAGGACAGATTTCCTTGTAGTCAAGGCCGATGTGCCAGTAACTACTGAATATTCAAACCTTGCTATTAGGTAAATGAGCTGTGGGTTATGATCTAATCATTTGGAAACATGTTCGATAAAAAATGTGCCTTCTTAAATTGTGGCCAACTTCTTTGTTTTGTTCAATGGGCAGTGAAAAAGATAATGTATGCTTGCCTAATTCTACCATGTTGATTTATTAATTTGTACGCATGAATACTTTTTATATGTGGAATTTGTGATACTTCAATTTTTTAGCTTGATTGCTAATCTTTGTATGTATCTGTGTAAAGTAAATGTTTTGGGAAACTGTAAGTTCCTTTGCATAACTCTCAATTTTTATTTTATGATATAACTGTCATATTCTCTTGATCCTTATAATACAGAGTCTCATCTTGTCCTTTATTTTATGATACAACTGTCTATTTCTCTTGGTCCTCAACAGAGTCTCATCTTGTCCTTTTACATGTTTAATTTGCATAGGTAAAGTATGCTATGCTTTCGCATACTTTTCATCTTGTTGTGGTTAATGATGGATGTTCTCATAGTTTAGTGAACAATTTTTTACTCTTTGAGTAGTCTAGTTTCGACGGTCAATGGCATCACATTATATGGATAAATTATGCTGCTTCCAGTTTTGGAGCAACGAGATAGCTGTCACAATTCATCTGTAATGCTACTTATAGTTTTTATTCCATCCATGATCTATTAACCAATGACCCTGAAATAATGATTTTGATCGCTGGTTTTGTCATTTTAAATCTGTTCTAGCTGCAAAGATGAATAATGTTAGGCAATTGTTTTGAAAGGTTTCCATTATTCGGGGATATCATCATTACTATAAATTTCTCGTCTCCATGTACGTACAACTACTAATAGTAAGCAATTTGTTGAATTTGACTTTGTAGGAAGATAGGCTTCGGGGAGCCAATTGTGATGTAGGTCATCCAAGCACTCACTGCTAAAGGGAATACCATAAATTTTGGGGTGACAAAAGTTGGAGGAGAAATTTGATAATTAGGGTATTTTTAGCTATCCAGTTATGGTGATACACTGCCTAGGAAGGGCAAGGAAATCTGAATAATATGTGAGCAACGGATGCGTCAATTATTCATCTAAAGAGAGTATTAGAGCTTCAAATCTATTACCATCGAAACAATAATATATCGACATGCAATATCAGCCGGCGAGCTTAGGGTTCATTTAGCTGCAAGAAATGAATGGAAAACTAATTTTCCCATGGAAAAGACTTTTTTTGGTTGGCTTTTGTGAACTTAAAATATGGAAAACTTTCTGCATTTGCTGGAAATCTTTGTTTAAAAAAAAATGCGGAGACAAAAAGTTCAACTTTTCTAAATTATACAGTCAAATTCCTTCAATCATAACTTTTCTTGCAAACCAAAGACATGGAATATTAAAAATTTCTTTTCTAAGGAAAACGTTTCTTTTTTTCTTTCTTTTTCTATAGATTTCCTTGCAAATAAAGAAACCCTCAAGGCTGTTTTTTTATTGTGGAATGAGTTAACCGAAAATAAATGGCCTAACTTACTACTAACCCAATTTACTCTAGAATAAACTACTCTACGCTATATAGTGGAATAGTTTACTTTGGTCTAGGCGGAAAAGTAGCTCTTCCATTTTTTTGTCAATTGTCCACATTGCCCTAAGGATGGATAGGTCATCCTCATTTCATTTTTGAGGGCTGTCATAAGTTGGTTTTGGAAAGAAACAAATTTTAAATGAAAACATCTTCTTGGGTGTGCAATTTCCTAAAATGTTAATTTAAGTTGGGATTAATAACAAATACCATTCACGGTGGATGAAAGCAGGTTCAACATGCATTGACTACTTGATTGTCCAAGATGGTGTTTATTGCACATCCTGCCATTGTGTGTGTTCAGACGCTTTTGCAAGTGCCCTCATGCATCCTGGGGCAAGATGAGTGATGAATGCTATCTCCGAGGATCAACCAGTTCAATGTCTGTCAAACCACATCTCTAGTAAAGTGAAATGTGGGGCTTAGGTTGGTCACGATGATAATATTTTAGTGTTCTAGGCGCTGGATGGTAGCTTGAGTTCTTATCTACTACCTACTCTAGATGTCAGGGATAGTAGTTCTGTTTTTTCAGATCTGGCTGTCAGTTGTTCTAAATTTTGTTATCTTGCTGCAAGTCCTGATGCTTGGCATTTGCTAGCTGTCAAAGTAATAACAATGTTAGAGTTGGATAGTGTTGAAGTTCATGGGCAGCTACACGAGAATCTCATGCATCCCTATGGTGGGATATGCAGTTGATTCCATGTTAGATTATCTAGAAGTCCAACAAATGTTAGACCTGCTCCACTTTATCCTCAACTCATGCAGGACCTGCACCAATACTCTATACCATTGAATAATTGACCTTTGTGCTGCCCTATGTAAACTTAGGATTTGTTGTCATTTTTTGAGTAATGTATCACCTTGATCAGAGAGCTCAAAATACTTCAGGATCTCAGTTTTCGGCTCCCTGAATATTGTCAAATTCCCTTTTATGGTGAATAATCACCCTTATCCAAATAATGGTTACCTCCACGAAGTTTTGCATCCACAAAATTAAGCCCATGACACTGCTTCTTGTTAGTATTTGTGGATATAAATGGAGGCAGAACATTTTAATATAGACAGAGGGATGTTGGCTTGGTGGCTTTTTCATATCTTAGCTTGAAGATTGGTGAAAGCTCACAAATCTTAGCAAAAGAAAAAAAAAATCTCAGTTGGAAGCTGCTTGAGTGGGAGGTATTATAATAGACATTATGGTACCATCCTGTTAAAGGGGAGCTCTGAGAGTAAATGTAATTATCGTTGTTGTATTACTAGAGTTAAGAAAACAAAATTAGTGATGATCTACTGTCACTTTTTATGCCCATGTTGTGACAGATGCCTGACTCACACTAAATCAAATTTCTATATCAATGAGGTGAACATTATCCTTTTCTACCCTGATAAAGTCGATCAGTTACTTGCAGAAGTGATGCGGTTATGCATGTTAAAACAAGGTCATAATAATGACGATACTTCGAAAGAATGGATCCCATCTGATTTAGTTATGTTTATAGTGATTTAATTCCTGCATGATGCTATCTGCATTAGATCTGGTAGATTCTTCTGGGTGTTATCTTGAGCCATTTAGAATTCCAAGATAACGTGGTTAATCTTTTTTAAAATTATATGAGAGTTCAACTTGGAGGAGTTTTGACCTCAAATTCACTTAATGATGAAATTATGTGAGATAAGAGGAAGCTTGCTTTAAAATATCCTCAATATTCGCATCTTTTGGATTAGTGACCTGTTCCACAAAAATGTACATGCTTTTCTGGTCACAATTAAGAAAGCTAAGACTTGTGGTTGTTCTAACTTCAACAGGAAGCTGCAATTGATGGCCTGAATAGCAAAACCCATATGAAGATCTTGCTAAAATGGATGACAGGACGAAAGATGCTCAAACTGTCATGTAATCACATTGGTTCAGCCAAAAAGTTCCATTATTCAATTCTGCCTGAGGAACTGCGGTCTGCTGAACAAATAAGTTCTCCGTTGCCGGTATCTGAGAGCACAAAGCCTTCGATGCAGGGAAAAAAGCTGGCTAAAAAGGCCAACCGAAAAGCAAGGTGAAGCTTTATGCTGAGTGCTACTAGTTTGGATGGTTAATTATTAGTAGCTTTCATTTTGTATTGGTATCTCACAACCAGAAAAACCTAAGTTCCTGTTTGTGATGTGTGTGGTAATTCTTATGTCAACTGACAGTATATTGTTTGTCATGGTTGCCCTTTATATTTTAACTGCGAGGCTATTTTAATGATAGAATGAAATCCATTTAATCATTTTACGAATTTCATGCTTGCTATATATGAAGAATTTGATTCGTTTATATTTGGCTCATGATTTGCAAGCTCCCTGAATTAGGTAATTTTTGTTTAAAGGTGCACAGGTCGTGATCGGGATGTGACTATCAACTTATAGGTTTATGCAATCTTAATTGTTGAAAATCGTCCATCTTGTTACCACAAAATGTTAAAGGATCTTTGAAATGTTTGATATTTGTATTTTACACTCTTTTTTTTGTTTTTTGGTTGAATGATTGCTGATAGTTTTGTAGTCCAGTTGTATCTAGAATAGTTTATACATGCCCATCACAGTTAGTTCTACTAATCCTGGGCTCTTGTATAGTTTATGTAGTAAACTATAATAGGACAATCATTATTTTCATTAATGAGAGATTGCAACTAGCCTGCTCTTTTTTATTATTCATCAGAGATACCAACAATGCAAGTGGTGCAAATATATTCAGGGAATCAAGGACTGCAAATGGATCGACCCATCCACTTCTAATCCAGACTTGATTTTCATATAATCCAATTTCATTCAAACCGTAGTCTTAGGAATAAAAGGTATAACCTATTTCAATTATAAATTAGATATGGATCATCAAGTGATCAGATCAAAATCCAAACTGGTACAAACTAAACCAGTAGATCATCTCTTTCAGAACCTTCTTGAATCTAAGAAATTGACTTTATTCTTTTGATATTTTTTGTGTAGTTAATCATCGATTCATGTGATTGATAATAACCAAAATCTGTTTTCAATCAAACTTGTGGGGGAGGGGACGGCATGGTCGCTTGGGAACCACGGAGACGGTCATAACAATTATGAAATGACGCGTGCAAAGCATCTTTTGCGGGCATCTATTACTTAACTAATGCCTCGATTTGATACTATCTTCCGCAACTTCCACACGACTACGACCGTAAAATTTTAAATTCATTATGAACCCTATTGTTTCCTTTACCATCCACCTTTGTCCCTCTACAGCTTGATCTAGAGTCAAGAAGCGGTTTCAAACTAGAGCACCATATGGTGTGCTCGATAGAATGGTGTGCAGCCATGAATGGACCTTTACTAAGAGATGGATAGCCTTCGTGTATAAAATATACATTTGTAGAATGCTGTGCACCTACGAATGACCCTCACTAAAGGATGGTTAGCCGTATCACCGAGGTGGTAGTATGGTGGGAATAAGGCTTTGATTCCACTGGAGTAGCCTAGGTTTGAAATCCACAGGCGTTGATTAAATGCGGAGATCGGATGCCCCCCCATCTGGTTTGTTCGATGGAGTCGCTATCTGATCTGTTGTTACTAAGATGGTGCTGGTGTGATGTACTCACACGAAGATAGGACTGCCATGCTGGTGGGTTTCTGCCACCGGTGAAGAGGGTATGAGTAAAAAATGTTTTACCCGCATCAAACACTCTCCAGCGGGGAAGGGGCCCAGTGGGGGTTGCTACCCGTTCCCTTTTTTTAAGCAAAAAAAAAGAAAAAAATAAAAAAGAGAGAGAGAGAGGATGGTTAGCCATTCATGTTACGAGTGTATTATTTGATGGCTATTCATTTTCTGATGGCGACCATCTACCGATGTACAACACTCTATGGTGGTGTAGATACTGCGCTGCAGAAGATCCTGATTGGTCAAATTAGGCCACTATATGTTCCCCTCCTACCCCATGTCAAAGTCGGCAACGAGACGACC
>JAOXJJ010000481.1:13635269-13694275 GCA_025769935.1 Phoenix roebelenii
AGAAGATCCTGATTGGTCAAATTAGGCCACTATATGTTCCCCTCCTACCCCATGTCAAAGTCGGCAACGAGACGACCCACTAACGTACCCCATAAATGGCACGTATGCAGAGATCCATACAACTAATTTTCAAAGAGGAAGTGCTTATATACAGCTAATTTTAGTAATATCTTTAGCACGATGGACGGTCATTACCCAATCAATCATGTATTCATGTGCAAGTACGAACACAAAGCCATGGAACGCAAAGGGAGACTTCCAAGAAGCAGCCTCGGGAACGGAGAGGGAAACTTTGAATTTACCCTGAAAAATCATTCACCTCTGCCCAAGTCAACTATTCTCTTCTTACCGTGCCTTGTATTTAATGTAGCAATCAGACGAAAGAACCCCAATCCCAAGTTATTCCATTTAAGTTCCAAAGCCAGTTCAGTTCCATTTCACTCTCCTTCCCCCACCTCTATATATCTCTATCTCAGCGGCACCTCTACAAGTAACCAATCAGATAGACCATACCATCGATTCATTTTCTTGGAGGAAATGAAGCCTCTCTTCCTCCTCCTCCTCCTCCTCCTCGCCATTGCTTTAGTCTCTGCTGATCTCCGAGTTGGCTTCTACAACTCCTCTTGCCCTCAAGCTGAATCCATCGTCCGCGCCGTGGTGGCAGAGAACTTCCGCAATGACCCCTCCATCACTGCTGCATTCCTTCGCATGCATTTCCATGATTGTTTCGTCAGGGTGAGCAACCTCACATCGAACATTTCTAGTTAGCCTTCGATCTTAATGTACGTTGCATGGAGTTCAAGTTAGGGTAGATTTGTCGGCCTTAGTGCAACATGCTAACATGAATGCATGCAGACGTTTTAGCTAGCTTCATTTGTTTGCTCCCTTCTAACAATATAATGTCTCTCTATAGGGCTGCGATGCGTCGATTTTAATAAAGTCGACGAAGAAGAAGCCATCTGAGAAGTCCGCCGGGCCAAACCTCACGGTCCGTGGATTCGAGATCATCGATGAAGCTAAATCAAGGCTGGAGGCAGCATGCCCATCCACTGTATCATGTGCTGACGTAGTAACCCTTGCAACTAGAGATGCCGTCGCCCAAGCTGGCGGCCTGAACTATGCCGTGCCCACAGGGAGGCGGGATGGGCTCGTGTCGAACCCCAACGAGGTCAGGCTACCCGGTCCGCAGCTCCCTGTCCCTCAAGCACTCCAGTTCTTCACAGCCAAAGGTCTCGCACTGGAAGACATGGTCGTCCTCTTGGGCGGACACACTGTGGGAGTGGCCCATTGCACCTTCTTTCGCGACCGGCTCTTCGATTTCCAGGGGACCGGCGCTCCCGACCACACCATGGATCCGAGCTTGAGAGCTAAGCTCTTCCAAACTTGCGGGCCGACACCGAAGCCATTGGAGAAGGACCCTGCAGCATTTTTGGATCAGAGCACGTCGTTCAAGTTTGATGCTCAATATTACAAACAGATAGTAGCAAACAAAGGGGTGCTGAAAATAGACCAAGTGCTAGCATTGGATAATTCTACAGCACGGATTGTTTCAGGTTTGGCGTCGGATGGAGAAGGGTTCCAAAGGAAGTTTGCTGATGCTATGGTGAAGATGGGGAGCATTGAAGTTCTTGTGGGGAGTGCTGGGGAGATCAGAAAGAAATGCAATGCTTTTAACAAAAGTCCATAACCTATTAAATAAGAAGAAATAGGACTGCTTTCGTTCCTTTTTTTTTCATCCTTGTTTATTGTTCTCTCTTATCCTATGATGATCTCGCCTATGATGAACTATTGGAATATGTTTCATGGCTTCCTCTGTGTTTTGGAAAGAATAAGTTTGTTTACGAGCACTGGAGACTTAGAGTGCCGTTGAACAACATTCAAATCTTGCTCATTAATTTCTAATTGTATCTTCGTCTTGTACAGGGTTTAGTTGTATGTTTGACTTCTGAGTGTTCCATTGGACCTTGATATTCTTAATGACTCAACCCGATCTGACAATGCTTCTAGGCAAATTCGGACTCCTTAATCACACATTTTACCTTCTTTGTTCCTAATTTTTATGTCAGTACTAAAAGAATTAGACCATAATTTATGACATGCAGCCTAAAACAGAAGGGTTGATGGGAGCACTAGTAAGATCCCACTCCCCCTTGAATATTATAACGAGGACTCAAGTCCCAGCGGGATACCAAAAGTATCGGGATAGGACCATCCCGCCATTGTTCTAGCGTTCTGATCGACTTATTTTGAGACATCCCGATATCCAAGTGTTGGAACGAGGTGAAATAACAGTGCTTCCCATTTTATGAGAAAACTAATTAAGACAATCCCATCCCACAGGATTTAAAATTTTATTGTGTACATTCCTCGTTTGACATACTGAATAGTATATGCAAGGGGAACTTTTCTCGCACCATGCTTTACTGGCTAAAATCATGGAATTACTCTAATAAGGCGACACTTTTTACCCCATAGTATCTTTGCTGCTTAAAGTTTGCACTCTAACCCATAGCCAATCCCTTGTGTTAAAGCAAGGCTGCCTATGTTCCCCCCTTGCCCTTAATCAACAAGTTGATTAACTTGTACCTCAAAATATAGAATTTACGGAGATATAATTTTAGTTGCATCTAAGTCCAAATCTTCCAGTCTCAAAACCATGGTTCACAACAATAGCTATTATAACATTACAATAGTCTTTAGTGCAGTTCCGAAAAGAATCTAATGTATTATATATGAAAAATAGGTAGTTAAGTGATGTCTACCATAATGGCTGTTATATTGTAGGAATGATATATAGTCTTATTTACCAATTGCGTTGTTTCACTAAATAAAATAATATTTCTAAAAATTAAAATTTCCTACAAGATAACAAAATTATTCTATGAATAATAATATTTTTTTTAATTCATTCAACAGTGTTCGAGTAAAAATGGTGTTACTTTTCTGTTATTGATGTTGTTTTTGAGTGATAGCAAATAATTAATATCTTTTTAAAATTATTACTGGTGTAAAATCCAATAATATATGTCCAACAGTTTTCAACAAAATAAAAAAATATTTTGTAAGTTTTTTCTAAGATTTTTTTTAAAAAATAGAGGGCAACACGCGGCCACTCCATTACTGAACTTGTGGCTTATGCCCGAGATAGAAGGCCTCCATCATAGTTACAATGGATAACAATGATTTCTATGTAGATCATGGGTTTGTTGGTATGACGACCATGTGTGTATATATTTAGTCTCATATCGGTTATTCGCCGAGAGGATTTTGGATATTTATACAGGATCAAAAAAACTAAAAAAATACTTTCCGGCTAGCCTTTTTTATTGAAATCCTAGGTTGTTACAAATAATATTAAAGAGAATTTGGCCCATAGTTTTATGGACTATGAGACACTGCAGTACAGATTTATGAGGCTAACTACGAGTTGTAGTGCTTGTGATTAGATTTGAATAGATCTGAACTCTTAGCTTGATAAAGACGTAAGGCTTGAATGGAGAGAGTATTCAAGGATTTGTGCGAAATAACATTATCTGAAACCTAAACAAAACCGACTAAGAAAATAGTGCAGGATTCACAGGCGTCCAAAGAAAACCATTCGTTTGCCCCGAAGCCAAGAACCTCCTGCTTAATATAAACTCTCTAGTCTCTCCATGCAATTCCCGCACGACCAAGCAGCTTCAGTTCGAAACCGATTCTATTTTGGTTCCAAAATCCAGCTCACCTCCATTGCCTCTCCCTCTCCCTCTCCCGGGCATCTATATGAACACCCTTCTTTGTCATTCATTGGACCATCTCCTCCTCAGCTCGGTCATTATTTGTGGAAATGAATCCTCTCTTCCTCTTCCTCCATCGCTTTAGTCTCTGCTCATGATCTCCGAGTCGGCTTCTACAACTCCTCTTGCCCGCAGGTCGAGTCCATCGTGCAAGCTGTGGTGAAAAAGCACTTCGGCACCGACCCCTCCATCGCCGCTGCTCTCCTTCGCATGTACTTCCATGATTGCTTCGTTAGGGTGAGCAACTCCTCATCGAACATTTGTTACTTATATCAACTCCATTTACGTTGCATGGAGTTCAAAGTCCATGCCGGTTCATGGAACTGCAACGCGACATGCCACCGTGAATGGATTCAGAATGTAATTTTCTACATTGTTTTGTTCCACTCTAACTATTATGTAGTTTTTATAGGGTTGCGACGCTTCCATCCTTATAGATGGAACGGAGAACGCGCCGTCTGAGAAGTCCGCCGGGCTAAACCTGTCGGTGCGCGGGTTCGAGATCATCGACGAGGCTAAATCGAACTTGGAGGCCCGGTGCCCGTCCACCGTCTCATGTGCAGACGTAATAGCACTCGCCACCAGGGATGCTGTGGCCCTCGCCGGCGGCCTCGGTTACGACGTGCCCACCGGCAGGCGGGACGGACTCAGGTCGGACCCCAACGATGTCAACTTACCCGTGCCGCAGACCTCTCTCTCTACTGCGCTGCAGCTCTTCACAAGCAAAGGGCTCGCGGTCGAGGACATGGTCGTCCTCGTGGGTGCACACACCATCGGTGTGGCCCATTGCACCTTCTTCCGAAGCCGGCTATTCAACTTCCGGCGAACCGGCAAACCGGATCCCACAATGGATCCGAGCTTAAGGGTTAAGCTCGAGCAAGTTTGCGGCAAGAGTCCCAAGCCATTGGATGAGGATCCGACGGCATTTCTAGATCAGAACACGTCCATGGCGATCGACAACCGCTTCTACAGCGAGATACTGGAGAGCAGAGGGGTGCTGCAATTCGACCAGAAGCTAGCTTTGGATAATTCGACGAGGGAATCGTTGCGAGTTTGGCATCGGATAAAGATGGGTTTCTGAAGAAGTTTGCCGATGCTTTGGTGAAGATGGGGAACGTTGAAGTTCTTGTGGGCAGTGAAGGGGAGATTAGAAGCAAGTGTGGTGTTTTCAACGCACCATCTTAAGCTCTCCTAGATGTGAGAATGGGGGCTATTTAGGTTTTCTTCTATGTATACTTCGGTCTACCACATTTAATTTCCATCCATCTCAAGGAAGGAGCCTAATCCTGATCCAGTCAAGCTTGGTTTGTATGTCTCGTTTCTGTTCGCAGTTACGGTAATCTCTCATTATTATTATTATTATTATTTCTGAAGAAAATCTGTGTATGCAAGTTACTAAGCCAACTAAAGCGGATAATGAGGTGCTCCGTTCGGTAGAAGTACTGCTTCTTTTGATCCTCTTTATCATTTTTTCCTCTGGGAGCAATTCTTATTATAATGTACATATACGGCCTCTCTCTCTCTTCAATGCATGGCATGGGTGTCACTCGGTTCATGAAGCAAGAAATAAGGATTCTAATGGAAGCTGGAACATCTATAAGCTATTCAGAGTGCACAATGGGTTGGCCATCCCTCAAACAGAACCATATTTCCACTTCTTAGAGGGCTATTAATTAAGGACAATGTCTATAAGTTAATCTTAAGTAATAAACAATTACCTGAACAGAATATAACTTTTTAATTTCTCTATAAAAAGGTAAAGTAGGATGTCACCTCTTGGATTGGAATCTTGAACATGAATGCATATCTTTAATATTCATAGATATTCATAGATACATCTCACTTCAACTTGAGACTGATAAGATCTATGAACAAGCAGTGCTACTTTGCTAATAAGATATCTCTCTTCTCACTTCATAGATTGTTTAGCTTGTTGAATAATTTAGCAGGTCTATCTACAAGCTACTATCTTTTGTAAAAAAAATTTATTGCTCTTTTATATTTTTTTCTTATAAATACTTTATAAATAGTTTCTATAAACTTTTCTTTTTCTAATAAAGATCGGATCGCTTTGCCTTCCTCTTTATCAAAAAAAAAAAAAAAAAAAAAAGCAGTGCTCCAACTGCGGGTAGCTCTTTCAAGTGATAGTTCATGTATTCTACCATGGCCCATAGGCTAGGCAAGATATTCTCTAGTCATGGCACATATCTATTGTGATTGGAGCAATTAAACATCAAGAATGCTATCATGATCCACAGTCCCATGGGGTAGAAAACCCAGTTCTTAATGTCATATACTTATACTGGATTTAGCCAGTCGATCATCAAGAAATGCTATCAGCATTATATTGTTGAGCATATCCCATCATGGACTATATAATTAATGTAGATTTTTCATTTTTCCCTGTGATAATGGCCCAACAGAAAGTGCAATCTTCCTATTTCAATTTTGTTAAGTGACCAAAAATCAGAGTCACAAGGTATCAAGTTGCAACTTCAAATCAAGTGGAAATTAAGGTTTCTCATTAAAAAAAAGGTGGTGGCGTGGATATGGATCCCAAAATGTACCTAGGATGAACTCAAAAGTTGATCATGTGGAACCTCACCTGAATCTGATCATAACCTTTTAGTAAAATTATTTGTTTGGGCTACAACATATGATAATTAGAGATTGGAAGTGGGCTAGCGGCGAGATCACTTTTAATCATACTGATCATCCAAGACCACCACTAATCCTTCCAAGTTCCAATTGCACCAGCTTTCATCCATTAAACATAAGAGAAGAGAGGGTTGCAGCCATAATTAGACACATGCACGCTTGCCGCTAAAAGGAGGGTCATTGGCTAATACGAATGCACAAACAATTTCATATCTGGCAATCTCTATCAGTACCTTGTTATCTTAAGGTTATGGCAGAAGGCCTGAAAATAAGGGATAAAAGAATATGTAATGATGGGATGAACAGCGAGCTGTCTCAAGCTCAGTATAACAAAAGCTGCTGCGAGGTATTATAGGTACGTAGACATTGGATTATAAGATTTTTTTCTCCTTCCAATGAAGCACGCTTTAAGGCCACTTTGGACTATTTTTTGCTTCTTTTAATTATAATTATGAACAAGGGTGACTACGGAAAAGAAGAGAGTGGGTTGGATCTCATGTTCATTGGGAAACCCTCATCAGATGATCTAATTATCCACCAAAATTGAAGTTGCTAGAAAGCATGAAGTATATAGCCAATCTACTTCAAATGATTAGGTTGCGGTTGGCTACATGAAGAGCAACCTCTACATGCAGCTTATATAACCATTCAGATGAGGTACAAGGCCCATAAGCCAGGTGTGAGGATTCACTGAAATTAGATTCTGAGTTTCAATATTAAAAACCTAAGAAACCCAACTCACTCAAATTTTCTATCTAAGGATGGAGTAGTCAGAAGATTAACTTATTGAGTCCATAAAAAAATACTATGTAAATAATATAAAAGCTATAGAAGATATGAAAAATTAATATATATATTTTTTAGCGATGCAAAGTATCCTAACAAAAGTATATTAAAATCATTAATATTATATATGTATAAACTAATTAATGATGATAGAGGTGGTGGTGGTGGTGGTAAAGGAAGACTTCCATTTTCAAAAATAAAAAAGAAAGCTATTCCTAGGAGCTTTTTTTTTTCAAAAATTTCGAACATACTTTCAGACAACCAGAAAGCAACTAAGTAATCTTCTGACCCCGATTCCATGTTTTTAGACATAAATACAAAAAAAAATTGAAAAATGGCAACAATGTCAAACAAACACATAGTTTCTGAATTAGAGAAGTAGTCCAAATCAATAAATCAAATAGTAACCAATTGGATCGAAAATTTGCCCAATTCTATTCATATCCTCGATCTCTTGAGATGGATAACCAAGTTAACAAATGCATGAGTGTCATGTATGTGCAAACTTGAATGTTTCTCTCTCTATGTATATACAACCAAGAACCAGCATGTTGGGTTACAAAATAAGGATCCCTCAACATAGGAAAATTTTGTTCTTGATTTCTTGTACAATCATCAACAAACTTTACTAAGCTGGCTACCCCACCTTGCTACATTCTCCAACAGCTTCACATGAAATGCTCAAGAGTGCGTACAGGGTTACCACAGTTGCAAAAGCATGCATTAATGAAGCTGTCTCCCTTTTTCTCATCAAAAAATTGTGTCTCCCTTTCCCTGTACATACATTCAATCATATTTCCTCTGGCCGTGCTTAAAGATCATTATGATAATTCTGCATCGCTCCACCTCTCCACCCTCTTCTCACAATAAATACCATCCTCTCCCAGGCTTCGAGTCACTCCATCCATACCAAACCCCGTCTCCACACTCGCCGACGAACCATGGGGAACCTCAAGAACGCCACCATTGCCTTCCTCGTCCCCCTCCCTTCCCTCCTCTTCTTCCTCTCTTTCCTTCGCCACAACCTTTCTTGCTTTTCCTCCTCTCCTCCTCCGGCCACCACCACCTCGAACATCTGGAGCTGGTGCTACCACCACCCTTTCCTCCTCGCCAACCTCCTCTTCTTCTTCAACGTCGACATCCTTTTCTGGCTCATCGGCCTCCTCCAGTCCAACAACTGGGTGGCTCCCCCTCTCCACTCTTCTTCTACTCTGTTTCCTTCCCAAAGTTCGCTCCTTTCTTGCATATTTTCTTTTACTAAGTAATGTGGAATCGGGTGCAGATGATTGATCCCTACTGGACGGTGATCCCCGTGCTGCTGGTCCACTACTACGCCAGCCACCCGCTGGCGGTTGCCGACGCCGCGAGATCGGCGGCGGCGGCGGCGCTGACATGGGTGTGGAGCGCCCGGCTGGCCCACAACTACTTCAGAAGGGAGAGATGGCAGTGGGGGGCGAGGGAGGACTGGAGGTTTAATGAGATGAGAAGGAAGTATGGGAGGCACTGGTGGTGGGTCTCCTTCTTCACCGTCTACCTCTCCGAGCAGGTAACCAGGATGCCCACATTTGCTCTATGTTTTTCTCTTTATATGTGTGGATTTCGAACAGTTGGTTATGGTTGTAATTGGATCTGGTTATGCTCTTCTTTTTTTCGCCGTCGGCTAGTGCTATCTAGTTTCTTTGTTCAATCTTCAAATTTTCAGTTTACATTTTATCAAGAAAAAAAAAAGCTTTTTATGCACCCAAGCAACGTTGTTCATTTTTAAGTGTGCCTATCGGATCTAAGGCATTTACTTAATTCGAATCTATTTTAAGTTGATTTTAAGCACATCTGGTCTAGTTTCTCACAACCATATCTTGCTTGGCAGGTCTTTTTGATTGGGATATGCCTACCAATGTATGCTATCCACTCGAGTGATGCGCCCTGGAGCTTGTGGGACTCCATTGCTACAATTGCCTGCATAACTGGAATAGTTGTTGCCTACTTTGCGGATACACAGCTCCATGATTTCGTAACGAGAAATGAAACCTTGAAAGAGCTTGGTGCACCCTTGGTGCCTAACCTTGACAGAGGTCTCTGGTGGTATTCTCGCCACCCAAACTACTTCGGGGAGCAGCTGTGGTGGTGGGGGCTGTTTCTTTTTGCTTGGAACTTGGGACAGGGATGGATGTTCATTGGGCCACTTGCGAATAGCTTGTGCTTGGCATATGTTACGGTGCTAGTCGAGCGGCGGATGTTGAAGAAAGAATTCAGGGCCGAAGCTTATAGACAGTATCAGAAAACAACATCAGTGTGGATCCCTTGGTTTAAGACAAGCATTACAGAACCAAAGGAGAAGTATATCTGAGGATTGAGATCATCGGTCTTTTAATTATCTGCTCATTTCCTTCTGTTTTCCTTTCTAATATCTTTGTCGTCCGGATCCTACTGCAAAAATGTCCTTGGTAGTGTACCACCTTTTTCCATAATGGATGATAACTCATTTTGTGTGGATCCGTATGGGCATGTGTGTTTCGTCCTATATCAATTATTCGATGGGTAGATCTTGAATATTTATATAGAATCAAGGAATCTCAATAATACTTTTCGGCTAGCCATTTTGGGTGAAGCCCTGGATTGTGACACATTGTATCAGAGCGGTCCAGCTGGCTCATAACCTATGTGGATTAGGAGATACTGTAGCACGAATTTATTGGAGCTGAGCATGGGCCGATCGTGGTGTTTGTGATTAGATTTGAATGGATTTGAACCCTTAGTATGACGAAGACGTCTGGATTTAGATGAGATGAGTATGTGATGACCCGTGCGGGCGTGTGTTTGGTCCCATATTAGTTATTCGCTGAGCAGATTTTTTTTGAGTACTTATATAGAATTAAGGAATCCTACTAATATTTTTTGGCTAGCCATTTTGAGTGAGGTCTGAGTTGTTATACATTTGAAGGCTAATTTTTTTACGACCGAAATCTCTTGCAGAATCAGTAGTTTCTGAGCTTTTTATATTTTCTAATAGTTGCAGAATCTTTGTGAATGTCCGATCCTGCTAAATCTTATATAAAGATTAAACCAACCCGACATATGGAACATACCCCACAATTAGAATTCAATAATGAAAAGATATACAATTTAGGATCTCATTCCTCTATGCTCAAATCACAACATTATTGGATGCTTCCTCAAATGCGTCACAATGCTCCCCTCCTAGTGCGAGCTCTCCAACGGGTGCTCGGCGGCTTCGGTCTTCTCGGCCTTTACATCTTCCTCCTCCCCGGTCTTTTCAGCAGCGGCCTCTTCAGCCTTCTCGGCGACCTTGTCGTCCGCCGCCTTCTCCTCTTCCTTTGGCTCTGCAGACTCAACGGGTGCCTCTGCCTTCAGCTCGCTAACCCCAAGAGCTAGCTCCTCACCTGCAGCAGCAGTGGATTCCTCCGGTTTGGGCTCGGAGAGATCGGCCAACGGTTCCTCCTTGGTCTCCTCGACATTTTCGGTCTTGGCCTACACATAAGAACGTTCATCAAGCTGCTGCAAGAGCCAAGGAAGGAGAATTGTGAGTTCTGCAGTTCAGGAACTCTTACCTCAGCAGTGGCGTCGCCCTCAACCGGTGTCGCGGTCTGCTCGGGGGCAGCTGGGTTCTCAGCTGGAAGGACCTCAGGGTTGGGGCCTTCCTGAGCCTTGGGTTTGCTTGCACAGCCACCCATCGAGCCCGGAGCAGAGGGCGCTCGGAGTGCAGGTCGATGGGGAGCGGGATGTGGGAAGTATGCTGATCTTGGGTCCTGGCCGGAGCCTCTTATATAGGCTCGGGGAAGTGCGAGGAGAGGTGGGGAGGAAGAGGAGGAGGTGGAAGGGTGTTGAACTGCGTCTAATTTTGGGTGGGGAGGGAAAGCCCGGGCTGTCTTCGGACCCTTTCAAATGGACGGCTTTCTATTTTGTATTCATCCACCGCGACCTTTCTGGGGGAAACCAACCGTTGGAGTTCGTTACAGTTTATCAAGTGGCGGCAAATTTTTCCGTTATTCCTCTTTAATGCAAATAGATTTGTCAGGGGTCTTGGTGGTGAGCTGGCTGATGAATTTAAGCCATTCGATTTTGGGAGGGAGAGGTTTGCCAAAAAAAAATAAATAAATAAAATTATGGAGTACTGAGATGGTAGAGTTTTTTTATTATTATTATAAAAAAGATGGCTATTATTGAATTAGTCCAGGTTTTTAGCTAGTTTTATAGCAGCATCCTTGGCCATAAGAATGTCCTTGACTCCGTCAGAGATGAGTAAAACGAAGCTAGTGTGGTGGATTTATGCACCTGACTGGCTTGAACATTTTGCCCTGACAAGAATTACATTTTGAGCTAATGATATGATAAGGGTCTAGATTGTAGAATATATATATATATTCAGTGTGGAGGCATAATTAAAGGGCCCTAGAATAGATAGGGCCAAAAAAATTAGAGTACAAAATATCATGGGGTAGCATTGGGATGGAAACACAGAAGTCTTAAATTATCGAGCCTATATGATTCACGATAAAGAATACTACTTAATTTATTGCACTATTTACCTTCCGACAGATATGTATAGCTTTAAAAGTGGAAAGAGGAGCACCAATCTTCCAATTATAAGATAAAGAGTCAGTGAGCTCTCTCACATTAGGCTTTGAAGCACACAATCTATGTGATGACCATCTTTGAATCCCCTCAATATATTTTGATATTGCTGTCTCTTAGTATAAATATAGATATACCATACTTTTCCATGCCCCTCTTAATTTTGCCGTTGGCATGGAAGTATTATGTCCAAGAGAAACATAGAACTATATACATTATTTTTCAATTGAAACAGTTGATGTTTTACCTTGACAAAGTGAAATGACCTTTCAAGACAAACTGAACTCTAGTATGTGGCAGTGATCGAATAGCAAACTTACGTGGCAATAAATCTGATATTCTCATATCACTAGCACCCAAATAAAATGTCTAAACTATTTGTGATCTTTTGTTCAACAAACCTTTTCTCTTTCGAATTAAAAGAATCCTTATTGTTTCTCAAAGAATTCCTTCAGGAAATTGTTTGCTCTTACCTTCACCACCTTTTTGCCATCAACATCAGTAGATGCATGACCTCACGGTGGAGCTGACTGAGAATATAGTCACAAGATTTTTTTTGAGAAAAAGAATTGGGCGAAGCCGAATCCAAGCATGGTCGTAACCTAAAACTCTTCTTTTAAACATGCTGGAACGGGAATAGCCACTATATTCTTAGCCAAATTTTCGGGGAAGAAACATAATAACATCTACTTCAAACCAAGCTCCTTGTCATTGGCAATTTAAATTAATGAAGTATTTGGGATCACATAATGCCAATCGTGATGTCTTGGGAAAAACTCTTATTCAAGCACCAAGCTTTGAATGGTTAAGCATCATCAATTATTATGTGTGTAACATAAGCATCTTATTGTTCCATATTAATTCTAAACTATTCAACCATTATTACCAAAATTAAAGACCGGAGATGCCAATAAGATGCGATATCTAAGAAATATGAATACAACCTTAACTAAGAATGGATTTGAGGAATCTAATATCAACTCTATCATTTGTTTCCAACAAAAAATTTGTGCAACTATGCTTGCTATAAGTTATGCTACGAGATGGTTTAGGATATTATGCAGTTTCCTTTCTAAAAACAAGAAAAAATTCTAGTTGGTACGTGGCTCTTCGCTATTGCAAGGTTGCAAAATTTGAGGGATGAATATAGGGAATCATGTTTCTCACCGACATCTTATGCCAGGCCTCATGTTACAACCAAAGCACTTCTAGCTGCAATTTGAAAGCAGCATGGTGAATGGCTAATCTCCTCCTTGATGAAAATCTTACCCATGGAAGCTCACATTGTAAGCAGCATGGCCCATCTCTCACAATGGAATAGGTACATGCAAACATGTTATGATTGAACGTTTCAAGATGAGCACTAACGTATAATTAGTATTACGTTTATTTGACTCTCCACTCTAATAAATTGAGTTTGTTTGACAGAACCTATGCTCATTTAATTGGATACATGTACCATCCTTCACATGAAGGAAAGTTGAGATTCAAGTCCCATGAGATGCATCTAGAATTTCAAATTTATTTAGTTTCTTGAAAGAATAGAACTTGAAATGTAATGCAGAGCTTAATACAATGAAAAGCATGCTTAGATGCAAAATAGAGGGGTAATGGAACTAAAATGGAAAGCTTGATAAAAGGAGACAGGATGAAGAAGATGAATCAGCACAAAATGCTAGAAAACTTGTCAATGCATGTTGATCACCAAGATCAAGCAGACTGGATATTGGGATATGAATTTATTGGCTCACAAATTAACCATATTATACTTTATTAGATCTGCCCACTCCAATTGCTTGACTTTTATAGCCAAGGTATTGTTGGGTCTCCTTTGTTTGGAGCTGCAGGAGCCAAATTATCCATACCCCGCATTCCAAGAAAAAAATGTCTTCTTTAAATATAAGTTTATATTCCTCATGTTAGAAAAAAAAGTTAATTCTACCTTCCCTTTTCATATGCTTCAAATTAGTTATTTTCGATAAATACTATATTTGCAAATGAGTGTAAAGAAAAACCATATATAGAAACTGTTTGGAGACCTGTAGTTGAAGTTATACTATAACTCAAGTTTATTGCAACTTAAGTTGCAGTAGTTGGCTTACAAAAAAGCTCATTTCTTATGTTGGAGGACAATTTGGAAAAAATAAGCTTTTCCAACATATATTCTGTTGAACACTTTGCAAGTGGATACCAAGTTGAAGCATTGAAAGTATACGGAGATAAGAGTGTTTTGATTGAAGAGATCGATTTTGAAGCTACCAGTGGAAAGGGTCTTGGCATAGACTTGGATAACCATGGAGAAGGAACGAGTGGCATTATAAGCCTTAAAGAGGATGGGAAAGGTGAAGAATGGGAGGGGAGGGGATAGGTGGCAGAGGAGGAGGAGGAGGCAGAGTGGAGGAGGGTGGTATAGTGAAGTTTGAGATAAAGGAGATGGCCATGGGCTTTTCGAAGGTGACAAGGGCCGGCGGCAGCATCGAGGGTGGCAGCAAGAAGGAACTAGAGCAAGATGAGATAAGAGAGAGGAAGGGGAGGTGGGGGAGGAAGAGGAGATGCCTTCTGTGGTGAAGTTTAAGACAAAGAGGTGGCAGTGGACCTCCTAAAGGTGCCAAGAGCCGGTGGTGGCAAGGAGTGACTCAAGTGCAAGAGCATGGAAGGAGAGAGGAAGGAGAGGAGGAGGAGGAGTGTAACAACCCAGGACCTCATCCAAAATAACTAGCCGGAAGGTATTGTTTAGGTTCCTTGATCTTGTATAAGTACCTAAGATCTACCCAGCGAATAACCGATGTGGGACTATACACACGCTCGCACAGATCCTCACATACTCCCCCGTTCATGCCCTGACGTCCTCGTCAGGCTAGGGGTTCAAATCTATTCAAATCTAATCATAAACACCATGATCGGTCTGTGGTCAACCTCAATGGATCCGTGCTGCAGTGTCCCCTGGTCCACATAGGTTATGGGCCAGGTCGGCTCTGATATCATTTGTAACAACCCAGGATCTCACCCAAAATAGCTAGCCGGAAGGTATTGTTTAGGTTCCTTGATCCTGTATAAGTACCCAAGATCTACCCAGCGAATAACCGATGTGCGACTAAACACATGTCCACATGGATCCTCACAAAGAGGAGATATTTTTTTTAATTAAAATACCTATTCGAACTACTACAAATAGTCCCACAATAATTTTGACTTTAAGTCAACCTAACACATGATAATCTTGAGTTGCAGCCTAACGAGCAACTTAACTTATGGTATAGTTTAAGTTGCAGGCATCTAAACAAGTAGTTGGCTTACATGATTTAATTAGATAGAAGGAAGAATTTCTTTAACCTGTTCAACTCGATTTTCTCAAAAGAAAATTAGAAGAAGATGATAGAATTACCAAAATAGGGCTTAAATCTCTTTTTCTATCATCCACACGGGGCTATTTATAATATTATTGAGGTCTTCCCTTTCACAATTCGAGATAGATTCCTCTTCTAATTCGAATAGGGCTAGATCTCCAAAAATAAATATGACTAATAGAAATAATTAAGAAAAAACTAAAATTTTATTGGAGGTAGATGTCAATTTCTATATTAACTTTTTTGCCTTCTGTGGCTGCACCTAATTCTTCACGGATTAGAAGATAACATTCGATCCAAATCATTTTCGAAAAGAAAAGTCGATCTGATCAACCCGTTTTGGAGCCTAAATGATGTAATTCATGTCCGATTCGACCTCTTATGGTGTTAATCTAAAGTTGTAGATCTCGAAAAACAATCTTTTTTAAAAAAAAAAAGGATTATCTCAATCGGACGTCGTATGACCAAATTATGGTCTTTTGAAATTTAGCATACAATTCGACTTTCCGATGTGATGGATCTTGTCTTGTTCTATCTGTAGTAGCTAAAGTATTTCACATCGAGTCTGAAGATTCTTCTAGATCATCATATTTGTAATTTGGAGCTGCATATAACTCTAGTTATAGAAATCTAAATAGCCTCCTAATGTAGGACACATACATCTTCGTTTTAAGATGGTCATTCACACGGAATTGTGTAGATTATATGCAACGCGCAAGTATGGGGCTTTCATATTCTCTACACCTAAACCGTTAGACAGCTAGATCAAAATTCCAACAATAATCCTCACCTTCGATCAACTGTTTCTAACTCCTTTCGTTAATCTTTGAGATCCTAGCATGTAAATCCATGTGAAATGAATGACAAGAAAACCATAGCCCACCATCAAATTAACCAAGGCTAAAATTTTTGGCCAATACCACACTAATCGTGAAGTGGCTGTCAAAGAAAAGACCACCAGTAAAAATCATGGTCATCTCAATTTCGCGACCGTTGAAACCTCAATTTATCACTGCAACGGTTCGGCTTCTAATGGGCGTACAAAAATCGTACATTTATTTTTATTTTAAATCCTCTCTTTGCCTTACCGTTGAAGGCAGAGACTCGACGACCGGTTTCGGAGCGCGTTTGCTATATAAGAGGGAAAGAGCCTTTGGAGACCGTGTCACGCCGTCCCCCCACCCCGCACCAAAACCCCCAAACCAGCTCATTTCCACCCCGGCGAGAACGAAGAAAGCAAGAAAGACAAAGAAAAAAGCAAAAAGAAAACAATAAGGCGAAGAAGAAGAAATCAAAATTCCAGGACCTCTCCAGTGGGCGGTGGCGGTCCGGCGAGGGTTCCGCCGCCTCCCGATCCCCCCCACCGGCGAGCCGAGGAGCCTCGGCCTCCGCGGCTCGCCCACCACCATGCCCGCCACCACCCTCTTCCCCTTCCTCTTCCTCACCCTCCTCCTCCTCCTCCTCGTGAACACCGCCCGCCCTGAGGGTCTCGGAGGTGCCGAAGACGACGCCTGCCCCACTGTCCTGCTCTCCGACGGCAACTCGTCCACCTCCACCTTCTCCTCCTCCTGCCCCATCAACTGCTTCCGGGCCGACCCCGTCTGCGGCGTTGACGGCGTCACCTACTGGTGCGGCTGCCCGGAGGCCGCCTGCGCCGGCGTCCGGGTGGCCAAGAGGGCGCCCTGCCAGGTCGGTAGCGGCGGCAGCGGCCTCGTCTCCGGCCAGGCCCTCCTCCTCGTCCACATCGTCTGGCTCATCGTCCTCGGCTTCGCCGTCCTGTTCGGCTTTCTATGAATCAATCGATCAAGTCGCCTTCGTACCGATGGCCGCCATCGCCCTCCCCACCCGTGCAGCCCCAACTAGATTCCGATGCCTCGAGGCGCCGGTGAATTTCCTTTCACTTCTCATCCAATATTTCTTTCGTTCTGTAGTCTCTTTTCTTTTTGCGCTGAGCAGACGGAGGAGGAGGAGGAGAGCATTTGATCTCATTCGTTGGGCGGCTGAACTTTGCATCTGCTATGTTTCTATACTCGCATCGAAAGAGTATATGATCATGTATCAAAAAAAAAAAAATCTGGTTCTTTAGATCAGAGTTTCTCTTTTGATAAATTTTCTTTTACTTTCATATTTTTTTTTTATTGATTCATAATTTTGTTGTGGAACTAGATCTATTTGATAGTTGGATGAGAAATATTGCACAAAAAATGTGGATGTGAAAAGAATATGGATGCATTTTAATGAATCAAGGCATTTTTCTTTTCCTTAAGCATTAAGAATTCCTGAAGGGTAAGAAAAGAGCTTGGCTTTTGTTGGAAGGTTTGGGCCCCTTGGTGTCATTTGTTACTTGTTATTGTCTGATATCATAATTATCAAGCTATATCATGGGTTAGCTCTAAGAATTCTCATTCTCCTTTGCATATCTCTTTTCTTTTAAGAATTGACTATCAGCCTAACATCAACCCTTCACCTATTTGTACATTGATTCTCGACACTAAATATAATCATATTGAACAAATTATGTGAGTTCAATTTTTGAAAAAGGAAACGAGCAATCTCATTAATTCATCACAAAGCTAGATTGGTGTAAGTTCATCAATAGGTTATATGTTTCAGCTAATTAAATGTCAGATGATATGGTATTATGTTATGATGTGCTCTGTAAAGGTTATGATATAATGTGATATAGGTCTCTTCTTTATGAAGACAATAACTATTAGTTCTTTGATAAATGCCTTGCCATGTTTTGCCATTGGAATCTTATTTTTTTTAAAATTCTTACCTTACATGATTCATATGGTTTTCCAAAGCTTCTACAAATGAAAAATAGTTGTTATCAATAATATAGCATTTATATTTGCTATAAGCAAGGTTTTAAATACCATGGGACGGGAGCATCTACGTTTCTTCATAGAATAAGAAGCCCCTTGTCCCGCCTTGTCCACGTCGAGTGTTGTCCCTGTAGGCATATGCTGCAAGGAACTTCGGAATTCGGATACCTAAAGGGTTCGATACGCATAATCTTATTTTATCCGAGTCTGTCATTGCACACCTCTCTTTGAAGGTACCAAAATGGTGTGATCTTTATTTGCATTGTTGATTAGTCTTTCTCAATTTAGTGTATAAGTACAAAAAAACCATTCTTTACAAGATAAGGTTTTTTGTATGAAAGAAAAGAAGAAGAATTTCTTCTTATTTTTTGGTCGGGCCTATTTCTCGAATTCTCTAGGATCACAAGCGGAATGCTAAGCAAGGGTGAGGATTTCTTCTTCTTTCCTTTATTCCTTTCTTTCTTTTCTCTTGTTATTCTGCCATGTAGATGGGTGACGGAGACCTCCCCCACCCTAACCCCTCCCAATTCTCACAAGACACCCCCTTGTCTTACCGAGATTTAAGACCTTGGCTGTAAATATCAAATGGCCTGAAGAGCATAGTTGTCATCGACAATTAGACCCATATATGGAGATTCAATCTACAAGGGCTCTAATGCAAAAAAGAAGTAGAAATGCGCTCCACGTTTTTCCAAACAAGATGCTTCTTATCCTGTAACTTTCTAGCCTTTTTAAACAGTAGTACGTACATATGTAGTTATTAGTAATAATAAGATCTACAGGATAAAAGGCTGATTAGGGATTAGGAATTTTAAAGAACAAAGAACAGGCTGATCGGTTCCATGATGGAAGGTGACAGGGAACCATGTTCTAGCTAGCCTTCAAGTGCATTGCAAACACAGGACTGGAAAGATTAACCCATAGATAGAGGCCATGTAAAGCTGCCACTGACGGGTCTCTCAATTTTCCAACTTATTGGTTTAAGAATTACAATCATTTAAAACTTAAACGAAGTTCAGCACTTAAATTACAATTCTTGTGACTTAAGTTCCAGCCATCACTCAGAAGTTTAAGAAAAATAAATACAGTAAACCTAATCTTAGTTTGAGAGGTACTACCCCGCAAACAAATTGGGTCTATCCTTGCACTTGTCCTTCTCATCTTGGCTCTCTTCACTATCTAAAAGTCATTGGAACCTAAAGCATTATTATCTAGCATATTGCATACTGAGAACACCTAAATAGACAAACAGATATTTTGCCAAAAAAATAAGGGGAACTTAGATATAGTAAAGCCAATAAAGAAGAATCATCTTCCTAGTCCCATCTTTGCATTAGTTACATTGGATAATAAATATCATTAATATAGTCTTTATTTTGGATAATTAATAGAGCTCTTATATCTATTCTATTTGATTATATATTTTATTATCTATTATATCTATTATCTACTATATATAATTAAAATGGAGGCTCAACGTGTGCTGGGCTCTTCATTCACCAAGTAGATACCCATATTAATAATATTATTAATATGATTTCTATTTTAGAAAATAATTAGATTCTTCTGTCTATTATTTTGTATTCTATTTCTATAATCTATCTATTATATCTATTCTATATTACATTTTAAAGCAACTGAAGAAAAAAAAAACAAAAGTTGTCCTAAAGTAGAAGCTTTGATTGAACAATGTTCTTCAGTTGCTATGTAGACACCCATATCAAATCATGCTATTCATATAGAGATCGTTATTTTGGATAGTAAATAGTGCTCTTATTTAATAAAGTTTTTTTATCAAAATATATCAATATAAATCATTAATAAGAAGCTTAGTAACTTATTAAATCATATTAAATAAAAATTTTTATAAGTTCTACTAAATTAATATAGAAATTAGTGATATTATTAATAATCATATTTACTTAATATATGTTGATATTAAATTCATTAGTACATAACCTGCTCATATCTTGTGCGATTGTTAGATTGCACTAATATTTTATTAATTTTTATTATATTTTTATAATTATGATCTTACTTAAAAGTGAAAGTACAATAACTAATAACCTTTCTATGTTGTATTTAAATAGATGTGGTAATTTTTCATTTCTTATTATACATAGATTTGATCATGATCTTATTATTTTATAATAATATATTATTTTACTATATTGATATATATATTATTTAAATTTCATATAGTGATAAAATATTATAATATTAATATCAAACTTTATTTTAAAAAATAATTAGGCTCTTATATCTATTTATTTCTAGTCTATTTTTGTTATTTATTCTATTATATCTATTTTATATTATATTTCAACAATAGTTAAAAAAAGAAGAAAAAGTTGTACCTTGCGAGAGTCATTAGATTATGCTAATATTTTTTTATTATATTTTTATGATTATGATCTTAGTTAAAGGTAAAAGTATAAGCAACTAATGACCCCAATATATCATAAATATCTTCTCTAGATGCAATACTTTTCTATTTTTTTATTTTATGTAAATTGAATTATGATTTTATTATTTTATGATAAAATATTATTTTCTATCATTAGGTGTATATATACTATTAGAATTTTGTATATGCATAGCATATCAAAATATTAATACCAAAAATCTATTTTACAAAATAATTAGGCTCTATATTCTATTCTATTTTTGTTATTTATTATATTATATCTATTTTATATTATATTTGAAAAATAGTTTAAAAAAGAGAAAAAAACTACACCTTGTGTATTACATGGGTTTTATACTAATATATATTAGCTTGTGTATAGTTCTCCATGCCCCACATAAATACCAGCATTAATAATGTTGAATTAATGTGCTCGGCCATCATTAATGTTCATTGCTTAATATGAAACAAAATTTGGCTATCGAAACCTTTTATTAATTATAATATGTTATATTATCATATTGCATTTCAAAAGGAGTTGGCAAAAAGAAAAAAAAAAGGCCAGCATTAATGACAACAATATCAATGACAAGGGTTTTTAATTGAAGGTTTAGCTTATGCAGAGTTCACTATTTGCTATTAGATGCTGATATTAATGATGGAAGTTTCTACTCGTCAATCATTAAAGTTCGTTGCTTAATATACTATAAACATTTGACTATTAAATTTTTTTTATTTATTATAATACTATATGATATTTTAAGAACGGCCAAAAAAAGAAAATATCATCAATGTAGCTAATCTTAAATGTATCTTCGCAGAGTCAATTGTTTTAGGGCATGACATCATGGATGTAGTGTATCTCAAAGAATTCAGAAAAGATTATATCCTGATCCTTATACTTGACTTGCTTTGCTCCCTTATGATTTGAGTTCTCATCTTTCTCTACAATAGGGCAGAAATCGATCAGATATGGATCGGATACTAGTATAGTCATATCCATATTTATTTTGTTCAACCAATACTAATACAGTTACGGATGTTAGTCGAATTTAAAAAATTATATCCATATTTATTTTAAATAGATCCAAATCCAAATCGGATACTGGAAATATGGGTATAAATTCAAATATAAATCGGATAATTAAACTTTATGATCACAGAATTAAAAATACTACTAGGTGGATAATATATCAAGTTAATGTCATGTTAATATGGATATTTATTTTTCTTAAATTAATGTTCATAAAGTGCTATATAAAATTAAATAGGGTTACAAATAAAATCAGATATTCGGATGTGGATCGGATAGTTGTCCATCCATATCCATATCCATTTTTCTTTGATGGATATGGATAAGAATATGGATATTAGTCGGATGCTCAAATTTCTATTTATATTTGAATAGTTTTGAATATAATTTCAAATACAAAAATGGATATAGATCAATATTATTTGATCCATTTTCACCCCTACTCCACAACATAGAATAATAGGACCAAACTCAAATCAAATCCAATCCCTTAACAAAATATGACTCGAAACAATTTTATTATTAATTGGTCAGACATCTCCGGACCTCAATTGACCAAAATATTCAATCCAAAAATAATTTGAAATAGATCAAATTAAATTATTTTACTCAAGGACTCCTGTTACTTGAGGAGGAAGTCTACCACAAGCAATACAATCAAGTTCGAACTGATGACACCACTGAAGAAAAACAAATTGGATTGCCCAATCTCTTCATAAAAATTGCTGAAGCAATACAAAATTCTTATGCAGGCACAATTATACAGCCGCCGTGTAACTCTCCAAATGAAATTGTAATCGATAGCTTGTCATGTTAAGCTTGTGTACGAGATTAGAAATTCTAAAAAATCAATCTCTATCAAGTTGAGTACTTAATGGCTCGACTCAACCCTTTTCGCTTTTTTTTTTGTTTGTTTTTTTTTCTTTCTTTTTTTTTGTACAAAACCCGTTTTCTTCTGGTTACCCGGTTCTAATTGCATCCATGCTTCGCTGTGGACCTGTGGTCATAGTTTCCTTAACCTCTGGCTCGAAGTTTGCTTAGCCTAATCGTCTCCCCATCCGTTCTCGACCACTCGATAGAACTAGAAGGATCCTTCGAACCTCCCAATAAAAGGGCAAAAAGATTCCGCCGCCGTCAGTATCCTATCGAGATCACAGAAGGATAGGGAGGAGAACAAAAACCAGTCACCCGGAGCACAGCACCGGAGCCAAGTCGCCCCACCGTAATCCTCCACCAAGATAACCGCATCTAACCATCGATTTCTGTCTTCTTTACTAGTCTGAATTTTGTTTTTAACTGTATCCGATGTTCTTTAATTGTTTGCAATCTATGTTCCTGATTTTTGTTTGGTGGTGAAATTCTTATTTCTTCGGAGCCTTGTTCGGAGCCTTATTTCTGGACTCATTCTTTCATCATCATCTACAATTTCTCATCTTATGCTTCCCAGGAGGGGACTTGGGGGCCAATTCTTTGTATTTAACCCCACAAGTTGTCCAGGATACCCACAAGATTTAAAAAGATAAAACCTTAGAAGTAATAAAATGGGTAGGAAGTTTGGAGTTCTTCTATCGGATAGTATGAGATGCTTGACCTTATGGGGCACGGATATATGGTATATGTTTAAACAGAGCATTTTTTCCCTAAGTATTAGTTGTGCGCTGATAGATAGTTTGTTACATCAGTATCAAGATTTCCAGAGCAGTTGTTATATCCCAATCTGAAAGATCAATCTAAGAATTGCTTTCTTTACATGATTGACAGTGATTTTTTTTAGCAAATTGAGGTGGGATCGTAGCTCCCATTTAATTTAAAAAAATGGTGTTACCGTGTCCATCTAACCTTGCATTCTATATTTTGGCGCTTAAACATTCCAACTATATGCCCAAGCAATTTTGTTTTTTTTTACTTTTGTGTTTGTGCGTTTGCGCGCGCATATGAGAGAGAGAGAGAGAGAGAGATGAACCTGGTTCATCTCTAATCAATAGGATGTAGCATTTTTCCTGGCAAGAATATTCAATTCATATAAGAGAGAACTTTCAATTACAGTTACAAGGAACTAAATTAATTGTATCGCAGGAGTTGTTTAGGCCTTTTTTGCTTTAGTTGTTGAGTAATGGTTAAGATAAAGCATGATCTTTGTCTCAGTGGAAGGAAAAAGCTCACGACTTGGTGTGCCTGTTACACAATTTTTATTGTGTACATCTTAATATTTGTTACTTGAGTAAAATTTAATAATAATATTCTTGGTGCATATACTGGTATCCACTGCATGTTACATTGTCCTTTTTTATAGTTGCAGATATCTTAGCAATGGACACTGAAATTGGTAGTGGAGATTGTCTAGCTTGGGCTGCAAGAGATGCTTCTGGAACTCTTTCACCCTACAGATTCAACCGCAGGTGCACTTGTTATAGCGTATGACTTCTTGCTTTTTCCCCCCTTAACAACAGAAAAGATAGATCCAAGATTCTTGTATTTGCACATTATTTTTTACTGAAGTTGTATTGTTGATTTCAGATGGGCATCTTAAAAAATGGACATGTAAGATTATGCAATATGATGTATGCAATTGTTCAACCGTATAATATAGTTATTAATCAGACCGGTCCTGGTTTTTACATGCCGAATTGTAGTCATTTGATTTTTTTCCCTTGGTGTCATATATTTACCATGTACTCTTCCAAATCTTAGCAGCATGAAACTTTACTTTGGGTGGTGGACTCGCTTCGGAATCTCTCTGGAAATTCATCCCTGGTACCCTCTTTTGAAATGATTTCTTAATCAAAATAGTTTTAAGAGACCCACTTCACCGCACCCGCACCCAAATCTGCTCCTGCATCAGCACCCACCTCAGGTAACTAAGTTCCAGATAACACTACAAGCTTAATTTGGATTCTGCTGAAAAATTGTATTAATATTTATGTCATGCAGAATCATAGCATATGTTTGTTATACTTTGTTGATTTATCAATCTTCCAACCAGTAATATGAGAACCAAGATAGTCCAAGTCTATGCTTCAAGGTAAATTGGTATTCTTTATTTGATTTTGAAATCTGTAAATACTATTTTTGTGGCCAATGGATGTTACCTCTTGAATCAAGCATCCGGGATACATGGATAATAATTGTAAAGGTGCTTAAAATTATCTTAATTTCATCATGTTTCTTATTCAGTCTTCTGTATGTGCATAAGAACTGTTCTTAATTTATATCAATTAGATGATTCTTGATTTATTATGTTAATCGGTAGTCTTTTCTAAGGTATGACAATCATTGTAAAATACTTGTCTCAAAACTATCATGAACCATTATTAATCTCCTCTCCAAGTCATGCAGAGTTGTTGGAAGAGATGATGTTCATATAAAAATAACACATTGTGGAGTTTGTTACGCTGATGTCATTTGGACTCGAAATATGGCTGGTGACTCAAAGTACCCATTGGTTCCTGGGTATGTTTTCGTTTACTCAACTATATTGATAGTTTTCGTTTGCCAAAAACTGTATTAGTAATGAGTGAATTATCTGCTTCAAATTTTACTATCATAATGCCACATGTGAAATTTGCTGGTCCTAGCAAAAAAGTATGCTAATAGAACTAGAAAGATATCTTGATGGACGTTTTAAGAATACATATTTTTCTACTGCTATTAAAGATACCTGTTCAATTCTATCATGAACAAGATTTTGACAATTGATATGCTAATACCGCTTGATGATCCAATTTTGACTTAAAAAAAAAAAATTGGAGGAAAAAATTTGTTGCCTAAGAAGTGGTCTAAAAGTTGATTGATAATTGCCTAAAATATGTGAGACAAATTCATGGAATAGTGGACTAGTGTTCTTATCTCTAATTAATAGGACAAAAGGTGGCCACAGGGTATTTGTATGAACATGAACCTATCTATTTTACAAAAGAAAAAATATTGCCAAGATGTATGTATCTTCCTATGAAGTAGTCATCAGAAGAAGCATGTTTGACATTTCCTCTTTACTTTCTGTCAAGGTAAATTCATATACTTGCAATGACGAAAATGTATGCTTAGATACTTCATTCTGGTTTGGTTGGGCCTACCAAGTTTCAAGTCAACAATTTTAGCTGGAGCTTCAAAATATCAGCAAGAAACTTAGAAAAAATAATAGAAAAAATATTAGGTAAATAAGGGAAAAAAGACCAAGAAATCATATTTTATATAATTTTATAGCATATTATATTGTTTGTAATATTCAGAGTTATGGTTTTGATGTTTTCAGGCTGAAATTAAAAAATATAAAGAATCATAAAAATTGATAAAACCAATAAAAATGCTAAAGAATTGTGTTACATTCAATTATTTAATGTTAATTTAATCCTTAAATCACCTCACAATGTTAATATTGTGAAAGTTAACTATACTGATATAGAATGACATATCAATGTGAAATTGGATATATTGATCTCCAATTTGGGTGGCCTACAATTGATTTTTAAATCATTAAATCTTTCATCCAAAATTCAACATCTCTTTGTCTGTGTGTGTATCTGTGAGAGAGAGAGAGAAAGAGAGAGAGAGGCATACTTTTGGTATACACACAAATATATATAAATAATTATAGTTCCAACGACCAACCAGGAAGCAGTATCTCATCTGTATGGCATTTGCATAATGCATCAATACATCTACAAATATTCTGAGAATATATTTTGATTGAGTTTCTTCCTAGCATTAGGCAAGAACCTATGATATCTAAAACACTAAATATGCATAACGAGATTGTGCGTATGAAGTTTAGAGAAATTATAGAGCAAGCCTTCCTCTAAACTAAGAAAAAGTATAATGATAAGGAAAGAAAACAAAAAAAAACTTTGTAAGGAAGATATGAATCTCCCAAGTAGAGTTGCAAGTTAAAAGCTTATTTTGGTCTGGCCTTGCTGGTCCGTAGCAGGTCTGAATTGATATGAGGCTAACAAGGTCTGGCTTGATCCACTTTAGAGCCTGATTCTTTGCATCCCTGACCCTACTTGAATGAGGCCTGACCTACGAGCCCTAACACAGTTCAGGCCTACTAACACTCCTAGGTGATGCAGTCAGTCCAACAATTCTGATAAAAGAATTATGAATAGATGTCACATCTAGAGCTTCAAAGTTGGTAGGTAAAGTTTGATAAAAAATTTCTCTTGTTTTTGTAAAATGAATTTTGAAAAGCGAGTATAAATGCAAACAAATGAGATAAATGGAACATTAAAGTAGTTTGGCAATATCACAACATATACACTTATGTTGGCCTGTATTACATGTAATTGAAGTGTCCTCGAATAGGAATTAGAAATTACCAGGGGAATGATTTTATGTTGCATACAGTTTGAATAGGCCAGCTAGATGAAGATGGCGGGTATAGTTCAGGAGCTGTTTGGCATTGTAATTTAGCTATTGAAAATGCTTAGAAATAAACTAGATGATTTGTATAGATCAAGGTTCACCGAACCAGTACTGAAGGTCTTATTAGTTGGCGATTATTTAGCATGTTATGGGTCTGTACCATGCCATTCTTGGGTGTACCAAAACAGAGAGCCGAAGAGGGAGGAGAAAGAGGAAGAGAGAGAGAGATGGGCTCAAATCCGGTGAGAGAGAGGGAGGGAGGTGAGGGAGGAAGGGAGGGAGAGTAGGGGGAGGGAGGAGGAGAGAAAGAGAGGCTTGGATCTAGTGTGTGTGTGTGAGAGAGAGAGAGAGAGAGGGAGAGAGCAACTTACCTAGCCAAGGACCTCATCGTCATTGTTGTCGTCGTCGTCGTCAAACCAGCCAGGGGTGGAGGGATTTTGGGGTTAGGGTTTCGAAACGGTGGAGGGGAAAATGAGATAAAGAGGGATGAGTCAAGCAATTTTATATGTTGAATCAAAGGGGAGGCTTGAACTATGCTGATAACCGATCGGTCTGATTCTGTATGTCCCGAACTTGCCAGTTTAGCACGGTTCGACTAATCTTGGTATAGACAACAACCCAAATGAATAGTTCATGAATGCTTAAGTGTGAAGTAGATTCTTAAGCATACACACGCGGGAAACAAAGAGTACTCGGTGGATTGAATAGGGTCATTTTCTAAGAGGTAACGAAATGAAGAATCAATATTTTGGAATTCCATCCATTTGACGGTAATCTTGAGGACTATGAACAATCTTCCACCTATTTCTAAGGCCTTGTTCATGGAAAATATGCTTAATATTGAGTTATAGAGTTTGTTGATCATGGTAATTTTTTAATCGGCTTGCTTGCCTCTAAATTACAAATAAAAGACAAGTGATGATCTTTGTTCAGTAGTGACTTGCACTATTCTCATGAATACTAGTTTATAGCTGTTCCTCAATAATCCCAATAGGAAATATTAAGGGGTTGTAGAGTCAATACTGAATTTAAAAGAAAAGAAATTTGCTCTACTAATGCACTACATGTTTTTCATGATGGATCCTGCATCTTTGGTTTAAAACTATAGCTTAGAATTTTAGAAAGTTATACAAACTTTTGTCATTTCACAAAAATGAAATGTTGAGAATGTGCTTAGTTTTGTTGCCTCTGTTGTGACAATGGGAATTTCTGTAAATGCAAGAACTGCTTATGTTAAGTTTGTGGGAAACAACTATTTCTGTACAGACTGATTCTCATCATATTGGAATAAGGAGACATGATTAAATTTTTAGACTTTAAAAATAAATGTGCATGCAAGAAATAAACTCCCTCAGAATGTTAGATAGAAATTTAATATATCTCAGCAATTTGGTAGAGAGTCTTGATACAAGTTGTATGATATGAAAGGTCAGTGCATAATCAGTTTGCTTAGGTCAACCATTATCCAGTAATATATCCTAAATTGAAGTTTGAAAGACATGACGGAAAAATCAGTGAACCATTGAGATTAATTCCTAGATTGATAGGATTGACATGGACAACTACGTTCAAGGTGAGGCTAGCATACTTCAGAGATCACGATACCTCTTGGTTACCGTCTAGTCATGAGTCCTGACCTCCTCCCAAGGAAAAAAGTGGGCACTTGATTTCTGATTTGAAAATTATTAAAAAATTGGAAAGTTTAGAAGCATACTAAAATGTTGGTTAAGGTTCTAGGTTTGAGATTACAAGCACAAAAATGTTTTTTATGTGCACTATAAATCAGAAGAAGTTTTATTCCATATAATATAAGCTGCAAGTTCTCACTGCAAAAAGCTAGCACAATATACAACATATTGCACTTAATATAAAAAGGATGGTGTTTTTTCTTTTAAGAAGCCGTTATACATACTTATACTCAAGGAAAATGTCACCTTGTCCATCTGCCTTCCATCACTTGAGCTTTAATAGGCCAATCTTGACTCACTCAATGGAAGAAGAGAGATCAGTGGAGGTATATATGATGTCTGAAATAACGGTAGTATACGAATTGCAGAACAGATTTTCCTATTTAATTTTATACGATGCACCACTAACTTAAATAGAGCAACTGTATTGCTGATTCACATAGTCTTCATATAAGAGAAAAGATGAAAACTGCGATATATATTAGAAAATGATTTCTTTGTTTCCAAAAAAGAATGATTAAATATTAGGAAACAATTTCAACAACTTAACAACATGTGTTACTTGTTTTATTTTTTTACAAGATTATAAGACATTTTCCAAAATTATGTATTTGTGTGTTAATATTTGGCTATCTATGTTTCAGGCATGAGATTGTTGGAATTGTCACAGAGGTTGGTTCCAGTGTTAAAGGTTTCAAAGTTGGTGATCATGCTGGTGTTGGCACGTATGTTGATTCATGTGGAGAGTGCGAGTACTGTAATGATTTTCTAGAAGTTCATTGTTCAAAAGGAGGAACTCTCACTTTCAATGCTGTTGATTCAGATGGCACTGTCACGAAAGGGGGATATTCCAGCTACATCATAGTTAAGGAGAGGCAAGTTACTTTTCCTCAGCTGAAATTTCTTCATTTCTGTTATAGATTTTAACAATATTATAGTACAAAAGCATGGCAAATAATGACCATAAGTTAAAGTCTTCTTTCTTGACAATCTAATGTTATTATCTATTTCTCTTGGAATACATCTTCTTCAACTTTATTGACTAGTTTTAAAAATGTTAGATGGGGTTCTTATTTAAAAGTTTCATGGTCCTTGTGTTTTCAAGATGATCTATTTAATGGGCAGTATGTAAAAGAAATAATTGCAGAGCACTAACAAACTTTGGATGATACTAGTTCAGTAGAACTGAATGTAGACTGCAATATAAGTTGTGGTGGATGAGTATGTTGACATGGAACTTTCTGTGAATATCAGTCCTGTCATCTTGGATATGTCATACAAGAAAACAGAGTAGTATCAAAGATTTATTAATGAAGTTTGGCATGGTAGATCAGTCCAACTGGTTCTCTTGAATGTTGTGCAGTCTTCAAATGTCATTGAGAGATTAGAGAAAATTCATAGGACTGTAACTAAAACAACAGCTGATAAACGTCAGATACTAAATCACTGGTTGATAGAGCATTGGTGGTCCTCCTGTATAGGATGAGCATTGCATACATGAAAGCATTAATTTGAATATGTGACAAAGGAGTAGGAATATAATCAGAAAGGAGTGCATCTAAGGAATTCTAGGCATTGTATCAATTGTGGATGAGTTTATAGATTATAGACATCTGCTGCTGCTTTATTTGCTTCAAGAGATCAGTCAAATCCTAGTCTAGCATTCCACGTGATAGTGAGACAAGCATAGACGTAAGAGGAAATATTGTGAACAACTGTGGAAGTCTTTAAACTGGCACTTAGGGGTTAGCTTTCAGATATTGACCATCAAGAACCTTAAGGCATGGAATGTATCAAACTATTGATTTTGTAGGACATCATTATGGTAGATAGATGGAAATTTACATGCGTTAATTTACATAAAATATCCTGGATATTGACTAGAACACCACCAATGCTGGTCCTAAGCCCAATAGAAGAAGTTGGGAGTAAGAAGCTCAAGTTATGAAATGAAGCCTAATTTGATATTCGTAAGTGATGGAATGTTTATAACTAATGCTGGTTTTGCTTGGCCACGGATGCAGGAATTAGATCAAACACATATCCAAGGGTTTGACTCGAGAAGTGGAAAAAACGATATATGGGGAACCATAGAAATGGAAGTAATTTTAACTAGATATTATTCGTTAAATACTTCCAATATACATGTACTTTTATCCAAACTTCCAAATTAATTCAAGAATATGAGAAACATGAATCCTCTGCAAGGCTATTCTAATCCTTGATCAGTTTCTAAAAGGAACAAGAGCCCATTTCTAATGGTATTATGGTGGGTCAGACTTATTTTTGGAAGAGTCCAACTTTTCTCCACTTTTTAAAAGCTAAAACTGAAAATTTTGATAACTTGATGCATAGCAAATTCAACACATTCTTTGTGCTGGACCAATTGTCCATGCCAAATGGATGACTTGAGGAAGTAGTATCTTGGAGAGGTTTGGATACTGCACCAAATGAGGACAAAATGATGGATAACTTATAAGATGTTATAGGCATATGCAATAAATATTTGAGGGGATTATGATAATTGAGTGGTGCTTGAATCTGTGCTAAAAAGGATTAGAAAGTTGAGGGAAAGACCTATGTTGATATAAATTCTTTGAGCTGGATGCAAGTGCTCATGTAAAAGCGATGAGTTCATCAGGATGCAAAACTAAGGATAAAGAGAGGAACTAGTGTATTGGACACTGCATGAACATTATGACAAATGCGGACAAAGTGATGGACAACAAATAAAAATGTTATATGCATGTGCAATTTATCTCTGAGGAGGTTGTGACATGGAGTGGTGCTTGAATCTGTGTCAAAGGGTCATGTAAGATAAGGAAAATATTGCTAATATGGATGATAATTTTGCAAAAGGAGCATATAGGGGTGCTTGAAGTTGAAGCAAAACCCAAGCAATTAGAATAAAATTTAAAGGTTTCGGTTATAGTTGTAATTAATCTTTCAGATAAACCAGTCTTTCTCTGTCTCTCTTTCTCTCCATCTGAGATTATGATTCCATAAATCTTACTAAAGAGATTTTTTTACTAGCAAAGGTGCTTATAGGGGTACTCGAAGAAAATCCCAAGCAGTTAGAGTAAAATTTAAAGGTTTTCATTGGTTGTAATTGGTTTTCCAGACTAACCAGTCTCTCTCTGTTTTTATCTCCATCTGAGATTATGATTCCATAAATCTTATAAAGACATTTTTTTACCCTATTTTTTTGTGTTAGAAAATCTTTGGGCTTTTGAAGTTGGCCTGAAATGGATAGTCAGTTAAATTTAATAAGTGAACTTACTAAGTGTGCGGTATAAGTGGTGCCGTGTTACCTAAAGACAATTTTATCAGCTTGAAATTCTGCCACCGAGAGTCTAAAAGTGTGCTACTTACAGTAATGCATGGGGACAAAATCCTTACTGTCATACTGACATGTGTGATTTCTTTCTGTTAAATGTCATTAGTATATTCACTTGACTAGGTAGTGATGCGACTTTGTAATTCAAAGGTCCAAGTTAAACAAATGCATGACAAATATTTAGTTGCACATTAGCCATATGTGCTGATGTTGTTTTATTGGTTGGGAGTGGATAGGTACTGCTACAGGATACCTGACGGCTTCCCATTAGCTATGGCAGCACCTTTGCTGTGTGCTGGAATCACAGTGTACACTCCCATGATGCGCCATAAGATGAACCAACCAGGCAAATCTCTTGGAGTTATTGGGCTAGGTGGCCTTGGTCACATGGCAGTGAAGTTTGGAAAAGCTTTTGGTTTGAAAGTAACAGTGTTCAGTACAAGTGAATCCAAGAAAGAAGCAGCACTAAAACTTCTTGGAGCAGACAAATTTGTGATCTCATCAGACAAGGAGCAGATGGAGGTAAAAACAAATCGCCGTACATCTTTAACACACCTTCCTGTGGCTCAAGCTGCTTATTTGAGTTGTTGGGAGGGTTGAATATAAAGTGCGTCATTCTCTATGAATATGTGGTGAAGTAACTTAAATTCGGTCGGTCCCCAAAACTTTATTGGATAATTAAAGCTATCAAAATTATCACAGTTTCCTGTTTTTTCTTTTATAGTTTTTTAGTTAGTACTGTAGCACAACCCCACCAATTCACCGAGATGAACTTGTGGTCTCAATTTGGAATTATGTTTCACACTAAGATTCTTCTGTTTAAATCATTAGCCTCTTTTTTTTTTTGGAGCGAGAGAAAACCCTCTGTTTATTTTGAAAAGAAATATACAGAATTATCTTAAATCATTCAATTTTTTTTTCTCGAGAATCATAGACACTTTTGTCATGAGGAAGGTAATCAAATACTGTAGAGATCACTACTACTACACTACTGATAATTTTGGGAAATGGATTTGCACACTGCTGGCTTCTAATGTAGTCTTTGTTGCAGTCCATGACAAAATCCCTGGACTTCATCATTGACACTGCTTCTGGTGATCACCTCTTTGATCCTTACATGTCACTGCTGAAGGTTGGTGGAGTACTGGTCCTAGTGGGCTTTCCTAGTGAAGTCCGCCTGCATCCTGGAAGTCTTAGCTATGGTATCTTCTTGTTCTTCAAAGGAATTTTTTCATTCTAGTGGTCTTTTTTTCTATTTCAAGGAAAGAAATTTTGATATTGGCTCCAAGTTCTTGCCATATTTGATGACAAATTACTTTTGGTAGCTTCAAGAACTATTGCTGGGAGTTTGACCGGTGGTACCAAAGAGACACAAGCAATGCTGGAATTCTGTGCAGAAAACAAAGTATACCCAGAAATTGAACTCATTAACATTCAGTACATAAATGAGGCACTTGAGAGGCTTGTAAAAAGAGATGCGAAGTATCGTTTCGTGATTGATGTTCAAAACTCTCTCAAGTGATGCAAAATAAATAAGGTACTGCATGGAGCTTCTCCAGACTTCGTGATTGATATGCAAAACTCTCTCAAGTGATGCAAATTAAATAAGCTACTGCATGGTGCTTCTCCAGGCTTATATAAGTCGCTGTTTATGTGTTTTCAGAAATATGGACACTTAATAATGATATTTTTGTAACTGCTGGTGGGAAAATATGTTTAAACTTTGCACATTTGCTGCCAGTTTTTCACTTTTATGTAAATAGTTATGTTTTTATGCCCTTTTTCTTTATGGATTATGTGTTATTTGATTTGTTCTTTACATCCTCCGGTCTTTGTTGTAAAAAAGCTTTTGGACAGAATTCATATTTTGTTGGATTTTAAATTTAACATTCTATGGTTTGAGGTTCTTCTGTCTATCCTGGATGACAGTGGAAAAAAAAAACAAACAAAAAAAAATGGGCAAAACATACAAGAAATCCTCGACTGGCTGTGCCAGAGGCACATCCGCAGATTGCATCGGGTAAATTTGTGAGAACAAAATATTGCTCCTCTAAAATGTGATCTGCAATTAAATCAATTAAAGCTCCGGCACCTGATGAGACATGGAAGCAGACTGCACTTTTTGCCATTAGGATTTTGTCGCTAGTACTCACCCATTAACACCATACGATGCTGAAGAACAGCAATTTTTTCTTGATTTTTCTTTAGCGTGTTTTCTGTTAACCTGGTATTCAATGTCTGGCATGCCCAAAGTGTATCAAAAAAATATTTACTTGAATCTTGGAAAGAAGGAAAACAAAAAAAATCAATATTTACTTGTTTAGGACCGCACTCACGATAATTCATCTGGTCTACCCTCGTAACAACGTGCGACATCTTACACAAGCATCACACGTTTCAATAGCAAATATCTTTATCTTTTATTTACTGATTAGTGATTACTCAAGAAAATAATTGATATTGAAAATAACTAAAACTAAAAATGATTAAAACCATACCAATTGGCACTTCAGTCCGTATATCAAATTGAACCTCAATACCATACTAATACTTTTCTGGCATGACATGATACAATATAGAATGGTACAATATAATCAATACGGCAACGTACGGTCAGATACCACAGACCCTGGAGAAAACCCAATTTTCGCGCTATAATCCTGCCATGGTCATTTTCCTCTGAAAGCATTGCTTGTGTGCAGGAAAATAACAAATCTGATAGTCTCCGGGAAACAATTTAGAACATGGCGGTCCATCCATTGGGATCATAATTTTCCGACACTACTTGATTCAGTTTCCAACAGTTTCAGTGCTCTTTATTTTCCTATAAGCATTAATGTAGCCTCGGCCTTGACCTTTCCTAGCAAAATAAATAAATAAATAGCCAAAAAAATCAATAAAGCATCCTGAATGTTGGACGAAAAAGCAAGAATAAGATTGATTTAACAGAGACAAGAATGTCAAAGTGAATGTAAAATCAAATTTCGTTAAAAATGTTATGTCCAAGGAACTACAGATTTCTACAAAGTTGATATAAGTGAGTGAGAATTGAATAAGCCATATGAGCCTGTACATCTAAGATATCAGGGGATCTGTGTACTTCGACCTTTGTTTAAGGAAGCAGAAAATAAGAAAACCTAAAAAACATGAATGAAAGTTGTGAAAATGATGTAAAAAATAAATATATAAATAAATAAACAAACAATAACAAATATAATACAAATTGGAGTACTCGGCATATGAGGATCCCTATGGGACAAGGTCTACTGCTTATGGCTATACGTTGATTTGAACATTGGTGGAAAATGCCTTGAGACTGGTCCGCTCTCCTCATGGTCTGTGAATTCTCTGATTAAAAGGCTGGAAAGATAGAAGGTATGCTTGTAATTAGATAAACAGTATGAAGCAAATGTTGCAACTAAAGGATTGGCAACTTCGCAAAGGAATGTGTTTTCAACACTAAAACACGACTAAGCTAATACAGCAGTCCAATTATCCCCACTGTAGCATTCATCTCATGATATTGCTACATGTAATCATGTGATAGCTTGTTTGTACTCTTACAGGTCCATAGGAGCATCTAATTGCCAGTTGACTTCAAGCATCTAAAGCATGTCAAAAGATAGTAGTAAGCTTTGTGATGATTCTAAGTCTTTGCAAAGGCTTCTGGAACTAGCTCTCATAAACACCGTATTCTTTTGGTTCAAGATTCCCAACCAAGCAAATCTGATAGGGAACCTGCTAATTCAACAATCTGATATTACGTTAGATACATCAATGCGTGCAAGAGTACCTACTGAAAATCAAAATACCATTACCAATCAATACAAAAGATCCACGCTGAAAATTTGTCCCACCAAAAAGCACCTCTTTCTGTCTCCAGTTTTTAGTAATTCAATCTTGAAAAACAGAGACATTGTAACATTGATAACAGAATTTTATTTCTTAACACCTCATCATCATCTCTCCTCCTATGCTGAACATCCATAATTAGAAAATAGTGATGATTTTTGATTGGGATGATGGAGAGCAGAGAAAAATGCCACTAAGGCACCACATCAAATGTGCCTGATCTGCATATTTGATCTCAATATATATCCTGATTGTCTGAAAGAGATGCTAGAACTATGCACCATATATTGATGGATAATTTGCCAGGGCTCACCTCTCAGGATCTAAAACTGGAACAAGCAATTAGTCACCAAATGATGGAAACATATAAAAGTCTATTATATGTCAAATCAGTTATATGGATACAAAATTGAAAAAGAAAAGGAAGGCTAAGTTGCAAAGATAAAGGACCACTGTACAAGGTGATGTAAACAAATTTCCTATCAACCTGCTCCTTTACCAACCAAATATATACAAACTCAAGTTTTCCATAATTAAATATTTATACGAATAAACTTAAATCATGAATGCAAGCAGCATATGATACTTGAAATAATTTAAGTTATAACATAATGAACCCAAAATAAGATGCAACATAGGATCTCATGTACACCTTGAACTGTCATGATCTTGCCAGATTTCAATCTAATTTTAGCCTTATTAGCAGAAAAAAACATTCAAGCATTGGCCTACATGTTGCTGCTCACTCCCTGAAGACCATGCCCACAGTCAATGTACGGTTCTTTATCATGTTTCCAACTACAAATGTTTGAAGTTACAACCTCTGAGAACCTTCATTCCAACAAAAGTCAACACAAAACCTGAATGTGGAACAAGTAAATTTTAATGCTGCCTCAAAATCTGAGTTTAAGAACAAGAGGTGCCGTATTTTGTGATACCGCATCAAGAAAAACCATGATACTACTCAGAGGACTCTGTTTTAAGGTTCTGCAACATACAGAATATGCAAGTTGAAGTGGCATCTGGTATAGCATAGCACAATGGAATCTGCACATATCCATTTCACAGTCACATCAAAGTCCACAAGATATAGAATTAAAATAGTGAACAATGCCGGAAAAAAGTAATAGACCATCTCTCTCCTATTTTCCTCACAGCCATCCTCTCATACCAGTCATGTGCATCACACATGCAAATTCTATGAGCCTAGTAAGAATAATTTCTGAATTGTAGCTGGCATTTGATGGAAAAATGAAAATGAGAGCTTCAAACGCTTCAACTACTAGAATTTGAGACAACAATTTATCTGAAAGTAAGAAACAGTATGATGGTATCATCTTTAGGCTCTTGGTACTTCCAACATGGGCTTTCAGAAAACACTTATGTGTTGCCAGGCAACATTGGCAAGTGGCTCCAATAATCAGACAAATTACAGTTTTTTTTCAGTCACCTGTATTCTCAATTCCTGGTTAAAAACCCAAAAAGCCATATAGGAGTTAAGGATGATTACATATTTAGTGGCCTTTTTTCTTGGTTTCTGGCATCCACACTTTCCACCAAGGAGACCTAAATATGCTTGTACTTTAGAACATGGTTGGATCAGGAGACAAAATCCACGTAAATAGTTCTCTTTTTACTTGATGAGCATGGTGAAATACCCATGAGAATAACAAAAGACAGATGGACCCAAGGACCCCAAGATTGAGTTTAAATGAAGTTTATCTGCAAATAAAGCATGTGAAGGTAAAGAGTCTTAGATTTCTAATCCATACCAAAGAAAAGAGCACTGCATAAATATATAGCTATTAGACCTGCAAAAGAACAGATATGACCAAATCCAACCCAATTAGGTTGGGTTTAGGTTGCATCTGTGACATGGAAGCCTGATAATAGCCAGCCCTGGTTACCAAACTTAGTAATCAGGTCGGCGGCTTGACTTTGGGTTGATCCAACTGGATTTAGTGCTGTCAAAGATGCTCCAGGTGCCCACCTAGGTAATCAAGAAATGCAAGGACGCCCCAGAGTGCCACAACAGTCCCTAGGTGAGGGAATTTACTAAGGTAATGCCTAGACAAGTGCCTGGGACAAATCAAGCGGCATTCAGTCAAGCGCCTTTCCAATATTCAGCAATAATCTTCTAATTCTTTTTTTGCCTATTCTTTTAGAGGTTCAATAGCTTTACTTTGACGATTACCTTGGTTTAATCGAGTCGTTATAGATAAAGGGCTACTCCAGGATGTTCAATGATTTTCTTTTTTTGTGCTATTTTTTGTTTAGCAACATCTAATATGTTTTAGGAAGTGGGAATTTGCTATCATGTTTGAATTTTGAAGCTATTAAAGGATGTCCAATAGTTAATTTTTGCTAACTTTGTTCAAAAAAATGATAATATAGGAAGTGGTATTTTGATGTGATGTTTTGAAAGATGCAAAACACAATATCTGATGTACAAGACAATTATGATTTTGATGTTGAAACTTGAATATCTTATAATGCCTATATTGTTATCGGATGCGTGGGATAGAAATAAATATTTATTGAATCTTTTTACATTAGTGACTTGCTTTCTTCAAGCAAGCGCCTTTTTGGCGCCTAGTGTCTCAAGCAATACAGGGTTGCCGTTGCCTTAAGGCACCTTTTGCTTTTGACAGTATTGCCCAGATTACATTATTATATAAATAAATATGATTTATATTCTTCCAACTCCCTTCCTCTGCCAAACATTCTTCCTGTCTCCTCTTCTGTCCCGATCGGACATCATCCACAGCCATCAACTGGTGACAGCCATGGTAGCTACTCTCTCTCTCTCTCTCTCTCTCTCTCTCTCTCTCTCTCTCTCCATGTTGCGCGTGCACATGCGTATGCATGCAGCTGCGCATGCATGCACGTGCGTATACATGCAGCTGTGCCCATGTGCGCAGCTCAGCACCATCCTTAGCAGGCCAGCCATCCACTGCCCCACCCTACTAACCCCAATCCGAGATGCCTTAACTCCAACATAAACCTAAAACCCTTACCTAACATCTACCCATTCCCCAACCCAACTATCTTGCCCAAACCCTAACCCTGGTCAGATTGGATACATGGCAAGTTTTGTGCTCAAAAATATTGCAAGTTTTTAACAAGGTAATTCCAATGTTCATAATCCAATTATAAACATACTTATATGTTTTCTTTGCCCACGGCAGAGCTCAAGCTTTAAATAATTCTTTAACAACTCAATCTTATCCACTAGTTCAACAGTTATTGAGTTGAATTATCAGCTATAACATCATTTCATATTACACATATGGCGCTGAATATATCTTAAAGCAGTTTCCTCTTTGGGGAAAGAAGGCAGAACACTGAGAAGGTCAGGTCAGAGTATCTTGAATATGGATATTTAACAATGAAAATCCAAGTCAAAAGCTACAGACACTACAACATACCATTCCAATCACTTCATTCATCACAGAGGATGAAAAAGGAAAATGAATAAGAGAACTGATCCCTGCTTGCTCGTTATCAAATAATGCTACCACTTTTATGGAGACGATGGAGCTTCCAAAATTTGTTCGAAGTACAGCTATCAAATGCAATGGGAACAAGACAAAGATCACAGGGTCATTTTTTGGCTTTTCTTCCCTTATTCATCACGTTCCTCTTCTATAGGTTTGTTCTGTAGTCCACTCACTTCTACGGGCAAAAAGCAATTCAATTATAGTGTGACCAAGGCATACTGAGAGATTATAATGCAGCTATGCAAGTCAAAACAATGATTCAGTTTGAATGCTTTACTATGTTCTCATATGAGAGAGAGAGAGAGAGAGCCGGAACTTATGGTGTGTCCAACCAGCTTCAAAGCAGTTCAACTGGCTACTCCACCATTTGATACAGATGTGTATGGGTTATAGATATCTTCTATTTTTCATGTATTCTTTTACATTATTTAACATAACTAGTCTAAGTCTTAAAAACACCAACATATACCTTACCTGTGTTACTCAAACTAATATTCCAGGAATATAAAACAAGGGGCAATGATAACTCTGATGGAAATAAATAGTTGCATTTCTTGCTTGCATTAACCTGCATGATTTTATGTTCGGAAAGGTACTAAGGTTGATCTTTCAAATTGTGGAGTTAAAAGACCCTAGTCCTAAAAAAAATAATACTCTATAAAGTTTTGATGTTCTCAGACAGTTGATCCAATTCAAGACTTTTCTGGTTAAGTGGAATCGTTTATTCAATTAACAAGGGGCTTTGTCAATAGATGCCCCCCACCCTCATGGCAGCATCACAAAACACCATAATTCCAAATTGACAAAGAAAAAATTTGAAAGTCTCAGACAGTAAACTATCCCATCAGACCTCATCTTGAAGAGATTCAATTATTCCACCAAATCACATAAAGTAGAGAAACTTTCATGTAGATTGTTGAGGAGGAAGATTATAATATTGGTCTTTTGAAATTGTTATGAGCGAAAAATAAGAGTTTTGGATTGATGATATAGTTGCAAATATTGGTTGCATGAAGAAAAAGAATGTTGGTGAAGCAACTTCAAAACTGCAAGCCAATAGGTTGCAAATCGGCACTAATGAAACCTTAAAAAGACATAAATGGAGATGTCTAGAAGCACAAGACCAAGCTAGCTACTAAAGACTTCATGAATACAGGGTGTTGATTACAAGGAAATGATTCCATTTTGTTTGTAGATAAGAACAGAACAATCATGGCATTAGTTGCCTATTTTGGCTGAATTGATCTACATAGATGCTAAGACCACCTTTTGCAAATGGGGCTCAGCCAGAAGGATGCATATATTAAAACTAATGAAACAGGAAGAACATGATATACAACTGTAACGATGTTAACCATGGTAATAATTAAATGGATTAAACACTTCAAAGATGTATTGAAAAGACATAATCCTGTAAATACTTCATACTTTGTTCATATCTTCCTAACAATTGCTTCATATAATTTATGCATTCACAGTTTCATACTAATCTATAATGTTTCTTCAGCTTATGCTGATAGAAATAACCAACTAACAGGGGATATATTAAAAGGTCAAGACTTCAAATAATCCTGATTTGGGCCTCAAGAGGGCCCATATGAAGGGATAATCAAGGAATGTTAATCTGGTATGCAGCAGGGTATTTTAATCCCTAAAATTAGTTTTTGTCAGAGCGCATATGAGGATCTGACGACTAGCTTAATATCATTATATGTTTCTTTTCCCACGTATTATCAGGATATGAAGATTTGGATCTATTTATATATTCTAACATGCTTTTTTATGGCTGGCTATCAACCTACCTATCAGCTCACTATCCTTTTCATCTGCTCTTGGACCAGCACTGACAGTTCTATGATTATGGTTGTTGAGATTTGAAGGTTTCCCTGTATTTCTTTCTTCTCCTAAGCATAAGAGCATAAAAGAATCAAAACGTAGTAGGGGATATTGTGTAAAGCCTGAGGCCGGGGAATGTCATTTAAATTTTGGTTTCAGCTGAGACACCAAATTCAATTCCATTTCAAAAGTTCCAGCTCTAATTTCAAAAGTTTTAGACAAAAAGATCAGAAAATAAAAAAGGACTAAAGAGTCAGGAAATGTCAAAAAAATGAAAAAAGTAATGCAATTCATGACGTTTAGACATCATTCTAATGTATGTTATATTGCTAGACCCAATATGTACCCTTTTCACTGGTTTTATACTGGAAAAAAAAAATCAAAAGGTACTAGTTAAGATTAGAGAAAACAAGAATCATGTGTCCATCATTTCAAAGTGTAATATATTGCTTCATGACAAGCTAATAGATGGCGATCTAAATGTCCTTGAGATAATAAGCACTATGATGTCCAAAACTCTCAGAATTTATTCTCTAAATTTCTGGTAGTTCCAATACTAAATGCTTCGAGTTCTTTTTAGAACTTGCAAACTTCAAGTCTAGTTTTCATAATTGCCTTTTGGAACTCAAGGAAATGAGGTAAATGGCAGAAAAGCTACAGCAATTGAAACACTTCAATTACCACAAACACAATTGGAGTGGTTTCGACCGAAATTGACACGCCCTGATTTGGCAACCACAACCAAAATTTCAAGCAATGTTAGTCCAATGCAGTGTTCAAAATTTCTAAATAACTACTTACTCGGACCAAGGTCAGCGGAACTGTCCCGAATCAGGAGGTTCTGGCCGATCCGAGCCGTATCGGTAGCTCACCGTTACAGTTTCGGCAACGGAAACGAGACCCGTTGCCAAAGCCGGAGAAGGAAAAGAAAAGAGAGAACGAGTGGGGGAGGGAGAAAGAGAGGGAGAGATCGGGAGCGCCGGCGAAGGCTGCGGCAGGTGAGGTCACGGCCGATTCTCCTATTTCGAACGAAACGGAGGTTTGGCCGCAGCTTAAAAAAATTCGAAATTTTTAAATGAAGTGAAGTCGGCAAGCGATAGTTGGCAAATCGCTTGCCAACTTCACTTAAAAATTCTGAATTTTTTTAATTTTACGATTTTTAAGTGAAGTCAATAAACGATTTGCCGACTTCACTTAAAAATCGTAAAATTTTTTAAGTCACGGTCGGACCCTTGTTTCGTTCGAATAGAGAATCGGTCGCGGCCTCCGCCGGCGCTCCCTTTCCCCCCTTCTCTCTCTCTTTTTCTCTCTCCCATGGTATCGTGCCCTTGCTCATCGGTACAGGCTCAGCATGAGCCATACCTGCTTGTGCCGCCGAAGAACCAGTACGGTGCCTAGTACCGTTCCTCCGACCTTGACTCGGATATTGTTCCCCCTCTCCCTTCTCAATTTTTCTCTCTTCTTTCCTCTATTAACTTACTCCATCATACTTCATCATTCCGTCTTCTTCCCTTCTATTTTTCTCACTGCTGACTTACTACAACAAACATAGGCAGCAGACCTATTCTGTCTAGCTGCACAAGTACTAAGAACAAAGCCTAAAACTCATAGCCACATCCAGTCCCCTAAGATCAAACTAAGCAACCCATTGCCAACACCTAAGGCCTAAAACTGATTTTATTATCTCAGATACTCAGATCTCTAAAGACTCTACCTATCCCTCCCTATCACAATTGTTAACTTCTGACCTCAACTTCAAATTTTTTGGAAAGCAATAAACCCCTTATTTGTTAAGCTAAAACTCTCCCCTCTATCATCCCACACCCCTTATCATCCCGCAAGTGATCTCACACACTCAGAAATTACAGCAGAAATCCAAAAGAAATCTACTTGAATAATTGTCCAATTTGGTCATCCTACCTAGTCTAACAACCAAATTAATAAACCTTAATGCAACATTATTTGCACTTCTTGATGATGCATATGTCAATGAAATGAGATGGCATGTCTGTCAATTGAAGACAATTATTGTAGCACATAGTATGGCCCTTGGTGGTAATGAAAGATAAAACAATTGACTTGAACACCCAAATGTTGTTGGCTTTTTGACCTGTTAAAACTTAAGTTCATGGCTACTTATATTTGTGCTTGAAATAATTCCTTTAGAATTTGCTTTTCCCTGTTGATAGTAAAATAGTTCATGTTTTCAATTTTCTAAATATTATTCCTCCAAAGTCCGCCAGAACTTTTAATTGAATGTTCCCTTTGGTCTTTTTAATAAGAAGAATTGTTTTCCTCAAAAGTATAAGTAAAACCAGTTAAAGTTGTTGCGTTATATAACCATCATTTTATCATCTCCTTCCACATAATGCTCCAGTACTTCAGCTTAAGGCTTCAAAAACTTAAGCAAATTTTTTATATTCTTAGAAGCAACACCAAAAGTCATTGATGATGTAGACCAGTCTCCTTTAATTATGACATTTATAATATAGTCGTTGAATACATTGTTACATTGAGACCATACAACTTTTTCTCCCATGAAGCGAATTTAGAAACTAACCCTTTAATATACAAATATATACCTCATCTAACTTATTTCAAGAAAGTGTTTTTTTTTTCTTGAGGGGGGGGTGGGGGGGGTGTACTGCTTTGCTGTTAATAGAATTATTGAAATGGTTCCCAAAAGTTTGGTAATCAATTTACTTCAGGCCAGAAGTCTTAAGTTTGGCTTCATTACAATTTAACTTCCTCAAATACCTCTGATTCTTTCTTCCCATCAAATCCCACATGTTGCACTTTTGGCAAGCTACACCAGAGCTTTTCACCTGACCAAAAGTTTCAAACTATCCATCCTTAACTTTATCATTTTGCTTGAAGATACCCTAAATATGCAAAGAAATCATAAAAGGTCTGTGGATAACATTTTGGCCCACAATGTCATCATGTGGCACATCCTTTCATCTTTGAACCTTCGTGTTATGATGGTTAAAACATTTGCTATTAAATTTTCAGATACATAACAACAGCCTAAAAAGGAATATAATAAGAGCATGATATGTAGTTCACAGTCTAATTGTTGAAAGAACAAACAAGTATCCTTGATGGAAAAAATTTTCAAATGTTTTGTCTATCAATTTTGCACCAGTTCACAAGAAAAGCCTTGGATTCTAATTTTATGGTTCATATCTGTGAAAGATAACTGAATTATGATGGAAATAACAAAATGATAGCATCATTTTTCTAGATACTTCCTATTTCTAATTAAGTGATGCTCTGTTGCAAAGGATTCAAATGACAGGACAAAGGGGAAATAAAAATATATTTACCAGAAAATAAATTGATAGCAAAAATTACCTCTGCCCAAAAACAGCTGCTGCAATGTTGTCAGCATTACAAGGATCAATATCCTATATAGCTTGGATCCGCAGTATACTCCGCAATCTGCTCCAGCCTCACAGTGATCAAAGCATGAGTGTCTGCATCCCTGACCACAGCTGTCTCATCTTCCTTGTTCCTCTCCACCAGGCTTCCAAAGACACCCTCATGCTTCCCACAGAGCACAAGGACCGGTCCCCCTCTTCTGGGCAGTGCAGTCTCAAGGATCTCTTGGTCCACTCCCTGCAACAACTTCCTGCTCCCATCCATTGCAATATCGCATGTGGTGGGGCCAACCACATCCACCACCTCCCCCTTCTGCAGAAACAGCTTACCTCCCATGAAATCCTCACTGATTATCCTAATTCTAATGTGATTCTTGAGCCATCGAACTGCTCTGCTCCCTTCCCCACAGCCACTGCTCGACCTCTGGTGCAAGTCCTCACCTTTCTTCACTTCCTCATCCCTACCCCTTTTCTCTTCCCTCCTCTTGTCCCTATTCCTCTTATCCTCCCTCTTGTCATCCTTCTCCGCAACCCTTAATTCATTCAATCTCCTCAAGAATGTCTCTTCCTTCGCGGAGCCCAACTCAACAACCATATCACCTTCAAGCTTGACCTCCTCTCCAGTCTCAAGCAGCTTCAAAAGGATCTTGGAGGCCACTGAACCCTTCAAAACCTTGCCTTTCATGCCAGTATGCCGTCCTGATATAACCCTAACAATCTTATCTTTGTCCTTATCCTTCTCTTGCTTCTCCTTCTCCTCCTGGGAAACCCATTGGCCCTTCCTCTTCTTGGGATCACGCGAGGAAGGGACATATCCCAACCCTTCGGTCCCAGCCCTCCGCTCATATTGGACGACCTTGGTATCGCCCTTCTTATTCCGGCCGATCCCCTTGCCCTCCGACCACCCATACCCAGCAAGGAGCGCAGCACCAAAACCCTCGACTGGGATGTCGTTAAATTCGTCAAAGCCGCGATCTTCCGGGAGGTTCTCCATGTCTTCCTTGAATCTCCTGAGCATCGAGTCCTCCACCGAGGCAGCGCGGCGGCGGTCTCCGTCCTCCTCCTGGGATCTAGAATCGGCGGAGGCGGCGGCGCCGTTGGAGCGGAGGGTGAGGCCATAGGGGATGTTGGAGGCAGGGGCGTCGCCAGTGGAGGTGTCAAGGACAAAGCGGGTTTCTGAGGCGGCGGCAGCGGAGGGGTCGTCCTCGGCGGTGGGGAGGAGGCTCTTCATCTTCTTGGTGGGACGGAGGTCGACGTTGGGGATGGGGGGGATGACGAGCTTGGCGGGGGCATCTAGGGTTTGGGCGGGGTCGAACACAGTGACGAATTGGGGCTTGGCCTCGCCGTCCTCCGCCTTGCCGCCGCCGTTGCGGATCTCCTGGGGGGGTTTTGAGGGTTTGGAAGAGAGGGAGAAGGAGAGCTTCATCTCTATTCGCGCTTCGAGAGAAAGAGAGAGAGAGAGAGAGGAGGCGGAGGAGAAAGAAACGGAGAGGGATCAATTAAAACGGAAGAGGCAACGTACTGTGGTCGGACGACAACAAGTCAAACGAGCCGGTTGAATTTGCCCAAAAACGAAACAAATACTGATATATTCATATTTATTATAAATTGATAATTAAATATATTTAATTCTTATTTTGAATAAATATAGATATAAATTAAATATTATTTGTACCTATATTTTTTTCTGTTCAAACACAAATATAAATTAGATATTTAGATATACATCAAATTTTAGTAAAATTTAACAATGAAAACCAACAGTATTATATAACCATCAAAAATAGAAATAAAATTCATTATGTAGATCCACATGCACAGTACACATGTAGCTAGCAATCTAAGACATGGTTATTAGACCCGCATGGAAACTAACCTAATAAAGGATCTATATCACTGCTCCAACCAAATTTATATTAAAATAACCAAAATCAAAAATATTTAAAATCAAAAAATAATATAAAAATATTATTTTTTGTGAAAAATACTTTTTTTACATTTTAATTATAGCATAAATAGAATAACAACGAATAATCTAAGAGCTTATAAGAAAAACTATATATAAATATAGAAGTATAAAGAAGTTATTAATATTTTAGATTTTTGTAACGGGAAATATCACATGTAACTAAGGCACACATGTATAGCACACCTATAACTAAGAATCTAAGACATGGTTATTAGACGCGTATGGAAACTGACCTAATAAAGGGTCTATATCATTGGTCCAACCAAATTTGTATTAAAAAATAAAAATAAAAACTTATTTAAAATCAAAATGTGAGATAAAAATATTATTTTTTTGTGAAAATACTATTGTTACATTTTAATTATAGCATAAATAGAATAACTAAGAATTATCTAAGAGCTTATAAAAAAATAATTTTTTAAATTTTTGTAACAATAAATATCTAAAATTCATAAAAAAATAGAATAAATCATTTTTATTCTATTAAATAAAAAGATTTATTTTCACAAAAAATAATAATTAAAATGTAAAATATCATTATATACATCGATTATTTAATAACCTTAACACATGTAATTAAATAAAAAAACTAACTAATTACCACATAGTAGAAACACAAATTAGGTGATTGAGAGCTTGTCATTCAAACTAGAATTTTGGGTTCATCGTTTTATTTTAGTTAATTTTTTACCAAATATCCAAATATAGATATAAGAGCCAGGTTCGGTCGAATATCAAAATTTTCAATTTAGATACAAAAACAGATGCGACCAGATTTTATCCCACTCATTTTCAACCTTAGCTTGAATTGAAAGAAACCAATTGAATCCAACTAGCTCGCCATAAACTAGATTCTTTTTACTTCTTTCTTCTTTTGCTAACTGCATGGTTTTTTTTTTTAGGTACAACGACGGCTTACACACTACGGGTGTAAATGCGGCCAACAAAATCAGAAAATAGAAGGCTACATAAAAGCCCTGGCACAGACCCACTGTCCACTTAGACAAAACCACCAGAGCGGTGGGTCGCATAGGAAGCCACCCAGCCAGCAATCCTATTTGCCTCCTTGTAGATGTGTGAGGCTTGGTGGGAGTCCATAGATTAGGTGGAGTCAAGTCAGGATTCAAGATACTCTAAAGCTAAATCTGACCTAATGAGCTGCAGATTGGGGTGATAGGATATGGACTTGACCCATGTGGATTTCGGAGGAAGGAAATCTAGAAATATGAGGACCTAAGGCAAATCAAAAATAAAGTATGTGTGGCAATGTTTTACACCTCAGTGTGTACTAAGTACTTGCATGTATGCCTAACTTTGAGTTGTAGTTCCTTACATAGGTTTGATGCAAAAATCCAGCCAAATATGAGGACTTTTTGGTCTTACCTCATTATTTATCATGAGGTTTAACCTTAATACAAGGGTCATAAATATTCTTCAATCTAGGGTTTAGGGAGTTCTACCCTAAACCCTAGTTCTTAGAAAAAGGAAGGCAAAAAAAGATTGGGTTGGAAGAGAGAGAATAGAGATCATTTTTTATTAGCACATGCAATGCATATGACAAAAGTAAGAAGCATTGATAACTATGATACATCATCGATTATATTATGAGTGAATCAATGAGTAGAAGCATGGAGGAGGGAGATTCTCAAATAAATTTTAAAGTTGTAATAAGAAAAGATGGGAAGAAAAGTTGCATATCTTTCTCTGAACTCTTGGAACCCCTTTTTTTATTTATTTCCTTTGAAATATAGCTTCATTGGGACTTTCTTATTTTGTGGACACTTTATGTTAGATTGAAAAAAAAATGTAGCTTTACAAATTTATCCATTTTACTATTGAAATATTATGGTTGCCAAGTTGTTGGTAGCTTGAAGTGTCAGTTGAGCTGAAATACAGTGAAGAATTTAAAATTTAAAATATACTAGGGCACCTGAATGTCAGTTGAAGTGGTTTTTTTTGGCCATATGTTCTTTTCGTACTACTTGCGCAATTTGTTATTTATTATGAATATCTTAAGCTGCTTTTCTCAAGAATCACACCCCTTGCACAACTAAAGAATTTGCATTTTTGCTGTTCTTCATTTTCTTACCACACACCAGAAAGAAGTTATCTCTTTACCGGAAGGCCCTCTGTCAGTTGCTGCTTACAGATGAATGCCAAATCTTGAGGCTATGCAATAGCTTCTTGCTAAGAAGACAATCCCTAATAATAAGAGCTAAAAATTCATGAAACTGTGACCATCTTTTACCTGTTATTGAAATCATTACATTTTTTGTCATTGTTCTCATTTCTAAGTAGGGCAACAATCATTGTTCTCATTGCTTGGCACACCTAAAATTGACTTTGGCAAAGTCTTTTCAGTTTCATGCTCTTTATCACCATTTTCATTGGAATTTCTACTTCCCCCCCATAATACACAATAGAGGCCTACAATTATGATGAAGGCACCGACCAAGCTGCATGGAAAGCAAAAAAAAGAAAAAAGGATGCTTAAATCAATTATAAATCAATAGGTTAAAAACATAAGAAAGGGTGATACTGATTATATTATGCACATTTTATCTACCATGATACCAAACTGAGTGTGCATCTAAATGAAATGTTTTCTGATTACCTCAAGCTCTATGTATCGACTATAGATAATAAAGAGAAGTTATTTATTATTGCTAGATCAGACTAACAAGACACTTTAGTGACACAGCATTTAGTTCAACGACCTTTGTTTACTTTTCTCCAATAAAGCTGAGCATGTTGCTATTTTTTCATTGGACAGAGTTATGCATTGCTGTAGAGTGTAGACTTTATTTATCAGATTCCCAGAATGAAATGCTAAGCATGTCAGATGCAAACTTTTTTCCCACATGCACTGGAATATGGTATATTGGGACAAGTTCATGTTTTAGTGTATTACAAAAATTTGAAAGGAACCATAGCATCTATATGAATTTTAAGATACCATCTATTACTAAGCTGTGCAAATTATGGAACCTAATAATGGAGCAGATATAGCAACGTTTTGCAGCGCTAATATTTTTCCAGGTCCCAAACATAACTTGCATTCTACCATGGCTTTAAGTTATTATCTCAATGTAGTAATGGCCCTTAGATTAGAAGGTGTTTCATATCACAGTATTCTTGGTCTTCAGATCTATTGAAGGAGGTCAAACAATCTACTTACCGTTATGCTCTAGCATGGATTGTTAGATAAGCAGACCCTTTAGCATCACACAAGAGTAAAGAGGATTCATGACTTATGGAATCAAGTTCCAACTGGTACTGTAAATGCAAGAACATGTATAGCCATAACTGGTTTAATTACAAGTGCAACATATTAGAAGCTACAGAAAAAAAAAAAAGAAGAATGAAAAAAAGAATAACTCTGTCCTGCATGCTTGAATCAGGATCCACAAGATATATCAGGACATATCATTTTAATTGATGTGTAAGTGGATTTACAGAAGTAAGAGGCAAAGCTTAACATGAATAGTTACATTTTTCTGCTGCACACCTGCCTATATGAAGTTGTTCAGCGAAAAAGAAGGCTGAGAAGATGCCAACGATCACAAGTAGCAGTGGGGTGAACATGGCAGCGAAGACAGGCCCCTTCTCACTAATACTAAAAGTTTGTAGGTAATATGCAAGGCAAGATATCACAGTCCCCTAAAATGATGAACATTGAAACTGCATTTCTTAAGTTGAAGAACTATGAAAATTAGGAACCTTCCTATTTGCTTTGTAAGCAAGTTCATTAAAATATGTCCCACAGAAATGGATGGGGGAAAGACGTACGCAGTAGATGATCGTAAGAAGCTGTATGTTCCAGTGCAGTTGCCACGATGATGGGTTCCTCTCAAAGATCAAGGCAAGTGCAAAAGACTGCAATGACGCAAAGAAACAAATCAAGGTGTTCATGGATAATCGGGCTGGGTAGACCTTGCAAACCATTGCCTGCATTTCTCACTGACTTCAGAACTCAGTAGTAGAGTTAGCTGATTTTTCTAGAAAAGAAAATGTCCATTGATGATGATTTTCTTGAGTCAATATGCGATTAAGTTTCCTATCATGCTTTCTTGCTTTCTTATTAACAAGTGGTTGGCTGCAGAAGTAAAATTTTTAATGGGTTTACAAGAAGGTAATAATAATGATCTAATTTTTGGGTAAACAAAAGTTTATTAATAAAGTTTCATTGGATCTAAGAATTTGAATTTTGTGTTAAAAAAATCCCCTTCAATCTGCGAAAATATGGTTTCCATTTAAGTAATGTCATATGTTTATATTTGTGTAGAGTTTTTATTCATCATACAAATTGATGACCAAATTATAGTACTTCTTAATCTTTATTTGGTATCTGTCATGTGAGATCTTAAACCTTTAAAGCTTGAACATCCACCAGTAAGTGACATAGTGAGATTTTCTCTGGCAGTTCCTATTTTCTCATAGAATTTATTTATGTTCCAAAGAACTTAGGAAAAACACATGAAAGCCACAATATGCACTCGTTTTCCAACATGCTGCATATTGTGGACAATCAACAAATAAGCATGACCTAATTATTGTGTGCTGATGGGGGAAAAAGACCTTTTTGTATGCTTTCTTGATTTTTATTTGCATTGTTTGACTCTATCTTGTAATTTTCATCAAAGCTTTCCCATTAAACATAAGGATCCCAGAATTTTGCCACCATGTTCATCAAGTTATAGTATACTAACTCACTTCAATCACTGAGTGCAATAGATAATAAGAGGCTCTGTTTGATGACCTGAAGAACAAGCCATGCGCTAAAAGCAACATAGCTGGTTAGAATGAGCACAGAGCCTTTGATCCAATCCTGTTTCCCATGCACTGTCTCATCGCTGGGACCTTTGCCATGTACCATAATCAAAGGCTTCTTAACAAAGCCCTCGAATGCTTGACCTTTCCAAAAGGTAAACATGAGAGCCCCACTGATGCAAATCATGGCACCCCAGAACTTGGCCCTCCCTTTTGCACCCCGAATCCCGGCCTTCTCCATCCTGAAAAAAGAAGCATCAGGTCATTCTAGTGATCAGCTTAACTAAATTTACATGCCACATTCATCTAAAGCAGCAAAACGGCAGATCAAGATTTTAAAATTTGGAGCTTGCCAAACTTGCATACTTATCTGTCTGATTGTCTATTTTGGCCTTTCATCAAAAGAAGAAGAAGACGGAGAAGGAGAAGAAGAAGAATAAAATGAATGTGAAATTTGGCCAATTTCAATCAGTATTTCTTGCTTTTGGCCTAAATCCATCACAGTCAACACTTAGTCCAATAAATGAAACAAGTCTCCACAGTGTAAAGTTGGCATCATCCATGTTACAATTTCAGATAGGTTCACAAATTCTGTAAGTATTATCAGGAATTTAACAGTTCTTAAACAAAATTCAAATTATTTTCCGCACTAACCTCAACAGAATTGCCAAGATAAAGGTGAGAGCTGGAATGACATTGCTCAAGGCGCTGGCCACAGTTGGAGAAGTATAACTAAGGCCTGCATAGTATACGCTCTGGTGTATCGTAGTCCCAAATAATGCAAGAATGAAGATTTTGGTGAGGATAGGGAATGAGATTGAAGGTTGCTGATTCCTAAAAATCATGCATCCATTTCATTAGAATTAGTGAGAGATAGCTTTCACTAATGCTGGCTGATCTATGTACCTTTCTAGCACATGTGCAAGAGGGCCCAGTATGGCAATAGCCATGAGATGCCTGTACACGATGAAGACGAAGTAACTTAGTCCCTGCTCCAATGCAAGCTTGCTTAAGATATTTGATCCACCATAAGCCAACTGGATTACAACCATGGCAACATAGGGAGCACAAATCTTCACAGGTCTCATTGTTAAGATATGCAATGGTTTCCGACTTCTTGCCATTTTTTTAGTGCTGATGTATTTATTGCTGTGGAAAGATAAGCACCAACCACAGGTTCAGTAGTGCTCAGATTCACTTGGTGGAGTATGATATTCACTTGGTGGAGTTCAGATTCACTGAAGCAATAAGGCCATTTTTTATTTGGCTCCTGCTGTCGGAATAGTGCTAGTGGAATGTTGTAATAGTATCAGTTTCTTTAGATTATGAGGCCAGAATGTAAGGTGGGTCTGGTATCAAATGCCATAACAGTGTTCTGATAGGACTTCTGATACAGACCTTAAATGAAGCAAACCTAAATGGGGAACTCGATTCTCCATTGATAAAGACGCACTTACAGTTACAGATTAATTCTCTCCACCAATCTTAATTCCATTCCCTGTAATCCTTCTAGGCTGGTTCTTTCTTGGGAGCTAAAGCCATCTAGGCATATATAGTAACCACGAAATGGAACTTAGCATTGAAGTCACCTGAATGATATGTCTTGGAGTATTCTAACCTGCCAATTAGACTGAAATTTGATTGAACACGGATCGGATGCTAGTATGTTCATATCCATATTTGTTTTGATTGACAATTACAGATATGGATATGAATGCTACTCAAATGCAAAAATTTATATGCATATTTATTTTAATCATATACGGATATAAATCAGATACCGAAAGTATAAATATAAATACGAATATAAATCGGATAATTAAAGTTTAAGATCACAGAATCAAAGACATTACCAAGTGGATGATAAATTAAATTAATAGCATATTAATATAGTCATTTATTTTTCTTAAAAGTTTATGAGTACTATATAAAATTAAATAGGGTTACAAATAAAATCGGATATTCAGATACAAATCAAATAGTTGTCTATCCATATCCATATCTATATCTATATCTATTTTTTTTTTTACGGATTTAGATACAAATACGAATATTAGTCGGATGCTTAAATTTTTATTCATATCTGGATAGTTTTACATGTAAAAATAGATTCAAATGGATATTATGTGATGTACTTTTACCCCTACCTGCCAACTTGATTTTGGTTCTTTGATCTTGGTTTTCCTGAGCAAATAGAGGACCTGCAACTCAAAGGTTGGAAGGACCTGCACTACAGCCTACAAGCAAAAATACCATTCACCTTTGTATGCCTATTCAAATAAAAATGCCGTCATAGTATGAATAATTTTTGCGTGGAGTAGCCTTTGGCTATAATGTTCGACTTATGGCATTAGTAGGCAGATTAAACTGGAAACTAAAGAACAATTTAGTTCACTAACTCCTTCCTGTCTCCAAAAGTTCAAACTTCAAAGTGAGGAAAAATCCCTCAAAGTAGGGATTTAAGATCTACCACCAATTACATCTTCACAATGAAAGATTGTCAGGTTTATTCCCAACTTCTATCACCCAAGAAGGAAAAATTGGTTGGTCTATGTTTAGTTTCTGCGTCACCAGGTGATACCACTTGTCCCACCAAGCACAAACTTCAGAAAATGTCGCTATAATTCTGATGCATTTGTTGCAAAATTTCACCAAAACTAGCCAAAGAACATCTAATAATTGCATTATTGTCTTTTGGTCTTAAGTGGTCATGAGTGCAGGCCCGGGCTTTTGTTTTTTTTTTTTTTTTTTTTGATACAACGGCAACGGCAGCTCAAATAGATTGTGTGAGTACGACCACTAGAATCAAGAAAGAGAAAATGTTGTAAACATGAAGGAATAGTTACATCACTAATCCATGGAACTACTCCAGAATGTCAAGCAATAAACGAGGTGACTCAGTCTGCCACCCTATTCGCCACTTGGAATATATGAACTACTTGGAAAGAGTCCAAGTCTCTCACCAATCGGCAGATGTCATACAGCAATATGTGCCCACTTCCATACTGGTCCTCTCCCCGTATCCAGTTAATCACTGTGGCTGAATCTCCCTCAAAATATATGATGCTTGCACCAAGCACATGCCTCCCGAAAGTGATGCCCTCCCAAGATGCTCGAAGCTCAGACCCAATGGCAGTCATGCCAGGAGAGAGCCGTCCCTCCGCTGCAATCAACCTGAAGTCATAGTTCTTAATCACAAAGCTGACTCCACCATTGACAACATCGGCAGACACACTACTGTCGAAATCCATCTTGAGATAGCTGGGGGTAGGGGAAACCAAGTGAAAAGGACAAACCTGAACGCTGCTGCAGAAAAACGGGTATTCCAGATGTCCCTAACCATCTCAAATAAAATCATAGTGGTAGCCATGGTGATCTTTGCAATATATCGAAGAGCTCTGTCCACAACCGACCTCACGTGCACCCTCCTACCCCCAGGCTTTTTCACCAGAATGCCATTGCACGCATAGTTTGCTATGTTCAATTGAATGTAATGTCTATTTAAAAAGGATTGGACCGATTATTTGGTTTGGGAAAAATGTGGAGACATGCAATTATCCATCACAAAAGATGTCGAGCCTTGGCACTACAGTAAGTTGCTCCACTGTGATTTGGAGTTAAAGGTCACCGATTCTAAAGATCAAAAAATCTCTAATTAAAGCTACCCTCCCTTGACCGAAGACGGCACCCTTTTTTTTTTTTTTTTCTATGCAGTTATCAAACATCAGAGTTTGGAAACAGTACAAGGAGAGGCACCAACCAATTGTTTGATCACATAAGATGCTGTAGAAACTATTATCCGTAAATTCTTACAAAAAAAAATCCCTATCTAATTATCTTCAATCTAAAGAATAGTTACAACACTTCAACACAAACAAGAATGGTAATTCAAATCTGAAGTCTGAACTTCCAATTCCAAATCTTTTGTCAGACATTTAGCTAAAAATAGTCCAGTATAGATGAAACTGAACCTTTTACATCATTTTGGACATCATCAGTGTTTGCGGCATACGCTGAGGCCCTGAGGGGAATGAAAGATGTTCTTTAATAGTTGCGGTATAACCCAAACGGCACATACCGATTACTCGAGAAATCCCTGTGGGCGTTGGTCATGCTAGTGTACCCGGCTGCAAGGAAAAATTCACAAGAAAGACAATTTTTTGAAAGCTAATTTAGGTGTCTGGAAATTTTGTGAAGGTAATTGCAACTCCTAGAAAGAAGATAAAGGTTTAGATGTTAAGGAAACCATTACCGGCCCCAAACTAATAATGTACTAACATCGAGAAATCAGAGTCGAGATAGCTAATAAACCACATCACATTTGCAAATAACGTTGATCCACCTTGATATCCATCTTGCAAATCTTTACCGACCATCTACGAAGAAAACAATAAAGGACTAAATACTCATAACAGTAGTAAAAAAATAGCAAAGTTTTAGGAGATAGCAATAGCCAGCATGTATGGATTTGGTGATACAAGCTGGCAAATCCATCAGCAGTGTACGCCATGAAATAGGCTGCTTACAGGATACATGGGTTTACAAATCATGGATGTACCAGAGCTGATTCTAACGGTCACCTGAGAGGAAATCATATGACCCAATAATAAAACAAGGAGATTGGCAAGAAACCCATCTTAGAACCAAAATTAAGTACTTTCAGAGATAGCTAGAATAATCCAACTGCACTTCAATAAACCAGATCAAGAATTTTGGAAATGCATCATCCAATAATAGGACCCACTATAATAGTGAAGCGAACCTAAAAAGCACCCACACAATTTATCTAAGACCACATCCGAAAATTGGAACAGCACAAGGGCATCAAGGACACAGTTGAAAACAAGCAAAATAAACTAGCTTTCATAGTTCAAACACATGCCCAGATTATCTACCTTCATCATGATCAAGTAAAAAGAAAAGAAAAGAGAACAAAAGGTCTCCACAGCTAATTATCTTGAACTTGAAGACTAACCAGAGTTGCTAACTTCCAACATGATAAGATAGAAACAGTAATTGATATCAATCACAAGATAAAATAGATATATTAAACCTCCGCCTCCATTTCCAACCCTCTGCAGACATTAAGTTGAAGATAAGAGAAAATTGTCTAGCCAGAGACTCCTCCACAAGAGAGCTTCAGGGAGACTCTAACCATCTTCGTAATCATTTGCTATTCCTCAATTGTTCCCTTCTCACTAACATAGATACCATCCAAGAACTTCCTGATGTCTTTGTTCTTCACATGGCATTTCTGTTAGAGCAAAAACAGAAAATCTTAGTCTGAAGAAACAAATACATGACAATATCAAAAGCATGCGGCAAATTCCTAATTTGGTATATTCAAATGCCTGACCTGGTTGATCAGTGCAGCAGAGCGAGAAACAAGTTCAACATCATTCCCATCAAGGACGAGCTCATCCTTGACCTTCTCAGACCGCACTATTGACACACCCTCAAGCATATCCACCTTCCGCACCTATACCAATAAAACATAAAAATACTTAAAACAAAGAAAAATGCTACAAGAATTACTAAATAAAACATAACAATCAATATCCAATGTACAGTAAGAATGTAAAATTTAAAGCACTAAAATCAGGAAGCACCCCAAAACTTAGTTCCGGCAGATGCATGGTTTTATGAATGGAATTAGTTCATATAATTTATTGGCAAGTTTATCAAAGTAACACCCAAAGCAAGGCTCCCATGTGGTACAAGATGCCAACATACAATGTCACGTCACTAAATCAATCAAGAAATTACTTATCAAAGATAAATGTCTTTAAGAGAGCTGGGTTTTTTTTGTTTCTGATGGTCTGTGTGTGTGAGAGAGAGAGAGAGGAAGAGGAGCTTGCCAAGTAATGAGCTTATTAGTCTCAAGAAAAACTGACAAAAAGAAAATAAACAAGATACATCCCCTAACAAATTATGAAATCTCAACAGACACCATATAAAAATACAAATGAGTAATGATTGTCAGAATGAGTGTCATCAAATATCAAAATCAACCAGGAAAATGTAGTAGTTCAGATTTAATCCAACTTGTTAAACCTGTTTATATAGTTGATAACTGAAAAAACACAAAGTATTCAGGTCAACCACAACTAAAACCTTGCTTCAGGCAACATAGCAGAACCCACAGGCAGCAAAATAACATCGAGATAACATTCAGTAAGGCCACTGGAGTTCTTAGGTTGAACTGTTGGAGACTAAGCAACTATCATCTGGTTAGCCAATGCAGCCAACTCTAGCCAACAATAATATATTTAACAACTAATCCAATAAAAATTATTTTAGAAACAAAAAATTGTGTAAGTGGAAAATTTTCAAACGATAGTTTGTTTTGAACTCACACGAATGATCAATTAAACATCAAATGCTCGGTAAAGTTTGAATTACTTTACATATCCAAAGTTATGGTGGACATGCATATGGTGGACAAAGTTATGAGATACGAAACTAGTCCAATATACAAAGGGCAAAAAATGTCTCATGCTTACAAAATAAAAATAGAAGAGAGATTAAACCATGGAGGTACTTAGGATTAGTAAATTTATTGGCTGCAAAAATTTAATGACATAATGACTCATTTACATCTTGTTCGCTACCTTAACTTAAGTTGTGCCCAAGAAGTGCAATCACATATCGGGCAAAAGCAACGGAATATCAGATGGTTAATATTGACCTTGCTGCATATGAACTCATGACAAGAAGACTTGTAAACAAATTTACAGTTATCGTGACAATTTTAGTTGAACAAATTACTTAAATAGGAATAACGCATAATGCATAAAACCCTTTTCACAACTACAAAGATAGGGATTTCACATCTATAACAATACAAAAGACTTCTAAATACCTTAAAAAAAGAGAAAAGGAGAGATTTTTTTTAGGATGAAAGAATAAGAAGCGAATAGCGAAAGGATGGAGGGAGATGAGACCTTTTTCTCGCCGAGGAAGTTGCGGATCTCGATGGAGGAGTTGCTGTTGTTGATGGAGGCGTTGATGGGGAAGTGGGCGTAGACAAAGCGCATTTTGTAACGGAAGCCCTTTGTCACGCCGGCGATGAGGTTCTGGACGTGGCTGATGGCGGTGCGGATCGCGGCCGTGGTCTTGCGGGAGCCGAACCAGGCGTCGACCTTGAGCTGGCGGCCCCCCTCGATGAGCTGGAAGTCGAGGTTGAGGTGCTTGAAGTTGCGGGCCAGCTTCCCCCGGGGGCCCTCCACCTCGATCACCTTCGCCTTCACCCGGACCGTCACCCCCTCCGGGATCTCCATCGTATCGGTCGACAGTATCGTCTTCATCTCTCTCTCTCTCTTTCTCCTTCCTTCCGCCGCCTCCGCCGACCCTGCGTGCTCCAACTGATGAGGGGAAAGGAGGAGGGCAGAAGCCCTAGTACGTCGTGGTCTGTGCTTATATACGAAAGTTCGTCAGATCTTAACCGTTGGCTTGTGATCGGTGGTGTTGGGCGGGACTGGATCCGCTGCGTGTGGGAGCTAAGCCATTTGGTTAATAAGTTTGGGTCAGGTCTAACCAGGTTGTCTTCAAACGCATTGGACTCGGTTCCATCCCCGCATGGGACCCGATTTAGCTCCGCTGGCCAGAAGAATGGATGCTTGTTGCAGGTTTTGCAGAGCTAAATGGGAGAAATAGAGATTGATAATAGAAACAGCAGGATTGCATCTTTCGCACGAAAGAAAGATCCATCTTTCTTCGACTTCATTGTTAGATTGTACAATAATCCCTTTAAAATGATTCAAAAAATTTGGAGTACTTTGAGAGGATGCCGCCTGGAGCGGAGACTCCAGCAAGGAGGAGGAAGAACAGAGGGTTTTGGATGCTGGAGACGATCTCAGTGGAGGTTCTGAAGGCGATGACGAGGACG
>JAOXJJ010000481.1:13694297-13708108 GCA_025769935.1 Phoenix roebelenii
GGATCACGAAGTTTGCCGAAGGTGCAAGAGCGTTTAGGGTGGCTTTCTTGAAGATTATGAAGAAGAATCTTTCAAGCGATCCACTGGTAAGTATTCTTCGAGGCATTTATAAGATTCTTGATGGGGAAAAAACTGGGTTTTTTTCTTCCTTTTTTTATACGTTATTCTTAATTTTTTTTTATCAGGGACCTAAATTGTCGGCACACAAGAAGCTTATTGCTGAGAGCTCGCGGAAGAGGAAGTTGAGCATAAAGTGAAGGGTGAAGCCAAGAAAGAGAAGCATTTGGTCAGTACTCTTTAACTTCGGTGACTAAAATTTGCAGTTTAAATGTCTGAATGCATATTTTCATGTTATTTTTTATTTACATTTACAACAGGCAGCAGAAAAGGGGCATGTAAAGCCAGCTAATTTCTTAGGTTCGTAGGAGAAATCTCTTATCATTATTGCCACAAAAGGAGGTATACTTAAATTATAAGAGGATTGATTTTTGACCTTTTTTGACCATAGCAGTGGTGCTTGAGTGGCTACCTTCATTCTTAATTTCAATCACTGGTAACATACACTCTCTGTCTTGCATGTTTGATGGTGGTTGTTCATTGGTCAAGTTATTTAATGCTGTAAGACTTCAGTCAGTGTTAAAATCACCACTTGTGCTAATAGGATGAGGTAGATTTATTTATATATTTTATATTTTCGTACACTCAGTTACTTGGTGTCTCTTCGTTGGTTTTTGTTCCATTATATCTGGCATGATTTTAACCTAGGGCTTATGTTTTACTATTGTAAATCATAACTTTAGGATGTTATCTACAGGTAAGTAAGGCACAGAATTCTCAGAAAGGCTTGAATCCTTCAAAGTCAAAAGATGCAAAAGGTATGACAGTTGTAACTATATTGTCTTTCATGTGCCTGGAGTTAGGAGTGCTACTATCAAGCTGTGAAAATTATGAACTTATTTAATTTCATCCTTACAAGATCTCTCTCAAGAAATCTATCACTTATCTTATCTAGGATTGTTTTACTCCTATTATTATGCCTTTTCTTGCATCATGTCATTAGAGAGGGCCAATTGGTATGCACAACTTAGAACAGTAGAATTGCAAATTCAAACCCTTCTCTGGGTCATGATGAGCATCTAAAACATAGTTGAAAACATTTGATACAACATGCAAATGCCTAAAAATGGTCAGATTCATCCAAACCCCTCTTATTCAATTCTTCCTATACATGACGGATGGCAGCTTAACTCCTTGATGTAGAACTCTAGAATATTTAAGGTAATATTTTCCAATCATTTTAGGAAATTTAATTCGAGTTCTTAGCCAATACTTGGGATGGTTGTATTCTTTTTATTATTCTTGGTTAGGCATCTGATTCGTGGCTTTATCAAATGAGTGTCATGTTTTGTGATTATGTTCTAAAGATATCTTCATTCTTCAAGTTTGCATCATATAGCGTAAAATACTTGTCACATCAGAGGTACCTTTTACCAGTCATTCACTTTAAGGAGGTGTGATCTAATATAGCTAGGAAGTAAGCATCATGTTGACAATAATGATGGGATAATTTAAAGTAAGGTTGTTCTGCAAAAATGCCTTTTAAGGCTGGATAAAATTAGAGAATACAGGTTCCTTAGGTTTCTATTGGGGCAAGGTTGTCGGCAAGCTATTTGGGGGAACAAATATCTTCTTTTGATGGTATTATACTTTTTCTGATTGAAGGTTATCATGTTCAATCTTCAAGTATGTGTTACGGTGTTTGAAAGCTGACAAGACTAGGTTAAAGAGTATCCAGAGTGACGTTTTGCTGTTACTTATTTTTATCAAATAGAAGTTGCAGAGACTTTTTTTAAACTGTAGTTCTTATTTCTATAACATCACAGTGTCTCCAATATGTCATGTAATTATATTCTTTTAATTTATTCTAACCAGTGTATTTGCAATGATGACAGTGTTGGCAAAACAAAGAAAACAAACTTTCTTGTCAGAACTACAAAAGCCAACAACACAAGCTCTTGACAGCCCTTCTTCATTCAACTCTTCCATGGTATCCTCATTTATATGTTTCTGGTGCATGTCATGCACTTTTCAACCTTTATAGATTACATTCTTTGCATTTTTATATATAAATCCTTCTCTTTGTGCCTTGCACTGGTGAGAAAGCATTGGTACTCAGATCTGTATAACCTTGCTGTTGATTTTGCTGTAAATCCTTGAAGTTATGGCTTTTCTGAGGTCATCAATGTTTCTGTGTTCTATGTTTATCTGGGGTAGTTTATCCTCAGGAACCTGCTTTTACCAAGGTAACTATGATTTGATCTTCCTGAAATTCTTGCAACAATATTCTCTTAAACTGCACAAATTGTTTAAACACATGTCTTGTTGGCTGTCATATATTGTCTCATTTGTGTGCCTTTTGAAATGACATATGGAAGTTGTATGGCTCGTTTTTTCTTTGGTTTTTAGGAGCAGAATTTTCATCTTGATCCATGAGGCTGGTTCACAAGAACTACTTGGGAACTTGTGGATCAACGAGAAAGCAATGAAATGGAACTTGTTCTTCATATAAGTCTTGTCGGCTTTAGTTCACGAGAGATTTATCATAGGCTGTGGAAACCAAAATGTGAAAGGTTATGTATAGGTGAGTTTGGAGGAACGCTTCATTTAGAAACTCATTTTCAGCTGAGGTATATATTTGTGGTGTATTTTAACTACATTGAGCATTGGCTTGATATATGATATTGTTTTTTGCTTGGCCAAGTATATTATGACATTGACTAGATTTGTGGGCGAGCAGGATTCCAAGGCAATAGACCTAGTCTATTGCTAGGTTATCTTGCCCAGGCAACTGACTGAGTACAAAGTCAAACATTCTTGATCCACTTTTGTTATTTATATCATCTTATTTTCATAGCATATCAATAATTGACATATTATCTATCATCCTTAAGGCATAAACAATGAACATAAACATTTAAAAGACAATATGCTGTAGTTTGTAAGATCTATATTGAAGCAACAATGTGTTACATCTGTATCATTGTTGTCCTACCTCAAGTGGTAGAAATTGCCAGGTTTTGCCAATTGTTTTTCTTCCTAGAGACTAGAGACTGGAGCTTGGATGTAGAATTTTGAAGGAAAGGTCATTTCAGTTCACCTCTTTTTCACATTTTAACATGCCTTAAAGGCGCACACGTGAATATAAACAATCAAAAGACACCTTAAAGATACAGCATAGTTTGTAAATCTATACAGAATGTATGTATGTAGGTACGTATGTGTATATTAATTATTGCTGTCTTAGATCAACTGGTAGAGATTTCTAGGCTTGCCCAAATGTGTCTTGTGTCTTGCTAGAGAGGAAAGAACTGGAGCTTGGGCCTAGAGCTTTGAAGGAAAGAACATTCCGGTCACTTGTTCCCATGATATGCTATATCGTACCGAACCGGACGGTATGAAGCATACTGTACTATACTGGTACACAGTATGGAGATTGGAGAGTGTACCGACACTCGGTACGCTGAACTAGCCTCTGTACTGGACGTACCAAAATAGTGACAGGGTGGCACCGGAATGGGGCACGGTATCGAGATGGCGTACTTTGCTTGTTTCATACTATTTATTTTTATCACTACTATTTGATGTTTCCTTGGATCCAATTTGATGTATTTGTCTTCCATCTTAGCATTCATCTGTCAACATGACAAGAAATAAAATTTGATGTATGTATGTATATATGCATATATGTTTGTATTATTGTTGTCTTACATCAACTGCTAGATATTTCTAGGCTTGCCCAAACGTGTGTCTGGCTAGAGAATAGAGAACTGGAGCTCGGGCTTATGGCTTTGAAGGAAAGAACATTTCTGGTCGCTTGTTTCAAAATATTTTTTTTATCAATAAAATTTGATGTTTCCTTGGATCCAATTTGATGTATCTAGATGTCTTCCATGTTAGCATTCAGCTGTCAACATACAAGAAATTACCATGAAATATTTTAAAAGTTTAAATTCATATTGATCTCTAGACACGCATGCAGAGATATGTATGTCCACACATAAATGTTTGTTTCCACATATTATATATGTTACAAGTGTCTATCTGTATATTAGATGTAGGCATGCATATGTATATATGATCATCTTAGTGAGGGTCGCCTAGGCAACGTGAGGCATGACAACTGCGCAGGCACCCAGGCTACAACAATGTTTTGGAGTGGTATGACCATTTGACATGTCTTTAACTGCTTTAGTGTTTTGGCTGCTATTTATTTTCGGGAATCTGAAAGCAATATTAAGATTTTTCAATTTTAATTTCATTTTTTGTTGGCTTCTTATATGTGAATTGACTATAAGACACATGGTTAAGGCTAACTTTTTAGACTTCTAAATCAACATAAAATGGAAGTTGCATTTCTAACCTTTTATTTGTCTAGATCTTCATAATATTCTACACTAGTCCATTTCCATTAAAAATAATTGCATGTGGGTTGTTTATAATTTAAATATGGTCATATCTTGAGCAAGTAGGTACTATTCCTTTGGATCATTCTGGTTAACCTTGGCATTTATTGTAAATAACAGGCTTTGTGCAGGCTCAAATTCTACAAATAACAAACAAAGCAATGAGCCTGGGTGGGCTCCATTATATGAAACTTACATGCTTAGTTCGAAGTTGAAGGACTGGGACAAAATGCCAGTAAGAATTGATAAAGAGTATTTAATTTTCTTCTATTTGCATTTTGTTCGAGAGATACAAGTATAGGATGTTTTAAATATTCTTTCAAATGCTTATTGGATTTCTCCTGCCACTTATCTAGGATTTTGGTGGAGCTGTTGATCAAGACAATGTTTCTCTGGAGAATTCCTCTGATGAGGAATAAAAAACAGGAAAGCTTAAGGTGAATATGCTCTTTTCAGCAAATTTTCGAACCAGGAAGTAGAAAATAAATGCCTATCTTATAATTCAACACTTAGGGTTCCTATGCCTCATTGGATATATGTGACTATTTTCACCCATCAACATCAGCTGAAGATTGGACTGGTTAGGTTACATGTTTTAAACTATCTAGAAAGTCAAGGATGATAAAAGTAAGGTAGGGTCAGGTGAAATGTATCTAAAATAACCCCCAGACCTTAATATGAATGGTATTGGATAAGTCAAACATTACTGTGCCCCTTGTTTTATCAAATAAAGCCATGCAAGTTATTGATTTTTATAGTATATATTGCTAATGACTCTGAAGGCAAATGTTCAAGAATAAATTTCTTGTCCAAAACCTTTTTCTCATTAAAAAGGGTTTTCATGTTTGTTTTCTCTTTATGGAAACTGGACCACTGGATATCCTAAATGTGCTCGGATTGTTCCCCAAAAGTTCATCTATAAGTAGCTTGTGTTCTTGCAATGCTTATGCAAAAGTTCAAAATGAGGGATGAAATGGGTATGCTCTAATTGTAGATAAGCAGTTTCTCTTCTAGCATGGCTGGAATATACTGCAAAAAACAAATGTAAACTCTGTTGTAGTACTCTGTTGTAGTACAAAAGAGTGACTTGATGTCATGAAAAACTTGCTGGTTCTGATGCAAACAATTTCTGAGATTTGGGCATGATTGAACTGTCAATAGCCTGCTGCTCTATCAGCACCTATGGTAGGCGAGGACCAGGGCAGTACAACAACTGTTCTAAAGTGGAAACTCTTGAAAATGCAACATCCAATCTGCATCAGAATAGGTGCTGAATTGTAAAGAAGATTGCTACTTTTCTGCTGCATCTATATAAATACATAAACAGGTGGGAAACGTAACATGAAGATGTGCATGATAACTAAATCAGTATCGACCTGCATCATGCAAGATGCACCTGAAAGCAAGGAATGATTTGATTTGAGGCTAGTAAAAATGTCGGTTGCTGAGGATTGATAAGTCCAACATGAAGTTAGAGAGGATATGTGTTTCAAATACTTTAGAAAAGAAACACTATGAGCATGAAACATTGATGGCTCTCATTAAAAATAGTCATTTTGCATTTAGTGTATTTGTGTATTTAGGCGAAGCAATAATTCTGGATAACTAAGAATTTTGAGTCTCTGAGTTCATTTAACATTAGAACCAATAGATAGTCAAGATGGGCAAACATTAGATTCATGCATGTTAGTACAAAATGCATGATGAAACTTTTAATTTAAAGTTTATTGACCATTGATTATATCCCTCAAATGTTTATTATCATGTGAGATCTCACTTGAGTACCAGAAAAGTGGTTGAGTGGTTGAGACTTTTTAACCAATGATAGATTAGTTCCATTCCAAATACACAGGATAGATCTTGGGGCCTTTGGCTAGCAAGTAAAAGGTTCTAGATTTGAATAGATCCTCAGATAAAATCATAGATCGCGCATCTCCAAATGCATGGACCTACTGTAGAGGAGATGGATTTCTCTCTCTATACTTCTTTTCTCCTAGCAACCTTGATCTCTCTCACATGATCCGGTGCTTTTGTGAATTGCACACATCTGGTTTACTTTCTTAAGCAGTGGAGAGGGGTTGGAGCGCTGTGTAGTGTCATCCTAATATATTGGATTATTGGGGCTTGATGAATCTTTTCCAAGGTACCCAATATTGCCAAATTCTCATCACCTTTTGCAAATTTGGGGTGTTTTGAATCAAATATCAAGGTTCTCCCCAAAGTTACTAGGTATGGTATGTCTTGCAGCACATGCACCACATGCACTCAATGCATGGGCATGCCCTTGGCATAGCATGGCACGCCCTTGGCATAGCATGGCACCAATTACTATGGCATAATCCGTATTAGCCAACACTTCAATTGTTGGAAGAGTAATGCCACATATTCCTCTTTCTCATTTCAAATAGCAACCATCTCATATTGTCCTCCCCATGTAGATCACACGGAGTTGACTGAAGTTATAAAGGTATGTGTTGGAGGAAAAACGGGTTGCCCTGAAGTACCTGAACGCGTCGTCGGCACGTGACCGAGACACACGATTCGGAAGCAACCAACCTAGAAGCGTCCGACTCAGAAGCGCCCGACCTGGGAGCGCCTGATCTCAGTATCCCCGACTTTGCAACGACGAGCCGACCTCTAAAGGCTGATCTGGCCGTTTACACATTAAGGCCACACCCTGCGACGACCTCACCACGTCGCGCTCCACTCGCCGACCATGCTACGACGCTACGACGTATCAGGGGTCATGCCCTGAGCGACTGTCAACAATTAATGCGCATGCCCCTACAGACCTCAAGCTTACTCAACAATTAATTCGCATAGCTCTGCAGACCTCCAGCTTACTCAACAATTAATGTGCATGGCTCCTGCAGACCTCCGGCTTACTCCAAACCTCAGGCCATATACGGCAACTCATTAATGCACACGATCATGCGGAATCATGATGGTAACCCGATCAGTCACATCTCAGGTAGCTCTGTGTTCACTTATAAAAGGAAAACTTTCCTCCCGGGAAGGGGGCTCCTTCTTCTCCCCGCTGATCCTTAGGATTTATGTTCTAGTTATTCTCCTCCTTAGCCCCCTCTGACTTAAGCATCGGAGGGCCGGCGCCGGAAACCCCGGCCACCGGCTTCTTTGCAGGTCCTCCGGAGGACGCAGTTCGCTGCCGGAGTCGTCTCCCACCACGCCGTCCGCCGTCCCGCGACCGGAGCTCCTCCTCTTCAGCCGAGCGGTCACCCTCGGGTCCACTTTCCAACAACAGTATGCATTGGAGAACACCCATTAATTTTTCGTGTAATGTTATAGAATTTTCTTTTTTACCTATAATTGCTGATTTGACAACTTCCTCTAAACAGAATCTCATGTTTGGCCACCAATCGCTTTGAGTTGTATCAATGCCATTTTTCCCCATGGTCGTTTGTATGCACGTACAGGGAGACCCAAGGCATTACCAGCCTTACACAAATCGATCAAACTCATTTGTTTTCTCTGGTGAGAAAGAGGTTTTAACTCTCCTCCCCTATCCCCGAGCCTTAAGAATAAGATCAGATATCTGCACCACCTATCATCGTTCGGTACTAGAAAAGGAGTTGGCAAATCTATAGCAATGCCAAAAGAGTCAATATGACGAACCGTCATGCGAAAACCAAGAAGACAGTGGCAGAGCACGCGAGGCAGAAGGAATGCCTTCAGTGTTGCAGCCATTCCAAAACTAAATCTTTAATTTTTTGAAATCCCTGAAATCTTGCAGTGTTTGCCAGTACATGTATTTCCTACCTACCACCCAACTCATCTTCGGATCAAATCAGCCACAAGCTCAAGAACTCTAGATGAAATGGCTCATCATTTCATGCTGCTAATTCATTCACTACAGGAAAAATAGTTGAAAAAATATTCCAGTCAACTCAAAATGCAGAAATTTTGTTGTTTGCATGGTCTGGAACTGCTTGAGTTGTCAATATTTGTCATGCATTTGTGGTTCCTCATGCTGAAATGCAATCATATTTTTGAACGGATGTAAGTCTTCTATAAGAAAAGCTTGTTTATGACTGATTCAAAAGGTTGTCCCTGATGTATCATTTGCTGTAAGCATTGCAGTTTCTATAAAATAAGGGATTATCTTGGCTCGTTTTTGACAATTTTAATGATATAATCAAAGATGGAGCAATCTGTAAGACTGTTTCACTTTGGGGTCTTAAATGTCTCCAGTGTTATTTTGTTTTTGAATGCTGATGTATTATAATTTAATATTTGCTAGTTGCAGAAGACATATCAGTTATTACTATAGTCAAAAAAGCAATGGTCATTGAATCCAAAGCTGGAAGAAAAATGCATTCATTAATTATCGAATCTGAACGTTATAGTTAAGATATTATATTGTTGCATTGTATGATCTAATTATGCGATTGACTTACTAGGCATTTATATGATTCATTTCTCTCGTGATTTATAATCTTGTTAGAGTTTTCTATTGAATATGAGAAGAGAAAAAGGCAGACCGTAACGTCATGGAAGGATGGAAAATACTGAAATCAAAATACGCAATGAAAACACAATCTAGATGATAGGATATTGTCAGCCTCAAAATAGGGTGGTGTGTTACCTGTATCTATTTATATATATAGATATATATTCAAGAGTTGCCTTTATACAGAGGTTCTAGGTCTTCTTTCTTGTCTCATCTTTATACTGAGGTTCTAGGTCTACATATAGCCATAGAATCCGAAATTTTTTGACGGTCGTACTCTAGCTGCCTAAAGTCATGGTGTAATGGACTAGCGGCATGCAATAACTATTGAGGGACGTGCTATTACTACCTTGGATAACTATTTAGGATTCTATATAACTAAGGTCGTCTAGGATCACTATAATCGATTTTAACTTTCGACGTAGTGAAAAGAACGTCTTTTCAAATGAAGTATTAGAGTCGCCGCCTGAAATAAGAGGGTTTAGGTCGGCTTGCGATGGTTAATGAGTTGAACGACTGTCCGTCTGAACAGTGAAACTTCATTTGACACGTTGGATGATGTATGACCTTGGAGGTCCGTTGCTTTTATTTTACTCCGCCTAGCTTTTAGACCGGTCAAAATTGGTCTGGCCCGATAACATCGAGAGGATGTAGGGTTTACCTTAATTGCCACATCAACTATGAGTTGGACTAATGTGGTCTTACCACATCATCACACTTATTTTCTACCGCATCAGGCTGATACCTAATACGCAATATAAACAGGATAGTATTAGTGTTTCCACGCAGAAGAAAAGGGGGTATTAATTTGATCCCTCCAAATCATCATCCAAGCTCCATCCTTAAACTGGTGATGTTAGATTGACCTAATGTCTATGGTGGACGGTGGATATAATTCAAAAGCAGTAGACGTTTCAAATCTCCGAGATCCTTCAAGCCTGGTATGATTGCATGTTTCTATTACTCTCAGCTGCAAAAATAGAATGTTAGAGCTCGATTATTAAATGTTGTGATTTGCTCGGTGATTTGCTTATTAAAATCAGTTTTCATTTTAAAAGATTTCCTTAAAAAATTCAATCTACAGTCAACACCACCTGACTCTGTATCAAATCAGGCCAATACAAAGTTGTTCTAAATTGGCACCGGTGGCCCATCGAATCATGCTACCGGCTCGTTCGGAGTCTGAAATCCGAACGACGAGGGGAAATCGTACGGCAGGGGTTGTACGTGGCCGCCGCATCCATCAACGCGCCGGAACCCGTATGCGCGGAGCACCTGATCGTCCGCGAGGTCGAGGGCGCGCTGCATGGCCGCGAGGCAGCTCTCCCTGGAGTACGCCGGATTGTGCCCACCGCCGCAGGGCTGGCACCCGGTGAAGTGCGTCACGAACGGCAGCCGCCGCCTCCGTTGTTCCCACTCGTCGGCCGCCGCCTCGCGGTCCAGGTACCGCCCTCGCATCTCCCCGTGCGCCCCGGTGGACTTCTCCGCGTGCCGGCGCCTCAGCGGCGGTTCTCTACGCTCCATGGCGAGGTAGTCCTCCGTGGACTTCTCGAGGCGGCCCAGGACGGCGGCCCAGTAGCCGTGGAGGTCATAGTCGTTCTCTAGATAGACTCTGTCGCCCCAGCGGTCCTTTTCGTAGACGAGGAGGTGGAGGAGGGCGGACTGGTCGTCGGACTCGGGGGCGGCCTTGCCCTTGATCTTGGAGGCGAGGATCCGGCCCCAGGCCTCGAACTCGGTGGTCTGCGGGCCCATGCGGGCCCATGCGTCGAGGAAATCGAGGCCCCACTGGGAGTTGCGAATGAGGAAGACCCCGGCGTTGAGGCCCACCCAGTTCTTCTCCTCGTAGACCATGGAGGGCCATCCGGGGACCACCAGGTCGTGGGCCCGGTAGCGGGACAAGGGCGGCCGAAACTCCATGTCGGTAAAGGCAGCGTCCTCGTCGACCCACCATATCCACTCGGCCTCCGGGTGGGCGAGCATGGCCGCCCGGATGAGCGGGATCTTGGCCCAACACCCGGTCATGTTGGGGTGGAGATGGGCCGTGTTGTAGAAGAGGTCGTGGCCGTGGATGCGGCAGTAGTCGGATTTGTTCTTGTAGAAGCGGAGGAGGAGGTGGTCGCCGGCCGGGTTCCGGCAGGGGCTGGGCTGGGAGCCGGAGACCATGAGGACCCGCTCCTCTTTTTCCTGGATGAATGATGATGATGATAAGGTGGGATGGAGGCGGAGCCAGTGACGGCGTTTGGAGTCCCAGTTGGAGAGGTGACCGCCGTCGAGGGTGTAGGAGAGGGATGGGTCGTCATAGAAGGTCGGGATGGAGTCATCGGTGGAGGGAGTGGGACTGGGAGGGAGGGTGGGAATAAGGGAGGACGAGTAGAAGGAGAGGGGGAGGAGGAAGGCGAGCGCAGCGCCAAGACTAACGAAGATGAGACGTTCCACGAGGAGGGAACCTTTAGATGAACAAAGGGCTATCCTCACGCGAGGAGACTCTTTCCTGGATACCATTCTTCTCAGGGAGAGACAGGAGATAGAGACGGCGACAGGGTCAGGGTGGTTTTAACAAAGGTAGAGAAGGAAGCGAGATCGCTGCAAGATATACTGGATCCAAGGTTAATTCGAATGTAGCAGTCACGTACATGACTTGAGAGAATGGTTACTCAGGACTTGTTAGATGCATCGAGAACCGAGTGACGAGATTGATCGCAAGGGAATGGTTACTCAAGACTTGAGAGCCCGCCTTTGTTGCATCTGACAACAACGTATCAAGCTGTTGTAGGAAGATATATAGGTTGCAGGTTATTATTATATCTACTATATCCGTCTGTAAATCCTTAATATTTTCTGGGCGCGTGCAACAAGGAAACGGGGACTTGGTTCAATGAATGCGTGGTTTTCTTTGAAAAGAAATACAAGAACTATTATAGTAGTTCGCTTCTCAAATCTTCTCAAGCGCATTTCTGGTTGCATGGAAGCTAGGAATTCATGCGATAATCAAATGATGTTTACGATGGATGCCTGTAAGTATATACATGACAAATATTAATTGTTTGGACCTAGCAATAACACAATAACTGATAACAAGGGCGAAAATGCCAATAGATGCTTCCCCCACATTCATATTTTTTTTGATGAAAAGGGAGGGGATCCAGCATTACTCCACCACAAGCAAGTTCCCTTTTGAAATTTCTCTTTCCAAAAATGTCGAGGTTATATATATTTGAAAACACAAGTAGTCCATCACAACAGGTCCATGTGTATATTATATTGCCTAATTCTTCTCGAAAGGAAGAACCAAAGCAACACGTACTTTTGGTCATAGGTTTGGTTCTATCTTCCCCATGAAAGAATGATTGTTCTTTTCTGGCAACATTAACCATTAGATCATATCTTGCACAGCAGTCAAAGTATTCTAAACTCCATCATTTACTGTCTGCACAGATCTTGAAGCAACACTGCAAGTTAAAGAAAGCGAATCCTTCTTTTTGCGCGAAAGACGGCTCATGGCCCCAAATTCGTCCATCGCAACAGTTGTCAAATGCACACAAAAGCAAGCTGGCTCAACCTGAAACCAACTCAACCCCTTCTGTAACCTGTTTTACAAATATAGGAGACAATTAATACGCTCCAGAAATAGGAAACACATGCATACATCTATATTTAGGATGCCAACTCGATCGGGGCAGAGAGCAAAGAACTCGCTCCCTCAATAAATCACCATCCCCTCTCTCCCCCCCTCCCCTCCATGAACAAAGAGAAAGGGAGAGCAAGCAATATCTTGTAACCGAGGCTTCGTAGCTAACCCAAGTCATGAGCATTAAAGGCGGTGGGGCGGGGGAGGACTACATCACGGGCGGCTCCATTAAAGGAGGCGGCATGCTCGGCCTCGGCGACGACATGACATGAGCCAATATTCCCAGATGCACCGCCACTAACACGACCTTCTACTGGGGCGCCGACTCTGACATCCTCTTCTCCAGCTCGCCCGGCACCGTCATGTACGTCGTCTTCGCTCTCGCCGCTTACCTTGAGTGGCTGAATCACGGCCTCACGATCTCGCCCCGTGGGAGCTGCCATGCATGACACGGCCGCCAGCCGCCAGGCTCCAGCTGACGGCCTTGCATGCGCTCCGCGTTGCGCTGACGCTCATCGTGATGCTCGCCGCCATGTCCTTCAACGTTGGTGCGCTGATGGCTGCGGTGTTCCTCTTCGGCAGCTCTGGGATGCCGGAGAACTCCCCTCCCGTGAGCTCTGTTTGATTTGTTCTTCGGTTGTAAAGAAACAGGTTAAAAGGCCTTCCACGAGGAGAAAGAAGTATCTTCAATTTGGAGGGTGAGGGAGAAATTCTTGCCACGTAAGATTAAGGAACCCTTCCGCCAATTTTGACCGATTCTCGGCATAGCAAGTGACGGGACTAGTACAGATATTGCGGGAATTGTCATGTGATGTCCACTGTCAGTTATATACCACACGAAAGCCTCTCAAATTGAAACAAGCCCCGGCACTTCATGTGCTAGTACTAGTTCAAACATTAGGAAAATATTTTATATAATATTACGCTATAGAATATTTTTATCCTGCATGGAAAACTCCTGCCTCAAATTTGAATTAGTCTCGGTGCTCCGAGGGCCAGGACTAGCTCGCACTTAATAGTTGTTACATATAAATCATCAAATGAATTCCTCACAACACATAAAACTAGGCAAGCTCCGTACCTTGAGAACATGGGAAAGCTCACAAAAAAATACATCGCAAAAATAGTGAACCTATTTTGTACATTGATGCTCGATCAACAAAATCATAATAAGGGAACTGCAAAGGTTCAAAGTACCCACCAACAATTAGCATGCATGAATCTATTCTTTGGGGGGGGGGGGGGGGGGGGG
>JAOXJJ010000481.1:13708208-13739157 GCA_025769935.1 Phoenix roebelenii
GAGACACTCTTAAGAGAAAACACAATACAAAAATGTAGCAGTAAAGGGCAATATGTCCTTCAGAAATAACAAGAGCTACAATCTGTTTCAACCAGCAAAATCCTTGGATTCCTGGTATAGCAGCCCATCTACCACTTTAAGCAAGAGTCCAAGAAAGTTGAGGATCCTATGTGAATTGGCCGCCCACAACACCCTCCCTTCATGCTCTGCTTAATTTGCTCACTCTTTAATTTTTAAGCAAAGAGTTTTCGCTATTTAAGATCTCAAATTCCTAAAATTATAAGTTAAAACTACAATAAATTTTCAGAGGTAATCCTTCCCCAAATGAGAGGAGTCCACCTCCTAATCACTTTCAAACTCTTCTTTACGTATATGAAAAAAAATTCCTCAGAAATATATTATTTTAAACAACTTTTAAGTGGTATACGGAAATGGGATCCCCAATGTCTGAAGACAGTAATAAAGGACAGTAATAAGATGTTTGATAAATACAGGCTAATAAGAGCCAGAGATCAATTTAGGGGATGGACCTCAATTTCAAATGTGCATCCCCGTACGAACATAAAGGTTATATGATCTTGGCTTAAGTTCCCTTGCTCACCAATACAAATTGAAGAACCCGATTTTCGTTTAGCATCCCCACGCAAGGCCAACTGTTATATAGTTCACGCCTTAAGCACCAAGAGAATTTCCCGGAACCAATTAACAAGTCCACAATTGATCATCAGGTTTCTACGACAGGTCTCAAATCATATTGGTCAGGGAATGGATGCCATAAGAATAGGATGTGCTTTCTTTTCGTTTAATGGAACTTGGTGCTGTCATCCCTCAAGTAATACAACCCAAAGAGGTCAATGATTCCGAGTACGTACGTCTGCACTGGAAGTTGACCTTCTCAAGTTTCTGCATCCCTCGTTGTTATGGGATCTAATATTCACCTCTCATAGTAAATCTGATGACCCCTAGATAAAAAATTTAAAATGCATCAAGTATTATTTATGATGAATTTTACCATCCGTCCGCTTTTCAATACACGCAAATTACATGTTCATGTGTCCCGTTAGGCCATGCTACTCGCTATCCCCACTCTTCTCGTCACCTTCCACCTTTGAATGCCTCTCTCCTTGGGATCCTTCTTTCTTCTTCTCCTTCTTCTCCTTCTTCTTCTCCTTCTTCTCCTTCTTCTTCTCCTTCTTCTTCTCCTTCTTCTCATGGCTTTCCTGGTCACTATCACCATGCTCGTCGGCATAGTCCGAGATGACTATATGAACACCCGGGTCCTCCGCCTTGCAGGTCCCACCGAGAAGGATCGAGTTGTTGACAGCCTGATAGTTGCTGTTGGTGTAGGCACTCATCGCGCTCTCATCATCGTGCAGAGCACCGTGGGTGTCCATCATCTCCTCCAAGTTCGCCTTCATCGTGGCTCCCTTGTTTTCCCCCGCTAGTGTGATGACCCTCACCCCGTGATCGGCCTCCTCGTTCTCCTGATCATTCCTGGCCGTGGACCTGCCGAGGGCTGTGAGCTGGTGAGTGAGCTTTGAGATCATGCCACGGATCTCATGCTCCATATGCCGCTGGCTCTGCTCATCGGCGTTCGCATTCGTAACCATGGTACTTTGGTTGCGGGAGAGGGAGAGAGAATGGCTTGTTTTCTGCCTTGGAAGTGCTTGAGAATAGAACGGTGCTTATAGGAAGAACGTTACTTGCATGGGAGGCAAAGGGACGGAACTAATTCCTGTTATCAGGGTGGAAGCAAAGGATCACTTCATCACTCGACGTTTAGGTTCCTCCACCGTACATTATTCTTCTCCCGACTACACCACGGCATGTCTGATGAGATTATTGGAGGCGTTCTCCAATTTACAAACTCTAAATACTTCGATTCTTCTCCATGTTATCTACTCACTGTTTCCGGGGATTCTCCAATATATAAGCTCTCAACTACGTTCCCACACCACCACCATCCTGTAAATTCGATTGGGTGGAGGACTTGGAATTAATTGTTCGGCCATCCAACTCCCCCTGACTGGCTTCCCCTAAATTGAGCCCACGTTTTTTTTTTTTTATAATAAAAAAGAGTATTTCATATAGCTCTCACATGAGTACAGCCCGTCAGGTCAAACGAAAGAAAATGTTACAAAGGAGGTAAAACTGCCAATGATGTCCAGATGAACTCCTCGAAGTGGCGAGCTACAAATGAGGCAATCCAGTCTGCTGCTCTGTTTGCCTTCCGAACTCACTGGTCCCCCTCAAGACACACCCTATCGGAGCGCTACAAAGGAGGTAAAACTGCCAATGATATCCAGATGAACTCCTCGAAGTGGCGAGCTACAAATGAGGCAATCCTGCTGCTCTGTTTGCCTTCCGAACTCACTGGTCCCCCTCAAGACACACCTATCAGAGCGCCTTTCGGCTCCGAAAACATGTCTGCCCACATCTAATTCAATTCAAAACAGTGGTTGTAATTGCAATGATCAATATTAATAAACATCCCCTCCTAAGAAATCAAGGATTAAACGGTGGTTGGTCTATCAACCATAGGTAGTAGACGCCAAAGAAAATACTTGGAACATTAGATTTAGTAGGGGTGCGCCAGGCCCGCGCAGTAGTGCAACGCGTGGGCGACGCACGAGGGCTTCAGCGGCAAGCCACTGCAATAAACCCTCCCCCAACGAGAAATTAATTTAATATCATGGTGGGCCAATGGCCCACGTATCAGATATTAAACTGATAAGAACAGATACTACACTTGATCTTAGCCAAAAGGCCGAGAAAGGTATGCTTGAGACAGTACCTTTCGCCTTCTTTTATAGGCTTCCTCTCTTCCTTCGCTCATACCTCTTCCGATGTGGGACTAAAACCCAGCTCACAAGCAGATCTAATTGTAATCTCCACGTCCACCCTCTGCAGGCTTCCATGAATCCAAGTTGTGATTCAGGGGGAAGGTCCTCGCTTTCCCCTTGTGTATATTTGATGCATTGGCATATATGATTAATTAATTAATATTGAATAGAATTATACCAAAGCTTATTAGAATGAATATTATAGTTGTCCCTTTGTTTCTTATCATTCATCTTATGTGATTGATTTCGTGGATAGCCTTGACACTGTTAGATGTCAGTTTTTTCTTTTATTTTATTCTTTCAACATGCTAGGCTCTCTTTTTTTTTGCTAAAAAATTGGGGGGGCTAGGCTCTTGTTCACCAAAAAAAAAAAAAAATCCAAGTCTGCTTGCTTCGTCACTAATTCCTATGACTCTAACCAATATAAGGATTCAAAACTCCAAGATGTCGGAAGTCCAGTTGTCTCCTAACTGGCCTCTCACTGCTCCTCATCTTCCTCCACAACTTTCTCGAGCTCCACCTTATTCAACAACTTTCTTGAGCTCCACCTTATTGATAGCTTGATCTATGGGTATAGAGTTACTTCGGCGACCTTAATTTTTGACTCTGACATCCAAGGTCTACAAAGAGGTCATCTTTAAGTATAGGATCCCTTATGGAAGATGATATTGGGTAAAAAAAAAATGCTATTTTGAAGTTTTATCAATAATTTACTTGTGTAGGTAAGGATACGGTATTTCTAAATCTTTATTTAAGGAATTACAAAAAAAAAAAATCAACAAAGATGTGAATTGAGAAAGATTTGGCGACAAAATATGAACCGAAGACTTAATATACCTCATAACAATACATTTTTGTTACCATGAGATGTAGGAGATAGCATGCTTACAGGAAAAAAAGAAAGCAAAGAAAAAATGGTGAAATTGCAATAAAATATATCATTTTAGTTAATTTACAAAAACCTAAGTTTTTCATTTATACCATCGGTTGACGAGTAAACCATTCTAATCATCTACATTTAGATGAGTAGTCTAAATGATGTACTATTAATTTTTTGAACACATCGTAGCAAAGCTTTTCTATTAACAATAGATCTCATTGAAAATATTCATCCCAATCTCAACCTACAGTAGGAGAGAAACTTAAATCAATCTAGACTAGAAAGGGATGAATTTTTCCTGTTAGCTCTATTATCGCCGGCCCGGCTACTCTTGAGTTCAGACTCATCAACCTACTCAAATAGTCAAACCTAGTTAAAAACAAACAAAATTAAGCAAGGATTATTTATTATTAGATAATTCAAATTATTTTATATCAATCCAATCGAAAATGAGATTTGAGTGGTCATCATAAATTAGACAAATTAGTTAAATAAGATCAGAAGATAATAGTGCAATAGTGGACCATTAAACTGGTCGAGATTTGATGCGGATGATCAAAAAAGTTACGAAATAAATATTTAAAAGAAATTAAAGAAAAGTCGAGTGAATAGCCTATCCATAATTTTATCATGTTTTCTTTCTCGGCTGGTAGGTATTGATCCGTTAGCAAGAGAAGTGGCTTGACGCCGTCTAAACGGGCGGCCCCGGCCCGTCATCTCCGTTCTGGTTCCCCTCGGTCCTATTGTAACCTTGCGGACGAGCCAGAGATACTTTCCGAGATCATTCCACGCCGCCGACAGGACACCTCGCGGTCTCAAATCCTCGAGGGATCGAGAGAAGGAACGTGGTCGTACCCTTCGCGCCCGGCGATCGTTGGATCGTCCACTGCACAGAACACAGGCGCTCCGAACTCCGTCATTCATCCGCCCGCACGGCTCTCAAAGCGAGCAGTGGACGGTCCAACGGTCGACGCGCGCGGAGGAAGGCGTATCCCTCTTTCGCGTGAAGGATACAACCACGATCCTCGAGAGAAAGAGAGAGCGCGCGGGGAGCAGAGATCGTCCATAGCTCCGGCGGTGGTTCCAGCGTCGTCGGTGAGAAACCCCCACCTTTTTTTTTAATCCAGGGTATTTGCATAAATCAGGAAGATAAGTTCCTTGTTTTTTTTTTATTTTAGGAAAACTTAATCAAGTTATATATACTAGAATGGAAAAGTACATTTTAATCTTTTAGATTTTAATATTTATTCCTATTTTTTGGCAAAGTCGTTTGGCCCAATTAAGCTAGATAAGTAGATATTATTCAAATTTATTCCAAGTTATTCACAAATTAAACAAGGCTTAGTTTCATAGGGGATATGGGAGGTTTTGGATATCAAGTTGGGTAGCCTGAATTTGGAGACAATTCTATCTATGGAAGGGTGGAAATAACTTTGATCATAGAAATAAAAAAGGGGAGAAAATATGAAGGGTCTATTTGAGAAAATCCACCATAGTAGACCAGCGAGGGATGGAGTGGGAGATGGAGAGGGCAAGGCGTAGCGATCACTATGCGATAAACGAAAACACCTCGGGCCTTTCTATGTTACTAAATATTAGTCTCACCGGATTTTTCAAACATACATTAAGGAGAATTATTAAAAAAAAAAGTTGTGTTATGGTTGTCATAAAACGTTTTAAAAAAAGTGTCAGCCTAGTTTTCAGTATAGCACATAGAGAGGTTAAAAGCATCATTTTTATCCTAGTGTACCAGATTTAGGAACTTTAATTGGATCTTTTGAGTGACATGGGAATTTTTTTTTTTTTTAATTGAGAGCGGCTGCTAGAATAAATAAACACACCGACTGGCATCAGATATAATGGTGTCTTTTAATCTTTAGGGTAACGATGCTGCAGTCTTTCATAGCATAAGTCCATCATGATTGATCACAAAGATTGCCATCCAATTGGCCCTAGAATAAACTGACCCATCATCATTAGACATAAGAATTTACTTGCAAGTACGACGGTCTAGTGTAATTTAGCACGAATAATTGTGGTAAACAAAAACATATAGGTTGCAGGAAACTTGGAAACAAAATAAAATCAGCGAAGGAAAGAAGGGTACATTCGGGCCATGGTTAGTGGCAACGTTGCCTTTCAGATCAAGTATGTTTATAGAGAGGCTAATGGAGCCGCAGATTGGGTGGCATCTTATGTGGCCGATTACTCGAAAGGGGCCTGTAGGTTGAGGAGAGAGTTGCTTAGAGCATTGAAATTTGCTATTTTTTGACTTTTTTTTAATGTATGTAGAGTCATCCGCTGCAGGAAAAAAAAGTGCAAGCAGATGGGAATGCCGTAGCCCAGTCATCCACGCTAGAGCTCAACCACCTATAGCCGCCCCTGTCGAGAAAGGAGGCCCCTCGAACTCGGCAAACTCGTGAGCTCTTATTTCTCTCCTGTTCTTGTTACTCGACCGTAGTATGGGACCATATGCAGACCTGATAGAAGGAATGCACGCTTTCCTTATTTCTTTTTCTTTCTCCGCCCTTTTTGTTTCATTTATTCTTTTTTTTTTTGCAAATTTTTATGTTCTTAGTGATGGTACAGGGACTGAACTTACGAATATGTTGAATGGCATTTTAAGTCTGAAAGAGATATATGAGGTTTGGTTCGGGTATTAGACTATCCTGATTAGATTTTCAGTTCAACTCCGATAATATTTATAGTCTTAATTTGAAAGATACATAAATGTTCTTCTGAAGTGGTAATTGCTTAGCATTCCATATGTAGCAGGAGTTTCTTTTTTCCTTATTGTCTTATTAAAAATATCAGCAGTTTTTAACAGCAAAGGAAAAATCACAATAAGCTCAAATACTCCTCTTGCAATTTCATATGGATCATCTTCTGGTTTTCTACTTGATGCTCCAATCATCCCCATTTGGGAATAGAAATTACTGGAATATAATCAATTATTACATTTTCACTGATTGAACTGTGATTTTACTAAAATTTCAAACCCTGCGAGCTACTATTGGATGAATGAGGCAATGATTTTTGGAGTAGCTGGATTGATGTTTGGTTGAATGGTCAAAATGAGGCAATGATTTTTGGAGTAGCTGGATTGATGTTTGGTTGAATGGTCAAAATGAGGCCAAGACTTGGAATATCTCTGTGTCTTTGCTTTTCTTCCATAAAGGTTGATTATGTTCAAGTACTTCGCTCTAGGACTTTAAGTGAGTTGGTTCGAGTCCAAGCTTTGGAATATTAGATCCATATTGGACCCATTCATTATGCTCTCATTTTTCCTACTAGTGGCATCAGAGCCTCATAGGGCATTCTACATCAACATGAAGAAAATCGAGCTAATATTTTTTCTTTTCTTTTGATAAGTAGGGAGGGAGACCCACATTTATTAAATTGAAAGAGAGTATAGCAATAAGTTTATATGAAGTACAAAAAGGGGATTAAACAAAAGAGAAACGGGAAAGATAATCTGACCTAGCTATCACAAAGAGTGCAACAATTTATTAACTCGAGTTCTATTTTTGACCACCTAGAGTTTTGGGCAAGGTTCAAAACCAGAAGATTTAATGATATATAAGGAGCTCCCAAGCAAGAAAAAAAATGAATTTGAGGAAGAAAAGGTTAAGAATGTCAAATTTTGTGAAAGGAGCTGAAGGATAAAAAGGAAAATGATTTTCAGGAAGAAACCAGCAAAGTAGATGAAGAAAAATTTGTGAAGCTAGAATAAATTGGGAATGCAAAAGAAGAAGAGAACAAAGAGGAAACATAAAGAATTAAAGATAATTTGTTATCGCAAAGAGCACAACTATTTATTGAATCGAGCTCTATTTAACCGCTTAGATTTTTTTGCAAGGTTTAAAACCAGAAAAATTAGTGATATGCAAGAAGTCCTATGGCAAGATAAATAAATCTGGATGAAGATAAGTTATTCAAAGAAAATTTTGATAAAGATGAATGTGAGGAAGAAAGGTTAAGACTATCAAATTTGGTGAAAGGGGCTGAAGGAGAAAAAGGAAAATGACTTTCAGGAAGAAACTGGTGAAGTAGAAGAAGAAAACTTTGAGAATTCAGAATAAATTGGGAATTCAAAAGAATAGAACAAAGAGGAAAAGTCAAAAAATGAATGATTTGATGAAAAAAATATAAGGCAAAGGTTGACATAGAATTGAAGAAAACACAGATTTTATAAAGTCATGATTTTCAAAAATCCATGGAAATTTGCTTCAAAAAAAAAAAAAGAAATTTGAATATTTGAATTTTCATCTGAATTGGAGAACTTTTTGAGTTATAGAAGTTATGCCAAATATGAAAACAGTCATTGATCCAAAAGAACGAACAAAGCAAATTTCAAGAAGCATGAAGATCAATGGGATATGTACATGTGCAACGAGAAATATTTAAAAACACTATTTTTTTCTTTTTTTGGCAAAAAAGGGAGGGCCGCCCAACCATGCTATAACTACCTGGGTCCAGTACTGGGAGATGCACGTCACACATTTGAATCTAAAACCTCTGGTTTCTAGGCAGAGGGGTTTAACCACTAGGACAAGTCCCAGTGCCAGAAACATTCAACTCAATATTTTGCAAGCTAAAGAAGACATCGTACAACCTGTTCCCATGGGAATGGCCATAAAGACTTCTTCATTTAGAAGTGCAAGAAATCTTGTGAAATCAGGGTGCAGCTGACCAATATTGTGCAGGGTTGAGTTTTTCTGTTCTTTGTTGCTTCTGTGTGGATGTTGATGTGTAACATTTATGGAAGTGGACTTGGCGAGATGGGGATACCAGGATGGGAGCCCAGGATGTTTTTTTATTGTCTAGTCCTTTGAGTTTTCTGTTTTGGAAGTAGGTTGCTTATACCCACCTTTTCTCAGGCTCTTGCCTGTGTTTCTCATTTCATCCTTATGGAATGAAGGTGGAATTTTAAACCATTTTCTTTTAAACAGACTTCAAAAATAAGGGAAAGTGTTGGAGTTAATTTTGACAATTGAGAATGTGCTGGAACTTGTTTTCTTCAGAATCAATGTAAGAGACATAATATAGCAGTGTTGTATAAACATCAGTTTGACTGGTATCTCCCTCCTTTAGAATTCTGAGGTGAGTTAATATATCATAGATTGGTCTGTCTATAATGGTCCTAGGTCAAGTATAAACAGAGGATTTCATTTCCCACTGCTGTAAGCCTTCACTTGTAATATTTCTTCCTCTTATGATACAAAGTCTTGTATGCTAAGCTTGTTTTTAAATATTCTTGGTCATAAACCTCACAAAACTGTGATGTTCCTTTGCTCCTACATGCAAATTATCTGAGCTCTATTTTTTTTTTCAGCCATGTTATCCATGAAATTGATAATTCTCTCAGAATAAGACAAGTAGAATGGACAGAAGTGTTTTGCATACTAAATCAACTAATTCCTTGTTCAACTTTGGTACATGCTCAATACTAGTATAACCTTTAAAATTTCAACATATTCCCTTTTATTACTACATCAATTTCATTAAGAAAAAAATCCCTCGTGTACTTCAGAAATCCTAGAGCAGTCACTTTGTTTAAAAATTCCAAAGGTCAGGTCTGTCTCCAGTCCTCCCTCCCAGGACCTTGAATTTTCAGAACCATGACTATGTAATGGATCTAGTTTAGAATATATCAGCATTAATAGTTTTATGCGTAGTAACTTTCGCATATGCAACACTGATAGACTTTTAAAATTTCAATATATTTCCTTTTATTACTACCTCAGTTACATAAATTCTTATGTACTTTAGAACATATCAATTTTGATATTTGTACCTAGAACAAATAGATAGAGAACAAATATATGAATTTTAGTAAAGGAAGAAAATTATGTATGTGAGGATGGATAATATAGAAATGGAGTTTTAATATCAGTAAATAGAGAAATTAAAGATAAAATTAGTAGATGTGAAGATAATAAACAATAATTGCTAGCTATAAAGTGGCCAGTATTAAGTGATGAAAGACCATGCTTGGATGCTTCGGTATCTCATCCATCGAATAAGAATCTTAGCAGAAGATGAGAAAAGGGGCAACCCTAGAGGAGAAGAGTCTTAATCGACCAAAGAACCATCCCCCCCCCCAAAAAAAAAAAAAAAAAAGATGGTGCGTTCCTTTTGAAAAGCTGTTTTACTTACATGAATTGATATGGGTAAAGAATTCCCATTATGGTCAAAGACTATGTTCCAATTGCATTACTCCTCAAACTCCTCATTTTTTTGGCCAAATCTAGATTGAAATATAAATTATCGCCAGATAAGATGTCAGAGCATCCAACCAAGATCTTAATGTTATCACTGTCTGCACAGTTGTAGAAGAATTAGAGGACTCATATTGTTGGCCTGAAGTAGATGCTGTAAAGCTTGATGATTGCGGTTATGGTTAAATTTATAATGCTTAAATTGGATAGAAGCAAGCACATCATTGTCAATGCATATTAAGGCAAAAGGAATATAATTTTTCTATTTATGTTATTTTTATCATAATTTCATCAAAAAAGATGATTTGGTAAAATATTTTCTTTATCATTCTGAATATTTAACATATACGTCATAAATTTAGACAACATTTTTTTATTTTCTTTTTAGTTTATTCTGTTAAATCAAGAAATAAATACTATAATTTTCTATGTTCTTGAAATGACACATCTTTGTATCTAACTAAAATCAATTATAAGTGTCAATGCACATTAAAACTATGTAAGATTCAATACTTCATTTTCAGACTATGTTTTGACTAACACCAAATCAAACAGCAAGTTGATATCGTTTGTTTGCATTTGGATGGGTGGAGATCATAATTTTCCTGATTATTTTATCAAATGCAGGAGGGTGTTCCCCATTTTAGTGTACACCTGGGAATTTTTGATTCAGAGTGTGGAGAATACGAAGGGGCTCGCATGGTAATTTTTTGATGGAAACCTTGTTGGTGTTGGAAAGCTGATTTCAGTTGTTGCCTTCCAATTAACATTGATCTCCTGTGCATGTTAGCTGGAGATGAAATATGGGCTGCTGCTGATCCCTAAAACTTTGGCCACCCCTACATGACAAGCATAGTTTCAATGAAGGCTTTCCTGCAGCGCGTGTGCGCACAGTCTACTGATGAGTGGTGACCTACGACAAGATAATAGCTGCTCGAGAAACTTTAATTTTCAGAAAACGGAACTTTGTACAAAGTTTTGAACTCATGTTTTCTTCTATTGTTTCCAAATTTAATAAAAATTCATTCGCAGTAATTGATTTTTATGTACATTTTGTCATTAAACAATTCCAGCATTGTTGTTGCGTAAATCTATTTTCTTTTGAATTTGACACCTTGCTGCTAGCCAAGCCAAGAGAGTACACAATTTTTTGAAGACAATGAGGGATATCAAAACACAAAGCCCTCCATAAACTACCATATTCAGAACACCACCTTGTGGAGCATTGAACATCAGGGTAATGGAGTCGCTCGCAATCAATAGCCAACAAATGACCTCCAGCATCGACTTGATCAATAAACTCGACTTTTGTTCCCCATTTATCCTGCATAAAATTCTTGAAAACAAAACACTGATGAGTGACATTGTAGTCTTCGACCATCCTCTATATGAGATCAGATTCCCTCCTCCAACTACCAAAGCATTTTTCCGGCACACACAGGTTGCACACTCACCAGAGAAGGTAGACTCAGTCAGAGCTTCGAACCCTGTGTAGTAAGGCAGGATGATATTATCCAGGTACAAACTTGCATGTAAAATTCCTGAAACAGTTGAAGCTTCAAGTACAGCATAGTGCAAATCTCTTTCAGTTTGGTTTTTAAATGCAAGAGCTGAAATATAGACAATCTGGAGAAGTACTGGGCCCATGTGTGAGAGAGGGAAAGTGGTGTTGATCCGGTGCCCCTTTGCTAAAATCAAGAGCACCAATGGGAGCGCCATAGGACCCGAAGGTAATAGATATCTTCTCTTCAAATTGCTAATGCTGATGCTTGTGCTTCTTCTGAACTCCATTAGGGTGAAGGCCGTGGTTGACAGGAAGGAAGAAACTGTGAAGAGGAGCACCAACGAGTCCACAATGGATGGGTAGTCTCCAGGGTAAGCGCTGTCGCAGAAGTAGTGGTATGGGCAATGGATGAAGTCTGTGGTTCCTTCAAGCTGCCATCTGGTGCATTTGAAGAATGCTTTTGTGATGTTCTCCATATCCCATTCATGATCAATGGTGGACTCTGGTAGCATAGCCAGCCCGTCCATCAAATCTAAATGCATCTTCTGCTCTTTTTGCTTCATCTATTCTCTACAGCTGCACTAGTAGTTGTTATACCTGCTCTGAGCTTCTTTTTGTTGGTTGTAATGGTGTTGTTACTTGTGGCCTTAGGGAACGAGATGGGGAAGGTCCAACCGACTCCTTGGAGATGACATACGCGCCCCTGGGTCTTTTATTGGATAAAGAGTGTTTCCTCAACAGCGGTCATGTGTTTTGGTCACTTCCAAGTATTCAGGGGCAAGGTTCACAGTCATGTTGGGTGAGTTCAGGGAATATAAAGGCTGGTGACTTAGTTTTTAAGGGATGGGGCTTTGACTGATGGAAGAGTTAGGAGGACAGCTATGGTTGGGACTGCTTAACAGTTTGTTTAAATTGTTTGTAGTGGTTAGCAGGGAGGATTATATATTTAATGCTAATCTCAATCTCAAGCTTGTTGGTAGTCCATTGTTCTAATTGTTTATTTGTACCATGCAGGATTCCTTTTTGATGTTTTAAAGTGGTGCAGTTATTTGGTCGATATCAATCCAAGTGCAAGTTTAAGTTGAAGAAAGGTGCCGTTTCCCTGTCTGCTACCTTGTGCTGGTTCATGGGCATGATCAAATTTCATGAGACGATATGTACACACATTTAAAATCTAAAGCAAGCCTCCTGAGAATGAAAATCTGCAAAGGAGTTTGATACATTTAATCAGTACACAGCAATCAGGAGATATAGTGGGATGTTATTGATCTAATTATTTATGAAGTTTGCACATATGATTGTAAAATTACTGTATCACTGCAGGGATCTTAATGCTGTGGATTCTCTGAAAATTCCTTTCTTACTTCCTCTCCTATCAGCTTATGCAATGAGTAGTGAAGACAAGAAGTTGTCAGCTAATCAGGAGGGCATTTCCATTGGCATCCCGTTCTGTAACATTTCCTTTTTTGGGGAGAGGGAGGACATTCTCTTAGCTATTGGCTGAGGCCTTCCTCCCTGAATTGCTTCCATGACAGCCATGGGAGCTAAGAGCTCTGAGATGTCAACTTTGATATATTCCACTTTGAGAATGGTGAGGGCAAATTATAGTCTTTCATGAAGCCAGGGTTAGCATGCAGTTTGCAAGTGGCATAGAGTCCACCAAATTGGGTCTACCACTGGCAGTGCATGACACATTGACACTTAACCTTCAGCTCCAATTGATATAATGTCATGTGCTCGAACCATTTTAGGAGTCTCTGCTTTCCTTCAATGCATTTGATTTGGCTATTTTGAAGGAACCGTATGAATTGGGCATTGCCCTAGCATTCACACCCCTCCACATATCAAGCAGAGGTTCCGTGCTTGAGTCCTGGATGGTGTATCTCGAGGTTCTCGGTTCTCCAATCAAGATAATTTCACGTACAGAATAGATCTTCTCATATTATTTAAGGTACCATGAAATGATTTTGGCTAAGTTTGGTGATTTATGTATTGTGAGGCCATCTTGATAGGAGAAAATGTTTTTTCTCTTGGTGAGTTACAATTCTTTTGTTTTCGATATAATTTAATCGACGTAAGCTTTTTTGGCATCGCAAGGCTTTGTTTTATCTTTCTTAGTAATATTAGGGCAAGATAAATGAAATGGGTAAATCTAGGTGCTTCAAATTGCTAGGTAAAAAATAAAATTCTAGTATATGATTTTAGCATGGATAAAGATGAAAGGCTAATGGAGACCTTTTTATCAGTTTTTTTTTTTGTGGTTTTGAATCAGAAGAAGAGAGTGGTAAAACAAAGATAAAAGATCTAGTAGAATAGAAGCTCTAAAAGTAATCACATTAGGTGAGAAGTTGGCAGCGGAGATGGTGATGAGTTGGTATCAGAGGGTCAAGAAATGGAAAATAAGGACTTAAAAAGCAATACAAGTCGACATCGTGAGAACCGAACTACAAAATAATTAAAACAATATCAACCTCATACAATTATAACATTACTGCTCCAGCAGTCACATTTATATAAGAATGGCGCAAGTACTATGCAAGATAAGAAACAAACATCTACTGACCAAAAGTTCAATGAAGTTACAGCAACATCATGGTGGTGAGACAGAAAGAGAAGAACCCACCCTGATTTCATCAGCAACTTGAACATATTGTAAGAAAATGCATCAGTAATGAAGTGGCGAACATCTGTTTGTGGCCTTTTCAAATGAATCCAACATTCGCAGACTGGTCAGGAGGTTGGCTTTCTTTTAGGCTGCATACGTGCATCGAAAGACGAATAGAGGCACAGACTGGGTCACCTCTTACGTTGCTCGGCATACTGAAAAATTTCTTTAGACTAGTGCCTCTGAGATTCCCTCTCCTTTATATCATTTTATTGTTTCTGACATTTGTACCCATGTAAGAGTTAGATGAATGTAGTTTTCACCCAAAAAAAAAAAAAAAATCTAACATCTTGGTGGCATATACGCATCCTTGATGGCAAGGGTCTAAGCGGTATGTATGCTTAAAAACCAGCAGTCCGAACCTCATGATATGTGGCGGTGGTGCCACGTGGGTTGTCGTGGTTGGAGAGGGGCTCGGAAATAGATTCAAGGGAGGTGGGGGCCTCGGTAAAAAAGGTAGCGAGGATCTTTGCTGGTTGCTGTAAGAGTGGAATCATGCGTTGTCCCAAGGCTCTAAGACTCCATGTTTTTGGGAAAACTAGCAGTTGGTGAAATTGAGACCAATTAATTTTACTAAATTTGGACAGGCAACTCTGCAACGAGGGCTGCAAGCTGGTCAGATTGGATTGGGGTTTGGCACAACCCAAATCTAATTTACATGAGTTTAGAAACATGAATCCAAGCATTACCATTTCTATGGGGGTTGAATTGGATAAGGCTTAAGATCGATTTTGTTAATTTATTATTTTGTTGGTCAAATCATGTCAATAATAGTCTATATAAGGGTTAAATATATATTTATATTAATATAATCACTTAGAGTTTATTTGGTATTGCTTTTGTTTTTTATTTTTATTTTTTAAAAAATGAAAAAAAAGTACTGGACCCAGCCGGGATATAAATTTTGATATAATCATATTATTTTTCTTTTTAAAGATGGCAACTAGTTTGTCAATAATTTTTTTTTAACGACTGATCCAAATACATGGGCTTGAATCCTCCTCCCGTGGAGTTAGAGAAGTTTTAAAATATCTAGAAAGAGCTATACACTATCATGTATGTCTACGAAGGTGAGGTTCAAGTTGTAGCTTTCAGACGCAAGAATGATCGATCTTCTTTTGAGATGCCAACCATTGGATCATGCTTTACACAAATTTCAAAGCACTCCAATATTTTTATTCGTCTATCTGCATAGATCTGGAAGCGACCATTGCGCGATCCGACTATGGATTCGCAAAAAGGAAAAAGAATCCTTCTTTCAGTCAAATAGCGATCTTTATAATAGCAATTTCCGTCTTAGTTTATGATAATTACTGTAATGCTATGGTGACATTTATTTCTAAGATCAAAACCTCAAATTTTAAGCCAATCAAATTGGTGGATTCTTTTGCCTCAATTGCCACCCCTAGTCTATAGCCATAAGAGGAGAAGACTCCTCCATAGGAGTTGAGCCTCCATTTAATAGTCGAATCCTGAAAAAAAATTCTGCCCATGTTATGATGGGGAGGGCAATTCAGTTGCACTATGGTCGTGGCTATCATTGAAGTGGCAGCATAGTTGGAACGGGACTTTGTTTTCAATGGAGTGATCTAGGTTCGACACACGCGGGCGTCGATTAAATACGGGAATCGGAAGCTTCCCGTCTGATTTGTCAATGAGGGCTGCTATGCGGGTAGAGTTAATTCTCTTCCCCCCTCCCTTTCTTTTTTTTAATATTTTTTTAAAGCAAAAAAAAAAAAAACAGTGTGGCGGTGGCTCATGAGAAATGTCAATGCTGCTTACAGTTTACATATGGTAAGTTGCAAGTTTACTATTTACAATTTACAGAACTCTAGGCGGCAGTGGGTGGTTTTACTGACAGTTTGTCCGGAACTGTAGGTGGATGCTGCTTACAATATACGAATGGTACAGAGTATAATTTATGGTACCTGATGACTGGGCCCCATCTATGTTTAATGCTGGGTCCATCGAAAAAGAAGCGTCTCTGTCATCATGTTGTCTGAAGAAAACAAAAGCCAAGAAATAAGGGACCCCAGGTGAAAGATTCAAGCACCGAAAGCCAGACTAGAAGTTTTAAAAACCAGAGCCCCCTCTAGCGAAAAAAAAAAAACCAGAGCCCCAGGAAAATTTGTTTTATAGCTTTCAATTCGACTAGGGATGAATCATGCTCGCGTCAGCAGCAGAAGGTGCCTTAAAATAATAAAGATTGTAAATGAAAAATTTATATTATTAAATTCTGATCTATACTATCAAAAGTATTTAAAAAACAAAAATTATATATTTTAATAATTTCTGATCCATATATCATATGAATTCAAAAGGAACGAATGCCATTATACTGCTGTACTAGAATACATAATAAAATATTTAAATTTTAAATTCACCCCATAGATCATGTACATGTTGGAACTTTATAGATTAAAAGTCTTTAAGGTATGGATTATTATAAAATATGATATCATATCATTTCAAACTTTGGTTTTAACATCAATGAGATACTCAGATTAGAAACATCTATATATATATATATATATGAATTATGATCAATGATATGAATATATGTTTTAATCCGTCTATTTTTATTTTTGGACTCGAGATATATTCTCTTTTCTTAAGATGAGCAAAATCTATGTAAAATTTATGGATCATTGATCACCAAAATGTTTTGAACTTCAACAAAATGAGGATGGATCGCAAGTGATGGACAACTTTTGAAGCATCTTGTGGATTAAGAGATCCATAAGGTGATTGGACTGTGACCATGCCCATGCCTAGCAAATTAAGGCTAGCTTAGAGGTAGGATAAGCAACTCGGGAAAGTTATTCCCTAATGGGTATAGCTTGAAACTGAAATTTAGATTTAGTTTTTTAATCCCCCATCTAGTCATTGCCTAGCGTCGTAGAAGTATACAGACCAACTTTAAAATAAAAGTACAAGTAAATCTCATTTTTTTAATTAATCTTTCTAATGAAGAATTCTTTGGATATTTTCACTAATTAAATGCAAGGATAAGTGGAATTCTAAGACCCTAGAGAACCACCTATCCTCAATAATCCCCGGTTTGACCAATTTGATGGGAATCAACAATTCCACCCCACAATTCCTGGCCACACCTTATCCACAATCGAACTAGGCCTATGTAAATAATCATTTAAAGATTTTTCGAAAACAATTTGCAATTTTTGTGTATATTTTTTTTTTCTAATCTTTTAAAGGATCTTTGACTACCTTTTGCAACTTTATTTATATGAATTCTCTCAAAAAAAAAAATGAAGAATGTGAACATCGAGTGCATCATAACGTACGGTAATCATATGTTTCTATAAGATTCAAACAAGGATTGCAGAACTGGACTTTTCAATAATGAATTTGGTTATAGATCTAATCTCATTTGCGGGTTCTGAAATTGATTCAAGAAATTCAACTGGATTTGATCAGGGCTCATCTAACTTGCCAATAAGTCATCCATGCGTGCTCCCCTCCCAATAGCGTGTGATTGTCAAGGCCAACTAACTTGCTGAATTGCGTGCGAAGGGATGTGACCACCGAGATAAAAGCATCAATTTAGGATTGGAGATAGCTCTTCATCCAAACAAGCAAATGCTCCTTGGCTAAATTGAGTAGATCTGAATCTCTTATGTTAAAGTCAGGGAGAAGAAAAGCTTCTTGGGTTAGATAACGTAGAATTCAACCGTTAGATTGGTAGTTGCTCATTAGTCATTGGATGAGGGACAAAGGAATGGTAAAGCTTAGGCTCCAAGTCCTTGTCATTAAAAAGGAAAGTCTGAATTTAAGGAAACTTTTGGGGTTGGTATTATCATTCTTTTTAGCTTGGACGCAGCCCACAGAGAGGCTATACCAAATAAATTTAAGAATCTTCATGACATTCTTTGAGTTAGGATACAGCTAGCCCACAGAGACACAATTTAAGAATCTTCGCTGCATTCTTCCAATGCCAAACTAAAAGCAATTAAGAGACTCGCATTCAACTCAAAAAATCACTCCTCTCCTTCTGGTATCTTGTATTCTCATTGCTTCCGTTAGTGTTGAAGTAGACGGTATATTTAGACAAAATCTTATCTATCATTTATAAAGCCAATATGAATTTACATCTTATTCCTCCAGCTTTTCACCAAGATTTTATGCAAAGTTGTCATTCATTTAATGAATGGCATTTTTTGCGATTCACTTGTCAGTACAAATCATGAAAGTCGAAGGCATGAATCCCATACAAGGATAAAACAATAAGGAAAACAGGAGCTGAAGGAGAAGTTAAAGTTATTTCGCCATCTCCTTAAAATAATTTAAACCTGATTATCTACCTTTTTGGCTTGTTGACCAGATAAAATTATTTAGATCTTTTCAAATGGTTTTTGGTTGGTGAGATGGCTAATCTTTAATTATTATCCACCTCTATGCAGCATCTAAGCACAGCCTAAGGAGTTAAATTTAAGAACTAACATATGGTTCATCCAAGTAAAAATATTTTATATTTAAATGAAACTGACATGCATTACTCCACAATAAATAGCTGTTGAATTTTTAACTAAGAAAATTTTACAAAGAGTCTCAAATGGTATATAAATTAAATAGCAAGTTGGTAGGTCAAACAGTAAAAAGCCATATAACTTCGCAGTTATTTGATTGCCTATAAATTTTATTAGAACATACTTTTGTAAAGTCTTTCGGGGAACAACTGCTCTCTCTTTTCGAAGATGAGTCAGATTCGTCTAGGTATGGCTACGAGGCAAAAGCCTGACGGGTGCAATAAGAAGTCGAGGTCTTAACCAGAAAGGAGGGATTCCACGGCCTGTAATGTAGCCGGTTACGGTAGTTCAAATCCGGGTGTCGCCTGATCAATAAAAGACTTTCAATTTATTATTCTGCTGATCTAACTCGGGAATAAAGGACCAAGCGAGTAAGGGTTGTTTTGTCGACACTTGACCTTTAACAATGAGGATCCATCCTTTTTCAGACCGAGGCAACTACGTAAAAGGGCAACTCCGAAGTCAGTAAGTCAGTCAATTCAGGAAGGCGATCAGTGCAGGAAAGGGCATAGGAAGCTTGCTCTCGACAAAAGCTTTTCTCTTTGTCTGACTCCTTTGACTACTGTACTGGGAACGATTTCATCCTAATCCGTTGGTAGGGTCTTTCTTAGGCCACCGACCGCCTCTGCTCGAGCTACATTCATTCGCTACTGGAAAGGGAGTTTCGCTTGAACCCACTCGGGCCCCTCTAGGGTCATTAAGAAATGGATCAAAAAAGGGGACTTCTGCTAGGGGCTATGCCACCCATTACTTATGAGGGAAGTCGCATCCGTCCCATTATGATTTGATGCAAAACATATTTTGTGAAAAAAACATAGGGGGGATTTTTTTTTTTTGTAAAACTTATTTCTCAAGTTTTTCTGTCTTGAAAATTTCAGTAAAACATATATTATAAAAACAACCAACCAACCAATTTTATAAAACTCATTTATTTCGAGTTTTTTGTATATCAGATCTAATAAAACTTGTCACTAGCTTCTGTTTTTAGTTTACGCCTAGGATCTATTTATTGGATAGAGTCTATTTATAGCAAAAGAAAGCAAGATCTTGGTTCTCGGATAGAGTCTAGAGATAATCTCATTTTAAATCAAAATTTAGATTCTTTTAAAACGGAATAGAATATGCTATAGAAATTTCCTTTTTTTTTCCTTGTAAGCGTAACTAAAACTTCTGCATCTCATTTAAGAATCAACTGGATTTAACTCCTACTTGCTGCTGCTTATGTTCTTCTTCTTCTTCTTTTTTTTTAACCCGGAGCTCAGGCTAGAATTGAAGTTGGTGTTTTAAACGTAAATGCTAGAAAATTAACTCATTCATCTGCGGTTGGGAAATTTTCTTTGTAGCAAATTGCACCATTTCCCTTAATTGAAGTATTTAAATTAAAAATGAGTATAGTTTAACTCTAAACACAATCTAAATGCTTCTCACAGTAGTCGTCGGTGGGCATGACATCATTTGGCATCATCTTTACCCCACGTACTTGGGCGAGGTGAATGCCGAGAGAGAGAAGAAAAGAAAAAAAAAAAAAAAGCGAAGGCATGTGCACCAGATAAAATAATTACTCCCCAATGGCCAGATTCAACGGCCATATCCAAGTGGACCAAGTCACCTCACATGACCGACCGCGAACGCCCTTACATAGGTCAGATACCACTCGCGATGAATTATTTAAGGCTATATCGTGTTACAAGTAACCAATGATATCCTTTTGAAAGAGGAGCTTGCCACTTTGTTTCAAGTCCTTTCTACGGGAGTTGCACGACCCTGCACAAGGATCATGGCATCACGTCCAACTAGAATAACATCCCTTGCGAAGTCAAATCAAAAAACAAAAGAAGGAAAAATGTTCCTATATTCACAAGCCAGATCAGGAACAAAAAAGAAATATGAATTATAAGTCAGACAACAACCAGACGAGCTACCTCAATGATTTGATCTATCTTCAAATACAATGTACCTTTTCAATCATAGTATCATATAATATTCACATCAGAAGACACCATCTAATGCATATTTCTATTTCTGCATTGGAAAAAGCTTGCTCGCTTACATGGGACGAAAAGAGTCCAGAAGATGAGCCAAGACATCGTACGGTTTACATATCAACCTTTCATGTTGTACTGCTTCCTGTACATCTCCTACTCCAGCTATCAGTATGTCTATATCAATCTTCTACTACCTCTTCCCTTTACAAACTTTACATCAAACGGCAGTATGTGCGAGGGTTAGAAATTTAGCATGCTGTCTCGGAACAAGGCATCCTAACGGGAGAAAACACAACTGTCAGTGGTGCATGATCGGATAGAGAATAGTCCTCCGGCCACATTCCTTTCTCCACTTCTGGTGGGAAGAGAACCGCGTTTTTCACATCGAAACCATAAGCCTGCTGCCTCTCAGCGCCTGCTTTCAATCCCACCTCAGCTCCCCGTTCAGAGTTCTCCTCTGATTGCTCCGACCATTTAGGATTCCAGACTCCTTGCTGCAAAACATCATGAGGCAATTAATTGTTTGACGGTAGGAAAACAAGAAGGAAAATATGTTTTTTTTTTTTTCTGAAGCTGCATATAACAAACATAAGTCTTTTCCGTTGCCTTCTTGTTTTAATCAAAAAGGCAATGATGGGAAGGTGAACAAAGGTATGAAATGGACACCTCAGACTGGTAGCATACCAGAAATTCTTCATAGTCTACAGCACCATTTCCATCGATGTCAGCTTGAATCCACAAATCCTGTATGTCTTGGGGACTTAAGCCGTGAGGATGTCCGGTTAAGCCTAACTGTATTAATTTTTAAGTATTAGCGACCAAATTCTTGTGATGGTTTCAGAGGTTCCAAACTCTTATGAGAGGGAACAAATACCTGACAGAGAGCCTGACAGAAACCTGAGAAGGTAATATAATCACCAGGGCTGTCCGCTTTAAGGAATGCAAAAGCATTATCCTCTGACAGAGAAGCCGCTCGAAGAAGATACTGAAACAAGAAATATTCAACCTTTAAATCCATCCCCAAGAGCAGGACTGTTAAAACTGGATAGAGGCATCGTGATATTTACAACTGACAGAAAATAGAATAAACGGCATATACATTTCTTCACACATACTAGATTCACATATATATTAATCATAGGCAAACAAATATGCATGAGAGAGAAAACACTTCATGTCTACCAAAATTTCTTCAAGTTCTTTTTTTTTTTCAAATTCCCAATTACATCTAAAACATATACTTAATTCATAGTTAAAATCAAAAGACTGTTGCCTGATGGATGCAAGCAAGAAGAAAAATGCTCACCTTAATAATTCCAAATACTGCTTCATTCCAGCTTGCCCTCAGGGGCTTTCTGTACTTATTGGGATTAAGAAGCCATATGAAATCAACTCCACAGATATTTCCACGGTGATTGCGGTGGCTAACCCACTGCATGGGTAACAAGAGTAAGCTTCCAAAAAATACTGGCGACAACATTAAGCAACAAATGAAAACGAATGGCAAATTAGCACCTTGTGGGCATCTGCATCACTGTCGGTATAGTGATGAGCAGTATCATATGATGAGACAAACCCCTGGGACCTAAGAAACTTGTAAACATGTCCGCGTTTACTTCCATTCCAATCCCTGCAAAGAATTTGAAAGACCGACAAATTTTAATTTTGTTCAAATTAAAAGAGGAGAAAAGAGTATGCTATAAAGAAACTGACCCGCAGAGTATGATAGGCATAGGACTAAGATTATGTTCTTTCTGGTAAGATTCAATACACTGGAGGATCTTGTATACCTATCAATAAAAATGAAATGATGCCCTTAAGATATAGCTCCCAAAAGTATGCGAAGAAAATCAAGGAAATATCAATATACTTGTATGAAGGCATACCAATTTACCTGCTGCAAGCGAACTATACACAAGCTGGAATCATGAGGAAATAACAAGTGGGTATTTACAATGAGAATCTGTTGTTGGATGCTGCTGTTTCGACTTTGACAGGAAGGAACAACTGATTCAACATGTAATAGCTGAGCCACACGATCCCCAAAGTCATTAAACAGCAAATCTCGATAGTTTAGAACTCTAAAGTAGTCCCTGTGCACAGCAGTCAGCAGACCTGCAGACAAGTAGATGAATTTGCTGTAAGCAGCAAATTAATAGCAAGTATTAAAAGTATTTTACAAACATGTTGTATAAAGATCTAGAACTAATAAGCAGTTAGTAATTAGTCATCTAATATTGTAAGAAACTGTTAATTTCCAAAATGCTCCATAAATATGTGGTGCAGGGGATGGCAGGTTAATAACTTGCCTTTTTTTCCAAATGATGGTGAGGATATAATGACTCAAAATTACAAAGGTGGAATATATATTCGTATTTATGGCTTAAGCTACTATGACCATGAATAAGCAGGACTAGGAGCATGATATGCTCTTAACAAATCATAAAACAATAATTAAATGCACATTACTGCTTCGCAAGAATGAAAAAATCAGAATGGCTAAGAAATTGCATCTAAAGTTAAGGATATTAAAGGCTCCTTGCAACATGAATTCTTTTCCTCGCAAAAAAAAAAAACCGAAAATTATGAACCGTCCTTTAGCAAATGATACTCATTGTTAGCAAATCTTAAATCCTCCACCAAAACTTCTGGAATAAGAAAATGGAATAATAAATGTGGCCTTCATTTAATAGATGCTGAGTCCAAATCCAAATCTTACTCGCCGCACAAAGCCTACCAGGTTTTTAAAAATAGAGTATTAATTCTAAAAAGAACATCACCATCCTGCCTAACACAAACAGGGTACAAATCAGAATCAAACGATACTACTCCTAGCAGATAACAAAAACTCTTCTGTTGGATCTCAACAGAGCACATATGGATCATCATCGAAATTTAAGAACGCAATAAGTTCGATGCTCTACAACATATAATCTTTTTATCAGAAATTATTAGTTCGCATAAATAAACAACCTTGCTGAAACAATCTACCTATGTCATCACAAAAACAACTCAACAAAACAAAGATGATGAAACAAGAAAAGAAAAAGAAAAAGAAACCATACCATCGCCACGATTGTTTGTGCGTGCGAGCTTCAGACTAATATAACCTGCATCGCCCAGCCGCCTCTCGTACATATCGACGAGTTCATCATTTCCAAGCCAGACCTCCTACACGAATCGAAAACAAGAAAACAGCAACATCCCATTAGATTCACACAAACTCCGCACACCAGAATAGAAGCAAAACCCAAGAATCGACCCCACCTGGAGACAAATGATGGCGGACATCTCTCCTAACAGCCGGTCTATGATGTTCTGGTTCCGGCTCAGCCAGTATACTCTATATTGGCTCTCCCTGCAACTCTGATCCTATATTCCCAAAGAAGACCCACAAAAATCAACAAAGAGCATATCAAAGGAACCATTTTTTTCCATTCAAACAAGAACCGATTAACAAATGACCAAGAAATCATCGAAATCATCAACAAACCCACCCAAAACTGGACGCGTCCTCACCTCCTTATCGAGCCGCTTGTAGATGGGTGCGAGAATGTTGAAGGTCGTGCAGGAGATGCAGCGCTCCGGGGCCATTACCGCGCCGTACCCCAGACCCCTCTTCGAGATCCGGCCTTTCTTCTTCCCCTGCCGCTGCCTGCCCCGCTCGCCCCCCTGCCCTGCCCCGCCATTGCCGCCCTTCGTCTGCGCTCCAAACCAAAAACCGATCATAATCCAAGAAACAACAACCCTAGAGTTCCGGACGATCGATTCCATCAAAATTTTCACAAATCCTTGAAAAAAAAGGGGGATCAAAATTACCATTACGATGATCACGAGAGAGAGAAGCGAAGGAGAGATGCCGAGAGAACGAAAGGAGGAAAGAAACAGAGTCCCGGTGGTCGGATTGGAAGTTCGTTGCGGAAAAGTGAGCGTTCCGTTTTGGCGTGCTTATCGTTATTGGAACTGCGAAGGGCTCCGGCGCCTTTTAAAGAGGGCGGTGACGGGAACCCAGCTCGCCAAAAGTTGCGCCGGTTTTGCGCGAGTAAATCCACCGCAAATAGCGGGTCCCCCGCCCGTTCCGGTTTGCCGTGCGCCGTCCTGGTCTTCGCACTCACCCCGGATCGCAAATGTGAACACCCTTATCATCCGAATGATTCCGTTTTTATTTATCAGATCATGGCCATTTGATGGGAATCAGATGGTTCGGATTTGTAGCAGGATGATGGCGACGCCTTCTTGATATGTCCAGCCCGTCAAACGGTCGCATGGAAGTCAGTTTGGCAGTGATCAAACGAGTAGCGCGCCCGGTTACTTTTGTCCTGGCGATCTCATCCGTCTGATCTGGCTGGCCATTCTTATCTTGGACTGCGTCAGATGAACAGTACGACGGTCCAAGTGGGCTTACCTTTGATTTGATTTCCACCATGGACCACAGGGGTACACGGAAGTATATCAGATCGCATCAAACTAAACAGGAATGTGAGAGCGCGGGGTCCACCAATTTGACGGTGGAAAAAAGAATAGGGATTAAATAATTCCTTGGAGCCTTAAACATCGGAACACGAGGACGCGCATCGCCGACACTGGATCTATCAACGGACGGTCGGACGGAGTGTCTGATGGGAAGGGAGGTGCGGCGGGATTTAGGTTCAGTGGTCCCTCCACATGGACGGCCGGATGACCCACCATTATTTTAAGGGGGTATTTGATAAAAGTATCCGTTCTACGGATTGAAACGCAACGCGTGTCCGGGAAGGGTGGATGGGAGTGGGAAAACGGTTGGCGGGAGAATGCCCGTCTGGTTATCCGCGGATGCCAGCCCGTTGTATCGCGAGATGCGCGTTACCGGCGGAGCGACAGGTGGCGAGGGAGTCGGATACGGCATCCGGGATAGCGAGGACAAGGGTGGGACAGCCTATTCCGGAAAGCGGTCGGCCCAAGTCCGACCTCGTGGGGCTTGGAAAGGATAATAGAGGAGGGATAGGAAAAGGGTGCCGTGGAATGCCTTCTGCCTTATCTTCAGCATTAATTTTTACTGACAAGGCCTTTTTGTTTTTGTGTTTGTTTTCTTGATAAAAGTAGTGATAAGGCTTTAGTGGATTGGTACTGCATGCATGCAGAGAACCAGGTCGCCACGTGATAATACCAGTACTTATTTTTGCTGAGGCCTTGTCATGAAAAGGATGCTTATGGTCGAGACATGCCATCGCCAGCGACTTCACTCTTATACCGTTGAGAAGAGGAGTTATTATTTGCTAAGGTTAGATCCCTATTCGGATTTGTACGTATTGGAATAAAATGATGAGTGTTATAGCTGTTAATGAAATTATGTTTCTCGGACCGATATAGAGATTTGAATGTTTAACGTCTTTATCTTGATCGCAGAAACAGCAAATTCAAATCCAAAATAAAAGCTATTACTTTCGCTATGACGAAGTTTGATGGAATAAAGTGTAAGCATCTCAAGATTGTAGGCTAAATACTCTTTATCTGCTGACGACGCACTGGAAACCATGTGCTGTAATAATGGATAAGAAAGCTTGGACAAGTTGATAGATGTGATGTAGATAGGTTAGGGAAAGCCCTAGGATGCGATGTGAATGCATATGAAAGTGGAATCCTCTGATGTTACATGTGGGGCCAGGGTAGAGGCCTTAAGTTGCTTGTCATATCTTACCCAACGAACGATAGTTGTGAAACATTTAAATTGACTTATATTGAAGGTCAGGCCAGTTGAGTAATAGCTATCGTGAAGTAATCAATTGACAAATTTGAGCTGATAGGTGAATTGGTTCACAACCATGTAAGCACACTAAAGATGCTTTCCTTATCCAATTAAGGATTATTACCTTGCTCAAGACCTCTCTACGTCCTCATATGTGTTGGAGTATTTCAAAATTCTAAGTCTACTTTTTTTTTATGTACTTTTTTTAGTTCCACATTGGAAAGAGATGAAACTCAAATGATTTTTATATAGTCTTCAACCTTTCTAATTTGATGAAGAAAAGAAAGTAAGTAGCCCACGCGCATCTTTCTCTTCATATCCATTTTATTTTCTGAGCAATTATAGATTGTTCACTGGTCACTGCATCTGCGAGTGTATGCTTGGAGTGATCTGGTAGTTGTATTCTGGAGGATAGGCCACTATTATATGCTACACCGAGATTCATTCTCCAAGGGGCATGATCTATTCTTAAGGACAGTGACAAGGTAGTTGTATCCTGAAGGATAGGCCACCATTATCTGCTACACCGAGATTCATTCTCCGAGGGGCGCGATCTTTTCTTAACGACAGTAACAACATGCCTCAACCGATAAATTTTCTTACCAACTATTTTTTGCATAACAATATGTAGGACGTAAGGAGAGACGAGATCGAAGAGAGGTGGCACACGGATTTGAGCGAAAGTGTTTGGAGATTAGCAAGAATGATGACGATGATCTCAGAAACTTACGTAGTGGTAGGTGGAGTGGCCCATGGCCATGTTAATACCACCAACGTCCTTTCTCAATCCAATGGGCTAGTTACCAATCTCTCCATCCTTTCCCTATCTAATAGGATTATCACCACTCTCTGAATGCCCCTTCTCACGAATAAGGTATAAGAAGGGACGGATTTCAAGGAAGTGTAACATGGGGATTAGAGGTAATGTTGGAGAATCACCACGCAAGGGGGGTCGTGGGTTTTGATGAGATATAACTCAAATTCTTACGTTGATAAGGAAAGGATGGATAATATATCCTGTTTGACATTAACCCTTAATTCACATGCAAATGGAGACTAGACCGGAGCAAGATGATAGTGGGTGCATGTGCGTTATCCGGCATGTACATGAATAAATAGACCAAGGGCTGAATGGATTAAATAAATAAACTAGCACGGAGGTGACCTCATGAGTATGCAAGCATCACTAATGTCATTTTCCTATCTAATGTGGAATTGTTACAGTTCTCTCAACAGTTACAAGCTATAGTATGAGAATGCATTGGGGATTTGGGGGACATCGGTGCTGTTGTAAAGGATAAATATGTTCCCTTAGTTACATATCCTTATTTCAAAACATGGTAGAATATGTTGTGATTTACTCTCCACTTGTGATGGTGTTTATTCGAGTTTCATAGGTGAAGGCATTAGTTGGATCATTGATAAAGATCCCTTATATGATGTTATTCCCCATTAGGGCTTCTTTGTTTCCTATAAAAATGGTGATTTTGGCGTTGTTGGGATGGGAAATAGTCGCTGATGCAAGCTAGTGACGTAAGGTTTGGCAACTCTCACTCTAATACTTTTAGACCTTATATTTTGGAACTCATAAAAAGTAAGCTCGTGGTCAGCCTCCATGAACCCATATTAGGGTGTCTTCTAGTCCACACAGGCTATTAGCCGAATTTACTCTGACACCATTTGTTATGACGCAAGACCTCACCCAAACAAATAGCAGAAATGTATTTTTTAAATTTCTTAGTCCTATATAAATATTCAAAATCTTCTCAGCAAATAACTGATGTGGGACTAAACACATGCTTGCCGGTCCTCACATAGTGGAACATTGATGCAGATTCGATCCTATGGAAATCCCGTGGAAAATCTCTTTCTCATGTTTTGGTCTTTTGTGACTGTCATTGTGCTAGAGTTTGCATTCCAATTGTGCACTCAAAGATAAGAAAGGGAAAGATCACCATTGTTTCTATTCCAAATATATGTGTACTATTTTTGGCTTCATGTGCTATGATATCCTTTACTGTATCCAATGGCTTGACATGAGATAGAATATCTCCAAAAGTCGCTTGGCCTTCATTTCCCATCAAAGTGGCCGGGGCCAAGTAGAATATCTACTCCAAAAAGAGCCCATATATATCACCCCACAATTGCACCAATATATCCCCTCATGCTACATGGATGGGGAACCTAGGTGGGATTTGTGGGACATCGCATTAGGGCATGTATCGGTACACTTCAAAGCTTTCTGCAACTGGAGAGCTTATCATGACACTCGGCCAGTAGGAACCTGGGTTGCTTATGATCAAGGTCCCCTTTTTTATTTTTTATTTTTTTTTTAGCTTTAACGAGCGCCTCACAGTACACGAGTACGGACACACCCAATAAAATCAGAAAACAAAACATTGCGGAGAGCCCTAAGCATCTCTCTCCTACATCCACAGAGTATCGCCTGAGTGACTAACCACATAAGAGGCCACCCAATCAGCAGCCCCATTAGCCTCCCTATAGATATGCTTAGCTAGGAAGACCTCCTCGTCACTACCCATCGCCCAAATATCACGGAGTAGGGAATGGTCCTACCCCACCACCCGTAGACCCTTCTGAATCCTCGATAGGTGATGGCCCTAAGCACCGGAAGCCGAGGTCTTCGATAGGTGACAACCACCAGCCGCCACCAAGGTCCCCTTCATAAGGAATATTAAAAATTCCTACTGTCAGGTGCAACTATATATAATTCTTATTCGATCAGATATTGCACAATACTCCAAAGGGGGAGTATTCTATCAGATATTGCACAATACTGCAAAGGGGGGGGTGCAATAATTTTCCTTGAAAGGATGAGCTGAATTTGTTGGTGGAAAGCACCTGATGCCAAGGAATTAATGCTTGTCCCATATGTTTGGTCCTTATTCCCCCTTTGCATAAAAAAGTATCCGGACTTTATGGAACCTTGGTTAAAATGGAGGAACCTACCCAAGTATATGTTCCCTTTGCCCTTAGCATCGTGTTCCTAAAGCTCCAAGGCCATCAAAAGCATCAACAGATACACTCGATGGCTAAGGCCACTTCCATTCAGCATATGCAACCTAGATGATTATTAAATATGAAGGCGTGAGACGCAAGATCATGTTCTTATCTAATTCATTCTCTTTTTTTCTCCTTTTTCACTAATTTGGATTGACCAACAAAGCCACAAAGGCCATCAAAGATGTTGAAGAAAACTGAATGGCTAAGGATACTTGTTTTCAACTTGCGTTGACTTAATATGACCAATCTAAGAGGAAGTGCTAAATGAATATATGGGTGATCTCATCAGCACATGAGATGCATGGTCATGGTCCTCTCTCACTCATTCATGATTTTTTCTTTTTTATTTAGCTAACATGAATTGATTAGTAAAGTCTTAGAAGCCGTTGCACCGAGAAATACTCCTCTTTTTTCATCCAAGACATTATATTTCTGGGAAAGATGCGATGAGCTACACCAGCAAAAGGAAAAGCAACTGTTGGGGCCGGCAAAGAGGCAGTGCATGCTGCTTTAGATCTTTTTGCTGGATTTAGATTTTTCGCTCCAGATGTAGCCTGTCGGCTGTGCTTTTGAAATTAATCAATACAAAATTACATAGATGTTGGAATCCCTGTCATGAGACCATGGCAGCCTGCAAATAATCAATCCGTCTTAGAAATTGAGGGGTTGTGAGCAGAATTTCCACTTGGAAGAGTTTCTAAAAGGCCTAGCTTTTGTAAAAATATCCGAAGAGGGGGAAGGAGAAAAGAATTTTGGAAATTTTTCAGTGTATTTCAACGAGTACAAAAGAGCACACCTATTTATAATTGACCGTGGCTATACAAGAATGATAAATAATCAATTGATGGTGACCATACACGAATGGTAAATAATCAATTGATTGCTCATATACACCAACATTATTCCTCAAACTCAAGATAGTAGCGAAGATGCCAACTTGAGTTTGCTAACCAACTGACGATGACGCTCCGATAAATCGACCTTTGTAAAAATATCTGCAAGCTGATCCACATATGCAACATGTATCAACTGAATAGTGCCTAGAGATGGGCATTGGGCCGGGCCGCCCATGGCCCGGCCCGGCCCAGCATGAAGCGGGCCGTGCCAGGCACGGCCCGCTTGCTACAGTAACGGGTCGTGCCTAGCACGATCCATAAAATGGGGCCGGGCTGGGTTACGAATTTCTGGCCCGCGGGCCGAGCCCGGCCCGGCCCATAAGGGTCTGGGCAGGCACGATTTGTGGGCCAAGCACGGCACGGCCCGTGAGCCAGCCCGGCACGACCCATAAGGGCCTGGGCTAGCATGATTCGTGGGCCAAGCACGGCACGGCCCGCGAACCAGCCCATAAGGGCCTGAACCGGGCCAGGCACGGCTCGTCCCCCTTAAAATAAATGGGAATAATTTTTTTTAATAAATTAATAAATGTTGGAAAAAGGGAAGTAAGGATTTATTAATATAAAGCCACCTTAATGGTGGGAGGTTTGGCATAGACCCCTACCAGTTTATTAATTTAAATCAAAATGGTACATGAAGGGAGGTTTGGACCTTGGTCTGA
>JAOXJJ010000481.1:13739257-13770909 GCA_025769935.1 Phoenix roebelenii
AGAGAATAGTTGGTTTGGTGTGGTGAGAATGAGGGAGGAAAGGGGTATTTATAGGACTCCAAATATTTTTTTCCCAAAATACCCCTAAAATTAGCCGTTTTTTGATTGTTGGGAGGGGTATTTTGGGTAAAAACCAAAAAAACCGTTGGAGCAACGGTTTTTTTTTTGCCAGACGGGCACGGCCCGTAACGACTATTTTTTGGTAGCCAGACGGGCCGTGCCAAGCACAGCCCGTATCGTGCCAGGGCCCGGCACGGCCCGCCACCCCGCGGGCCTAGGGCCGGACCGGGCTTAGCTTTTAGGCTAAGCGGGTCGTGCCTGGCACGACCCGTTTAGTAACAAGCCGGGCCAGGCACGGCCCGTTTAGTCTATGGCCCGGTGGGCCTGGGCCGGGCCGGGCCTGGCACGGCCCGATGCCCATCTCTAATAGTGCCTTGCCTGATGTGATGCCGAATAAAATGACAATCTATCTCAATATATTTCGTTCACTCATGAAACACATTAGTCTAAGTAATGCATTGTACTCATATTATCAGAATGAAAAGAGAAACTGCTAGGTAGAGAGAGAGACTCGTGTAGAGAGAGAAAGATTCATAGAGAAAGAGAAAGTTCTATAGAGAGGAAAAGTTTCTAGAGAGAGAAAGTCCGATAAAGAGAGAAAGTCTTGTAGAGAGAGAAAATTTAGTAAAGAGAGAAAGACTATAATTAACGGTGGCCATACAAGAATGGTAAATAATCAATTGATGACTCATATACACCATCTTTCTTCAAACTCAAGATAGTAGCAAAAATGCCAATATGAGTTTGCTAACTAACTTACGATGACGCCCCCCGATGGATCGGTCTTCGTAAAAATATCCGCAAGCTGATCCGCATAAGCAACGTGTATCAACTGAATAGTACCATGCCTGATATAATACCGAATAAAGTGACAATCTATCTCAATATGCTTCGTTCGCTCATGAAACACATCACTATGAGCAATCTGCATCGTACTCATATTATCACAATGAAGAAAAAATTGTCAAGTAGAGAGAGAGACTCATGGAGAGAGAAAGTCTAGTAGAGAGAGACCCGTAGAGAGAGAAAGTCCAGTAGGGAGAGAAAGATCCGTAGAGAGAGAAAGTTCTATAAAGAGGAAAAGTCCCTAGAGAGAGAAAGTTCAATAGAGAGAGTCTCGTAGAGAGAGAAAGACTATAATTGACGGTGGCCATATGAGAACGGTAGATAATCAATTGACGGCAGCAATTGACGGCTCATACATGTACACCAATAGCTTTATATTTTCATCTCATATTGAGACAAAACATACCACAACCAGGCATAAATATAACAAATAAAAACAGCTAATTGGAACTAAAGATTGATGAGCAAAAAATAAAGTCTCTCAATGAAATCTTTCTCAGCTAGCTTGATGAAGGATCAATTCCCTTCTCTTGAATTATATTTTCATCAACATATGGCGCTTGCAATGTATATGCAAGGAAGTTTCAACCGTTGCAGATTTTCAGACTCGTCATTCCTGGGAGATGGGTTTGTTTTTATAATCTTCAGTCTGATAGAGTTTTAACAAGCTGCGCTTTAGCTTCATGTGGTCCGAGCTTACCTGCTGAAGCCTCAAGCAAATTAAGCTTAAGCCAGCTGATTTACTAATTGAAATTGCCTACTTGATCCAACTTTTTAATAGACGGCAACCTGCTCGCGAATGGCACGCACATATTAGCTCATCTTCTACTTCTCATTTATGCTAAAGTTAGCATGAATTCTAAGATTCGGCCGCCTTCATCCTCCTATAATCGGTTGATGGTATCGGTGTCATCGATGTTTCCCTTTCCATACAAATGAATCCTATCCCCCTTCATTTTACCATCTCCATCCAATGCAGCTTTGAGAATTCAGAGCACTTGTGTTGTCTTGTTTCATCTACAAGCAATTCCAAGGTGATAGTGTTTTGAAATTTTTTGTGGCTACGACGCTCCCCCATGTGCATGGGAAGCAATATTAGACCTTATCTCAATTGTCCCTACCACGTAGTCACAATCCAAAAAGCTAAGCTATTGGATGGAAGACCGCTAAACTTATAAACTCATATGGCACCTCTATTATTAGTCTATACGGGATTATAACAATGTTCTCCACCTAACCTTGTGACATTCCCATCATAGATTCGAGAGAGAGAGAGAGAGAGAGAGAGAAAGACCACCCATGCCCTAGGTCCTGCACAAACCTACCAAGTCCTACTTGACACTGATATCCCTCAATGAGTGACCCTGTGATGTACATTGGACCTAGCTTTGATATCACTTATCACGTACAAACCAAAAGACCAAAAGAAATGAGAAGGCTCTGTCAAAATTGTTACCTCGCATTTAAAGCCATTATATGGATAAAGTACCTGAGAAAAAAATAAAATTTTTTTTTTGCATGTATACCCTTCTAAATATATGAAATTGCATGAATACTCTCAATAAAATTACTATTTGTATGTACATTCTTCTTTTTTTTGCATATATATACCCTGCCATCTAACGTCATTAAAAAATAAATAACTTAAAACTAAAATAACTGAAATATCTTTATGGATAGATATGCCAAAAAAAAGTTATAAAGGTATGCACGCAAATAGCAACTTTACAAGAATTTTTATATAATTTTTTATATTTAGAAGGATATACATTCAAAAAAAATATTTAAAAAAAAGAACTTGCTAAGTCTTTTATAATTTAGTTGGATCGATAAGTAAAAAATAGATTGAGTCATATTGTCAATTTCTTTTTAAGGATCAGAACTCGATCAAGTTGGAATATTAAGTGATCATTTTATTAATACTATTCTCCATTTGATTTTAATATAATTATCATTGTTAAATCTATAACATTTATATATTCTTCATTATTTTTAAAAGAATAAACTATTCTCCATTTGAGTATCCCAACCCATCAAAGCCTACACAAACAACAAACTACTTGGGCTCCAAATTGAATCCCTTAAAATTCTGTAATACTTAACAATTGTCATTATAATTGCACGCCGAAAATATTATTTTGGGTTCCTGAATGAGTTCGCAACATCACCCTGGAAGAACGAAAGTTAAACAGCTCAACTTTCAAAATTTAGCCAAATAATGTGCAGTCATCAGGATCTAATTGCACTCAAGTTTTACCCACTCAAAGATTTTTTGTAGTTTTCTCAGGCAACTTGTTCTTTAGTGCCTCATGCCGATGCAGCAGGACAAATATCATACCCGATAAAACAATATCCATGCATCAATAAAAGCCCTTTTCAAGTCAAATGTTTCCAGCAAGCTACCACAGAAGACCAATGCAAGATATGGTCTGAATAAAATAACAGAGAGAAAATGGTAGCAACAAAGGAAAAATTATCGTGCACTTCATGCAGGCAGCTGATATTATGTCCTTTGACACATATAGGAAGTCAGGATACAACAAAAAAATAAGCCCAAACTGGAGGCATGTTTAAAGGGGAAAGGAAGCAAGAGAGCTTTGAAATGAAAAGTAGATATAAACCAACATTATACTTGGCATTTCACCTAATCACTATTTCTCTATATTATGTACAGAGCTAATTACACAGCAGGATGGTACCCAGGATCTAAAGAGGTCATCTCTGCCCTCTGAATATTTCTCCTTGAACCCCACTCATGACAACATTCTAGTGTAAGCCGAAGAGCAGTGCCTAATCCCAGCACGATAAGAACACCTGCACCATTTGATATCAAGTGAATATTATTTGAAACCTGAAATATAAATGAAGTGGAAAAGAATAAAGATCAGGGGAAAGATTATGAAAAAACTACTGGCTTTCAGGTTTATTTATAATTACTCTGTTTTTATTTATTTTCCTTTCTCTACAGTAACACCCAAGAGACACAGAGGTCCTGTACTTTCTCCATAACTAAATGAAGAGGAATCAGCATCGGACCAAGCGATCACACAGTAATGCACAAGCTTGCAACAGTCAAAAGTCAAAACCAAGCCTACATCAACCAACATTCCAGAGGAAGAAAATGATTCTGGCCAATGATGAAATATCTAAGCATGGCTATTATCCTATATCCCATATACGCATTTAAATATGGAGGGATGTTACTCCACACAATAAAGTCTTCGTAGTTGAAATCTTCTACCAAAGATGATGCACCCACTCCAGAATATAGTATACACACATGATTCCAGTACACTTCTATTATGTGTCTGTTAATACATATTTACAATCAGACCAACATTTGTTCAGTTTACAATGCAAACTTAATTAATTTTGATGATTCTATGGGTGACAGGAGATAGATTATATACAACATGAGGTACAGCCTCATGCCAAATTTTCAACTCTAGACTCTTATGCTTCCTAGTCTAAGACTCCAAAACAAAATTATCAAAAATTCCACAATTGAGCACACCTCAATATCTCACACCTAGAGTTTGAAACGCCTCCTGCCTTCCTCCACCGTCACATTCCTCTCTAACTCTATCCCTTCCAATATGTGCATACAATACTACCTGGATACTAATAATTTTCGAGAATTCCAGAAGCTTGATGCTATTGGATAGTTGCATGAGGCACAACATAGCAAGATGCTTCAGCTTTTAATAATCTGATTTAATTGTTCATGTTACAAAACTAAATTTCTCTAGGAACACATTAAATTTAAATGCATAACTATTTTGAGACTTGAGAAGTAAGACTTAAATAATTAAGTTATGCAAAATAATCATGCATGTAAATTCAATTTCAAAAACAAGACAATCTTGTTCTTTTAAGCAATTAAGCAAAAACAAGACAATTAATTGTGCAAAGAAAATAGAGGAAGAGGTGATGATGCACAAGTCCTGAAGGATCAAATGAACGAGTAAAGGTCAAGCAAAGCAATGTAACTACATATGCCAGGAGAAACTTAGCAAATGGGGAGTAAAAGGATGTTAACATAAGGAGGGGGAAAACAAAAGTCAGCCGAGAAGCAAATTAACAGATGAAAAGACAATGGGAGACCAATCCTGGATAAGGAGAGCATGGATGGAAAAAATGCGCAGTAGAAAGTGGCATGCACCAAGAGAACGTAGTGAACTTGAAACAGATTGAATCAAGCAAAGTTGAAACTAGTAAACTGCTTATGGTGATGTGGGAGATATCTCAAATGTCCAAAATCCAAATAAACATGCAAGAAAAAGGATAGGTCAAGGACAATTTATCTTTTTATAATTTCATTTCGGAAGATGGCTTGGTGACAGAGTGGCTGAATTTTGCCATTCCAGTCATTGTTCAATGATCTGTAAATTACAAGGAACAGGAAGAGACTTAGGCCACATATGTACCATCCAACATCATGTCCAAACCCTCTTGAACAATCAAAGCAAAGTGCCAAGTTTAAGCAGCAGTTCTTCAACGAACATTTAGCTTCAGACAACATATGGAAGAAAAGTTCCTTTGAAGCTTTAGATAGGCTGATTTAACAATAAATACAACGACAAGGGGAAGCACATGAAAAATCAACAGGCAATAGAAATATCACAATCATGAAACTCAGACAGCACTGTAAGACTGATATCATAAAACTTGAGAAGCAGGTATCTGAGTGCATGAATTTTTTAGGGAAAAAGCGTAATGTATACAGTTGCAAAGAACCCTCTTTAAAAATTAAAACACCACACTAAAGGTGTGTATATTTAGAAACTTTGTACTAAATATTTAATATATAGATCATATAGATACCATTCAGACAATAATAATTGAATATATTAGTGGCCAACATGATCAGCTTGTGCACATCATGATGTATATAGCATGCAATATGCCAAATTAGTAACTTCTTTAACATAAGAATTCATTTGGCAAAAGAAGTTAAACCATCTCTTACAAACTATACATTAATTACATATTTCAGATGATGTTGCTTAAAAGCAGATAGTAAGCATGGCGTGAAACAAATGCTTTAAAACAGAGGATTCTGAACCAAAAAGAAAGAAAAAGAAAAAAAAAATTATTTCGGATATGTACATATGCGTATATATTTCATGTTAAATGTAGTAGCCAGATGAATCTTGCTACATTCTCTTAAAAGAATAATAACAATCAAGAGAAATTTTGCATACAAATACATCAAACATCAAGCCTAGTTATGCCAAAAAAAAAGCATCCCTCACAACTACATTCCTAGTGTGTTTCTTTTTTACCAGCTGCATGTTACCTAAATGTGGTTTGGGAAATGTAGTGATTCAGCAATTGGAAAATTTATTTACGTATATATGCATATATGCAGAATTTGGTATCAAATTCCTTGGAGTTTGGACTCTAGGATTAATGATCCTTCTCTACAATACGATTCTAGCTTAGAAGAGTCCAAATGAGAAGCAAGTATCGGTGCCCCCATTAAAGTAGTAATAGATATGTTTTGGTTTATGAAGATTTTTTGCATCTATTTTTACACTGACTATATATATTGCATATGGCGCACATATACAAAAAGGAATACTAATTGAATTTGTGGATATAGTCCTAATCTAAGGTATTTTTAAACTGACACATTAAACACTCTATAGACACTAGAACACTTGGCACACGAACCTGGTGTACAGGTAACACTGATCAAACATCATTTCCTTATTTAAGCCATAGCTGATCAATTAAAAAAAACTAGCATGGAATCTGAAAGTCCATTCTAGATCCCAAAATCAAGTCATTAATAAATTTCTTAGTCCTGTCAGATTTTCTAATGTAGAAATGATGTTACTCCCATAAATGCATTGACCATACTAAGTTAGGATCCAAAACTTCTAACTCATTAGTAGAGAGTGGATCCCAAAGTAATCTTCAGATCCTCTGAAACTATTAATTTAGGTTCATCCGTAAAAGTCAGCTGATCAAAATTAGCCGGAGATCTAGAACTCCTCTCCAAATGCCAAAATCAGATTGTTCGTGAATCTGAAAATCCTTTACAAATCCTCCAATGTAGTAGTCTTTTTGAAATCCAAAAGTCCTCTCCAAATCCTCTAATGCAATTAACATTGAACATAGTCCTCAAAATCCATTCATGAAATTATGCATGGGATCTTAAAGTCATTTGTTGAATCCAAAATCAATAAGTTAAATACATCAAAAAGTCCTCTCCATGCATTAATGCAATAGTTGTTTGGTCTGAAAGTCCTCTCCAGTTCTCATTTGACATTGAACAAAGCCCTCTTTATAATCTTGAATCTGCCATGACTTTTTTATTTGCTCCTGCAAGGACCCACAGATGTCACTAGCCCGAACCAAGCTAGCCTACCTCCTATGGCACCTGTGAGAACACCATAACGAGGAAATCTTTCAAGGGTCCATTGTCCAACCACTTATGATTCTCAGGTTTTTCGAACAGTTGAAGCATAGGAGCTCATAGTCTGGCATCTGGGTTCTCCCATCAGCCTCACCTCAACAGGCGAGTGATCCCCACCTATTTGTAACTCAATGAACCCCAGCCAGGATGGGTCGAGCTGAACTTCGATGCATCTATGCAAACATCCAAAGGGGGTGATTCTAGCAGGTATTTGTCCATTACCTAGTTCTTCAGAAAACATAACCGAGCTCATTACTGCTAGGGAAGGGGGCCCATCAACACTAGACTAAATGGAAGTTCAAAGTTTGTCATTGGAGGGGATTCAGCAACTGTTCTTTCTTGGATTTGTAGAAGCAATGCTACCCACCACCCCTTCATGGACGACGTGCGCGACCTGCTTCGATCAATCCCAACCATTGTGGCTTCCATTTGTTTCGTGAGGCAACTAACCAGCTGGTTGGCATTTTGCTACATCTCTTCTAATTCCCATTGTTTTTACTTCTTTTCCAGCACCACCCCTGTACTCGGCGAATGCCAGTGCTGCAGGTTGCACTTAAATTCGTGGTTAGTTCACCCCTCTTCTACGACCGAAAAAAATGAACTTAAGTATGGGACCTGAAAGTCTTCTTTTGATTCTAAAACCAATATATTAGTAATCAAAATGTCCACTTCGCACATATAATGCAATCATCATCAGTATTAGGTGCATTGATATAATCAAACCTGGTATATCGAAGCCCTCTCCGGACAGGGTTACCTCCTACTTTAACCTACCAAGTGATGGGAAAAAAAATCTAGCAACTTCTTTGCTTTCATCCTATCAATAAAATCTCTCAATTAAACTTCCATATCTTAGGTGGTAATTAAAAATCAATTCCTATTCAATGTCATTTATGAGAAACCAACAATTCTCTCTCACACAGACACATACAAGTGCACAAAATTAGGCAGCGCACAAATTTATGATCCTGCAGTTTCGTGCACTTTTCTTTTTATACAACAACCAAGTCAGAAGTTAATTTAGTCCAGAGACATTAATGGGTCCCTATACATGCATCAATCTGGTTCCTCAACAATATCACTTTAATCAGCTTACTTCCAAATAGGTGATCCACTAAAAGTACCAATGACAATAATGGCAAAAGCATAGACAAGCAGGGTAGGTATAAAGGGCTGAGGTTAAGCAAGCTATGCCCGACTTGAGCTTCACTTGGTTACTAATCAGATTGACTCAATTGGCTCAAACACAGCTCAAACTTGTCATGAGCTGGTAGGGACCAGCTCAAGCCCAAGCAATTCAAATTTTAGCTAGCTCAAGCTCGACGCAATTGAGATTTAAATCATCAACAGGCATGGGGGAAGGGATATTACAGTTAGGGTTAAAATGACGAAACACAAGGTTTGAGTCTGGTAGAGGATGTCAACTTCATAAAATTAGGGCAGCAAAGAAAGGCATCAAGATGGAAGATCTTGAGGACGTACATTGTGGTAGTGTGACAACCAAGGACAATAAAGATAAGGACACCATTGCCATGGCCGAGGATTTAAAAGTTGTCAAATGTGGCACTAAGCAGTAGAGCCACAGATAATGTAGAAGGTGCTGCCATTGCCATGGCCAAGAATTTAAATGTTTTTATATGTAGTACCAAGCAGTCGAGAACAAGTGAGGAGGTAGAAGCAAATGGAGGTTGTCCAGGAAGGGGGAAGCTCGACCAAAAGTGGCAGTTGACAGCAGCAAAGTCTGAAAGGACAAGTCCTTGGAATTTTGCCAATTAAAGGCAAGGAATATGGGAAGATTTTGCAACATCTAGAAGGAGGAACAAGCAAGCAAGGGAAGGAAAGACAAGAGTGGAGATCAGAAAGGTTTGTTGATGGATCTGTCAGCAACAGTAGAATCTCTCAAGTCTCAGGGCATTAGTGGAGGAGATAGTGACTCATAGACAAAGGGGAAAAACAGAGAGTAAAAGCCAAAAAGCAATAAATGATCCAATCAGGGAGAGACGAAATTCCTTCAACCCTCTCAAGTCGAATCTGTCGAATAAAATACTAAACAATAAAAATTTTTGAAAGCAAGGCACTAAGCACTTTATTTTCATTAATTTTTCATGATCCATAAATTGTGGTAAATATCACGGCAGAAAAAAGAGTCTAGTGGTCTTTGCTTTAACTCTTTTTAGTAAGGTTCTAGCCAGTTGAAACGAGAGTCTATGCTCTTTGCTTTCACTGCTTTCACCCCTTTTATTCCCCTCTCCAAAACTTTAGCATATGCCCTCTATATGTACTATAAGCTCCTCTTTATCTGAGTCAAATTCCTCTTCAAGCTAAAAGAGGAGAAGTTGCAACTTCTCTACTATTCTGTAGAGATCTGCTCTCTTTATTTGAGAGGATGAAAACTTTCTTCTTTTTATGCTAGTGAAATTTAGTCCAAATTGGATTGAATTTCTCTCCTAATTAAAAGAGAATATAAATTACTAAAAATAATATATATATGTATATAATCTCTAGATCTTGATTCTTATATTAATTTTGCCTTTAGTCATATCACCAAATCCTTCCCACACTAGCATTTACGGCTTCCCTAAGTTTTTGGTACTCGATTTAGTCTTGGATGTGACAGAATTTGCTCCAGAAGCTCATCTAAACCTATCCAAAATGGCAAGACTGGTCCACGAATGAACCTCCTGGATCAATGAAGATCAGTAGCTTATAAGTTATAAAATGAATCGTTATATCCCAATCTAAAGGTTGGTAACATCAATACATATATCACTTTTAGATTGCAATCTAATAGTTATGATTATAGGTAATCAAGCGCTAAAAAAGTTACAATTTACAAACAAAATAATCCTTACATATATATTTACTTACACTTTTTTATGTTGACCTTAATTGAGCCAAAAATGAGTGACCTAGGCATAGCTCGTGTTTCTCATTTATTGTTCAAGCTCAAAAACCTAGCTCAAGTTTGTCATGTTTACCATTTGAGCTAGGCAACATCAAGCTGAAGTTCAAGCAGAACATAAGCTGCTAGCAAACAGCTTGTCATTTGACAGCCCTATAAGTAGGTCAATAAGTTTCATTAATCGAACTAATGGAGACAAAATAGCACAAGTGTTTGAATTAGAGAAAGTAAATCTAGTTAAATCTTCTAACTAAAATCCATAAGCAATGAGTCTGCCAAGAGATTATAGTCAAATGCATTGGCATATATAAAAAATGTCAAGCCTTGTATTTGGCCAGGATCTCTCAGTATATACAGAACAAGAAATTGAAAGTAGCAACCTGAAACACTTGATAGTTCCTAATTTAGAAAATATATATATATCATAGTCGTTAGCATCTTTCTGGAAAAACATGTGTTTATATGGAAGGCTTTTTTTGTTGTTCTAAGTTACGAAAAATCATGGTAGACCCTGGATTTCATGGCATAAATTCACATGCTATGCAGAACCCAGAAGATATATTTTATAAAATATGGACAACATTTATAAGAAAAAGGATGATACCAATTATGATGTTCACAGGAAGTGCAGAAACACCAAGAGAAACAGATATTAGCACATCTAACAGGAGTCCTCCAATTAAAATGGCGAAGGCAACCCACAAAGGGCTAAAGCATCCCTGTTAAGACAAGGTTAACAAAAAGTAATAAGAAATAGAACAAAATAAACTAGATAAGAATTAATTATTGCAGCAATCTCAGCCATAGTAACATAAATACCCTTCCATGTTCTCCTCGTACCCCTCCATAGGATGGGTCAACCCTCCAAACCCAATAATTCGTCTGGTCCATAAAAAGAGGGAGACATATACAGAAAATCTTAATAGCTAGATAGGTCAAAAGGCTATTTTCCAATAAACTACAAGCAACTTACAGATTATAACAAATTCATATGCACAAATTCAAACAGTTCAAACTTCTCATATAACAAAAGTTTCATTACAAAGATTATGCATAAGATCAATGCAGACAATGCAGACAATGCACACACACGTTGAGTACCAAACAATACCATATGGGCATGCCATACAAGGAGGCTCAATATGCCCACAACCAACAACATGATACAGGTGCCATGACGGCTCCAATGGTGTGCCCATGTGTTGGTACATGGGCATATACTGCGCCATACAGGTAAGGTACCAATATAGGGCTAGGCACTGGTGCAGGGCCTAGTACCGAGATTTAGAAAATTGACATGGCATGACTCATATAAAAGATATACTGTGACTCTGTTAAGTGCTGTCAAACATCAACACTTTCCAAATTATTTAAAATAATTATTATATACTTTTCCTACTTAGATATACTTACACTTGGTTGGGACTCTGGAAATGGGACATTTACAGCCACCTGCCTGTACCAAGAGGTTTGATCTTAATAGATTAGTGATATTTACAATATTGGGGATGTGAGAAAAGATTCTGAAAAGTGAATGACTTACTGGCATATCTCACATTTATTTGAACCTCTAGTACGAAACCAAATCCCTATGCATGAGAGGTGTGCTTGTGCAAGCTCACCTCTGCATCTGCACCCAAGATCCATCAGAGGTTCTTCTGTTTGCTGCTGACAAACTCTGGTCAAGTTTTTAACACATCATAGGAACAAGAATTAGTTGGCCTTTGCCAAGGAAAGCAGCAATTAAATGAAGAAAATGAAGTACATAACCACTACATATAATAAACAGATCATATGTCTTTGACAAAAGAAAAGCACCAAATCAATACAGACTTAAATCTTATTGCAATGACCCACAATCTTCCAGAACTTTGGGTAATGTAGAGCAATCATAGGAGAATTGGACCAGCTAGAATCAGCGAAAATGAGTGGAAGTATAACAAATCAACAGTAAGAAAAGCTTAAGAACTTCTGCAACTAAAATACTGATAAACCAATGAATAAAAACTCTACTAGATAAGTTTCACATCAAAAGAAACAATTAGTTCTATGCCGAGCTTTTAATATTTCTTGCTTTACAAAAACAAGGTGAGATGCTATGTTTTTTTTTTTTTTTTTGCATTTTAAAGTCTCTTTACTTGAGACCAGAAGTGAAATATGAAAGCAAGGCTGGAGTAAATAGTCCTCTTGGAAATCTGAAAAAAAGGAGAAGAAAAATCAGGGCATTTAAGTTTAATGTGCAAAGAGCAAGACACTAGAGCACAGGAGATATCATATTTACAAGAACATTCTGGTATTCCAAAGAAGAATGAACCCATATTGAACCAGAGGTTTCGCCACCAGTCATAATCTGTATTTCCAGAGCTGAAGTTCGGAATGTGTCTCAGGATATCTAGACCAAAATGCACATCTAAGATTACATAGGATACAAAGTGTGTACAATGAATCCGACATCCTTCAGGCTCTATATGCTTGCTGAAAAAGTGAGAGAGAATAAAATTTGTTAGGAAGGAATCTTCTTTCTTTACTGCTGTTTGGTACTAAAAAAGAAACCTAGGGAGAGAAAATGAAAGAGATATAAGGCCAAAATGTCCTCAAACAATCCTCAATTTTTTTCTTCTCCAAAAGGTGGCTACTTTGAGAGAAAATGACAATTAGCCAAGTGGCTCAAGATAACATAATCATATCTCAAGATAACGTACTGTATCGTACCGGTATGCAGTCTTATACCGTAACGACACTTGGTACACCTCGCCATCTCATGCCAAACTGCGTACCGACATAGTAATAGAATGATACCGGTATGGAATCCGGTACCGAGATGTCGAACCTTGGTATGAATTATATAATTTGTGCATTTTTTTATGCCACTTCATACTAATCAATGTCTACCGAACTAGGCCGAACAACCCGTTTCGAAAAGTGCCGAGTCGACCCAATGCAAAACTGAGTCGGTTCGCCTAATAATATCGGTTCCAGCCCCATACCGGCCGGAATCCCTACCGAGCCGCCCGAAACCGGCCCCTTATTGGCTAGAACCGATCCCTTACTAGCCGGAACCGGTCAGTTCGGTGCGGACTCAGTGTGAACCGGCCGGTTCCACCAAGTCAACTCGGTTCCATATCGGGTTGTTACTGTAGAGCCACTTGATACTTTTAAAGCATTAGGTGGCTATTAGAAAGGTTTGAGAAGGCCATCCCAACGGCATTTGAAAGTGGTGGCTTTCTTCGCCACCTTTTTTTTCCAAATACTCCAAAACTAACACCAATTCAGGCTATCAGAAAAAAAATCTAAAGCTAAATAAGGTGTGCTTTCTCTTTTCTATCTCATTTTCTTCTTTTTTGGGGGCGAGGCGCGAAAAAATAGCTCAAAAATTGCAAAGTAAAGAAACATCGTGCCAAATTCTTGATTTTTTATATGTTGTAGATCTATGGACAAGCTATGTGCTGACATAAAAATTTTAATGTTTGAATTATATATATTTTTAAAAAAAAATTAAAAACATATTTTTTGGATTAAAAAATAAAATAAATAAAATAAATAATTTTTTTAAAAAAAATGTAAGATCGAAAACGTATTTAGGGGCATGCAAGATACTTTTCATAAAAATTTGGTGTCCATTCGTTCAAGTTTTGATGCAATCGTGCGCACAGTAGCCTAGACCTAAATTTGAAAAAAAAAGAAATAAGTAACTTTTGATGCATGTCCGAGGACCTAAAAAAATATATGTAGTATTCATTATTATATTCAATATGAACTTGAGCTGAAATTAATTTTTTAAAATATTAATATTTAAAAATTATTTTTAAATTTGAAAAATAATTAAAAATATATAAATAATGCCAAAAATTATGAAAAGTTAGTAGTACGTATTACATAATTTAGAAGTAATTTCTGAGGTAGAAATCATATTTTTCTGAATTTATGATATTTAAACATATTTTTAAATTTAAAAATTATTAAAAATAAATAAATAAATAAATAAGTAAGAGTTATATATTAGATAAATCAGACGTATTTTTTGTGGTAAAAAAATTATCTTCATTGTAACAAAATTTCGCTATTTTTAAATAATTGATAAACTGAAGTACTTGATAAACCTGCAGGAATAAAGCCATCAAGAAAAAAAAAGAATCCAGAGCGTGACATTAATTGGGATCATGGGCCAATGCTCTCGGGCCGGCACGATTGAAAGTGCAACTGGTGTAACACAAAGTTTAGGAGAGGGAGGTAACTAAGTTGAAACAACACTTAGCTTATGGTTACCTTGACGTATCTATATGCCAAAAATGCCCACAAAAGGTTAGGCAGCTGATGAAGCACTTCGCTGATTTCAGAGTAGCGAAGGAGAGAATTTTCAAGAAGAAGGCAGAAGCGGATCGTCGAGCAGCGAAGCCACTTTTCTATCACTCCAGGGAGTCAAAGAAGGCGTCCGCTCCAGATGACAAGGACGCACAGATCCAGGCTGCTATGCAGGCGAGCCTGGATGATCAATGACAGCAAAATGAGATGACCAAGCATAGAGCTCGAAACATCTCATGAATCGGATTTTGCTGCTGGCATATTCAGATGGGCCTCTCAGAGCTAGAGCTTTAGCAAGAGATTCAATAGTGCTTATAATCCGACGTGCGTTCCTTATGAGATGAACGTACAAGATTACAACGCCGCTCGGTAAGAAGGGTGGGTTGATGAACCTCCTGATTATGCTGATGATTCAGATATTTACGAGAGTCATCGCCACTCAACCCGATTTTAAATATCGGTATGTATGTTGTACTTTAAATGTATATAATTGATTGTATTATTTTATAATTTTTACAACTATTTGATTTGAGAATATTTTACGTTGTTTCTTGTAGCATGCAACATCTCACTAATCATTTTATGATTTGTATCATTTCAAAACAATAAAATGCATCATTTAGGTTAAACCGGGATCATAGAAATATAAAAAAATAAAAAAAAATATATCAATTAGACTTAAAATCATTGAAAAAAATTCAAAAATAGTGATTACCAATTAAATATTCTTGAAGACTAAAAAAAGTGTGTCGGTACAAAACCGGCACGCCCTACCCATACCGGGCGCCAACCGATACAGATCTTGGTACCGATTCGGCGGACCTTCATGCTAGTACTTTGTCATTTGAATATTAAAATATGGTGCACTTATTGTCATATTTATCAACAAAAGCACATGCCTAGTATTAACAAATGAATTCCCAAAAATACGAGAGTCCAAATAATTCAAGATTCAGTGAGCAAAAAATCCTTGAAAAATGATTGCCTAACAACATTCAAATGGGTTGAGGAAGCTTTTTTTAGTAATCAAAACAAAATATATAAGGCAAAAAAAAGAAGAAAAACTCAAAATCACCCAACCATCACCTTCTAGCCATCTAAGGACAAAAGGCAAAGAAATTGCAGCACGGCACCTAAGCTAATAAACACTAAGGTATTACACTTTCATAATAATCTCAAGGCGTAAAGTTCCACTGCCAACAATTTCCCAATCAAGGACATGTAAGCCCAATTCCTCGATACAACTCTTGCTGACTTTTGACACCCCTTCAAAAAGTGATATTTTCCAACCACAATATGAAGAAAATAAGGCATTTCATATTCGTTTCCAGCTCAGTCTATCACACCTTCCACTCCACTTCCACTCAGGCATAATATTTAGTAAATGACTGCAATTGCCTTAGATTGTTCTAAGTTGATTATATAATCATTGTGGGCATAGGTTGGATAATAGAATTCAAGCTACTTATCAAAGATGGACTTCAGTGCAAAGTTGCACCTGCAACAAACGTAATATCAACAAAACACTATTTGCAGTAACTACTTGTAACCCTACCTGTTGGAAACAACAGATACACCATTCGTAGAACAATATTTGATTTATAGAGCCAACCCCATTAGACGACACAAATCTTGGTAGTCAACATTATGCTGAAACAAGTGCTAATATAATGTATCAATATCACAATCTAAATCCATAAATACTAGGCAAAGTCACGATAGAACAGTAATTTCTCAAGTTTTTTCTTCCTTCAAGCAGCTTGCATTTCTCATCAATTTGGATTACCTTATTTGAAAGGTTTTCCCATGTAAGAATATTTGGATTACCTTACCTTAAGGAATTTGGGAACTTCTTCTCCCAACAAAGAATGCCCCTTTCATGTGGGAAAACTAACATTTGCCAAAAAACATCTTTGGTCACCACCTTCAACAATGTTGGATATCATCAAGAATCCCTACTAAAATTGAACATAGGAATTGTAGATAGAAGATAGCTTCCATGAATTCCTTGTATGATAAATAACTCCAAGACCATCTTCTCTCTGCTCCCACATTAGTAATCCATTATTGTGACTTCAGCAATTAAAACTTTGAGGAACTCAGGAAACACTAATAACAAAAGCTCTTCCTACATCTCAAATCAGAGTAACTTACAACTGCTTTCTAGTCTACACCTTATTCCAAGATTAAAGCTTTTAGGCCTATTAATGACATCTTTAGCCAACCTCAACAATGTTTGCATAGCTCTCCCACCTTAATAGAACTCACTTCTTTCTCTGCAGCCTCTTCCATTTTTCACCTCCGTCAAAATATCCTGATCCTTGCTTCCTGATCTCTACATCCAGCAGTTCAACAGTATAATTCCTAATATCCTTAAACCATTAAATTTATCTCGAAAAAGAAGAGGTGTTGTCCTTAATGAAAGGGCGTCCTTCCAGCCCCTCCACAAATATACTTTGCAGGCTCTTTAGTTTATTACTTACTGAGATGATGCTTTAGAGATAGACAGATATATAGTATGATGGACAGTTAGACATTAGTATCCTCATGAAAGCGATCTATCAAAAGACAACATATAGCAACTAACTTCATTTGATTTACATACCAGCGGTTTCTTCATTTGGTAATGATGTCCCCTAAATGGTTGGCAATAAGATGCATATAAGCAGGCCCACAATAACTGGACAAAATAGACGCTCATGGCTATAAATACTGGAAGTTTTTTTAAAAGCGATTAGTTTGATTACAAAGTTGAAACTTTTACAGCACGTTTCTTGGAAACAAGAAACTAGCATATAGGAGACTACTGAAAACAATAAATGATAACATGGTTTGTTTTAGGCCCCAACAAACATCTTTTCTCACGATTCACCTTTAGCATAATTCATCAATTTGTGTATATTTTTTTAAGGTTGCTCCGTTATGATGGGTTCGAAACATGGGAACAGCTTCTCTACAGACAGGTGTAAAGCTATGTAAGTCTAACCCTCACTGGACTCTGCAATGGCAGGAGCCTCATACACTGGGCCATCATTTATCGATTCGTATGTATTTCTATGCTAACAGGTTATCTTGATTCCCATATGGCATTTTAGCTTCAATAAAAACTGTTTTAAATGGGGGAAAGAAAAAGATCTTTAATCGGTTTCCTTCTTGAGTAATATCATTCTCAAGGAGGGCTTATCTAGAGATAGACAATTGCCAGCCTACCGCCTGCAAATTCACTGACTTGATAGTTCACATCAACCAATTCAAAAAAAAAACATCATAAATCAATATCCAAATTAATTCAAGCTATAAAAATTATGCATTACCTGCACTGCTCCTGGTAACTTTCACTCCTTGGCAAGCAGCCCTTCTTCGTGGCTGCAATCTTGTCATCGCCCTCAGGAGCTGCACTCTTCGAGACGCTCACCTTGGAGTGATTCGGAACCTCCTCTGGCTGCGAGATCACGATGCTGATGATGGGAGACGGCACGGCCGCATCCCCACGCCTCTCCTGCGAGCCAGCACCCGCCCCTCCTCTCTTCCCCCCTGGATCCAGCCCCGATTCATAATTAGACTCCGATCCCTCCTCTCCCCCCTTCTCCTCCACTCCACCGCGCTCATCACCAGGCATCGATCCCTCCCACTTACTCTCTACACTCTCACTCCTCCCCACCCCAAACCCTCCTCCGGAGCTCTTTTCTTCTTCTAATCAAACTTCGTACCGTGCTTCTTCTTCTCCTTCTTTCTTCTCTTCCAACTGCGAGACACCTGGGAAAGATAACCAGAAAACAGAGAAGAAACACGCCAAAGATCGCCGCTTTGAGCCCCGAAATTGCCACAGATGGATACAAAAATCGAAACTTCACACCAAAAGGAGGGATTTTTACCTCGAAGACGAAGCGCAGAGCCGTAGAATCCAAAAAAAAAAATAAAGAAAACAAAAGAAAAATCCGCCAGCGTAAAGAAGCCAAAAGGGAGAAACCCCGTTCTTGGATCTCTTGGTAATTAGAACAGTTGAATGGAGAGAAAGACTTGATGATGATGGTGATGGTAGTGATAGTAATAGAAATGACGGAGGCGTGGGGAGGGAAGGAGAGACGGAGGGAGCCGTGTCTTTTCTTCTGATATTTATTTACAAATTTTGGATAAAGGAATTGGAAAATAGGAGCAATAAATAAATAGGATAAATAGGCTAGAGTTGATCATCTGAAATGGACCTGCTTCTATAGGACAAATAGACAAAACAAGGGGTTATTTATTAATCGGTGGTGATGTCGGAGGTAGGGGAGGAAGGTGAACTTTTGGTGTAGATTTCAGCTGCAGTGGCTAAATTGGATGGTAATGGGTGGTGATATGGATGGAAAGATACCGTATTTCTTTTCAGAGATATTGTCCGCTTTGGGGCCCTGCTGGCGCGAGCTCGCGTAGGGTGCACACCCAAACTGCGGGCGTGGAGGTCGTACGGTGGGCTTAGGCGCCCCCTCATGGTTTTGCCCTTCAAAAGGCGCCTCTGAAGAGAAAGGAGGAAGCTCCTCCACTTAAGGCACAACACTCTTCGTCACACAAGCAGTATGGGACTAAGATATCCTTCCATCCCCAACACAGCCCTCCCTGACGGAGAGTGTTGTGATTCCACGCTTAACTTTTACAGGGTATAGGGAGGTCTACGCTCACCGCACCAACTGATGTGGACGGAAAGATACTGTGTTTCTCTCCAGAGATATTGTCCATTTTGGGGTCCTGTTGGCACGGAGCTCGTGCAGGGTGCACACCCAAACCGCAGGCGCGGAGCTCGCACGGTGGGCTTAGACGCCCCCTCATGGTTTTGCCCTTCAAAAAGCGTCTCTGAAGAGAAAGGAGGAAGTCCCCCACTTAAGACACATCACTCTTTATGGGACTAAAAGTGTCCCCCCATCCCCAACAGGTGGGATTCGTGGAAAGTGGGAGTAAGGAAGGGGTGGAAAGAGGTACATACATGTTTATATTTTGGTTTGTTGTTTTAGTTCTGGACAACTAGGATAACACAAGAGAAAACAAATGATTACGTGAGAAATAATTATTCTAAGTTTGGTTTGATATATGTAATCTTAATTTGTAGTCGATGCATTTTCTTGGCGCTCTCTCTCTCTCTCTCTCATAAGAGCTAAAATGGTGTATTTTTGTAAGAATAAAGGGTAGAGAGGCATCAATTGCACAACCTTTAATGGGTAATGGTAGGACAGTAAGGAATTTTTTTTACCTTATCATTATTGGAAAAAAAAAAAGCAAGAATTGGTGGCTTGCCCGATACATAAAATTGAGAGAGAGAGAGAGAGAGAGAGAGAGAGAGAGAGAGAGGGGGGGGAAGGAGAGAGAAAATTGGAATAAAAGGATCTGTAGGTAAGAATTTTTAACAAGTTTATTATAATATTATGATATCTGTATTGATAAGTTGATTTGTCCCAATACAACTATAATTGCTCTAGCAAATTTTTATTTTCTTCTAAAGTTTACATCGACGGTAGAAAACACAAGTTGTGATGGATATGGTATTTTAGATTGACTTCAAATGCAACGCAAAGTTCAAATTAATATTTTTTTTATTAATTTTAGGCTTCTAGTATTTTTTCCAAAAAATATTTTTTTTGAAATATATAATCACTCATAATATACAAAAAATATATGTATTATTGGATGTATCTCACAAATAAATAATTAAATAATATCACTGCTTTTGTCATGCCTAAAATTTGCTTTATGATAATTAGCATTATATAGTATTTTTCACAAACTCTGGATAAAATTTTCAGCAAGCTCCCCTATGAAAAGTACAACGGTCAAGATGAGCATTCTATTTAATTGTAGTTGTCCATGTAAACCAGTCTTCCAACCATCATGAAACTTTTCCCTCCAGTCACAAATAGTTATAATTACAAAATCACTTATTCTATACCAAGAAAAAACAAAAGAAAACCTAGCACAACAGCAACTAAGCTTTCTTCTATAATTTAATTTTAGGGGGAGCGTACTGCAGAATTACTGTCACAACTTTTTTTTTTTCTACAACGGATGGCTCATACATGTCTAGTATAAATACATCTAAAATATTAAAAAACAACAAGTCTTAGAGTGCTCTAGGTAACTTCCTCTTCCTTACTCAAGAAAAAACAAAAGAAAACCTAGCACAACAACAACTAAGCTTTCTTCTATAATTTAATTTTAGGGGGAACGTACTGTAGAATTACTGTCACAACTTTTTTTTTTTCTACAACGGATGGCTCATACACGTCTAGTATAAATACATCTAAAATATTAAAAAACAACAAGTCTTAGAGTGCTCTAGGTAACTTCCTCTTCCTTACCCATAAGGCCTCTCAGAATGGTCGGCCTCAAATGAGGCCACCAAATTTGCAACTTTATTGACCTTTCTATATGCATGCTTGGCCTGGAAGGCAATATCTCCACTCACCATGTTCCCATTTCGAAAAGCATGGAGCGCACAATGATTTCATGGACAATCACCAGGTTTATTTCTAAGTAGTGCTCGGCAAGTGCCAAAATTACTAAAAAAAGCTTGAAGGTAATTATCCCACGTGATTAAACCTTTTTTTTAAAATGATTAAGCTAATTGATGATTTGAGCTCTACACCACTTTTGTTTCTCGACAGTAAGTGTACCAACCCAGGATCTCACCCAAAGTGGCTAGCTGTAAGGTATTATTTGGGTTCGTTGATCCTGTATAGGTATCCAAGATCTACCCAGCGAATAATTGATATAGGACTAAATATACGCCCGGACATGTGCTCACAGTAAGAACAAATTCTTAAATAAAGTAGGTGTTTTTCACCATTAGTGGAAAGAAATTATAGAAGTACTCGAGGGGAAAGGTAAAAAATGCCGACTTGGGATGCAGGACTTTTAAATGTAATAGAAAGGGACAGACATTTGTCGCAATAGACTGCCTATATTTACTTCCATCCATTTGGCTTACAACACTGCTAAGGAATTTTTAATAGTTCTCCAGGTTGTAAATGAAATTTCAGTACACCTTGGCCGGCTTATGATCTTAGAATGTTTTCTAAGATAAGCATATCAATGGAGGGGGGGAAATTTCTTTCTTTTTTTTTTTTCTTTGTAAGCTTGCAAATGTTGTTTTCGACTTGTGACTAGTTCTGAATTCAAAACCAAGAAGGTGGAAGTCTCATTAAATTTCTCAGCAAAAAAAAAAACCCAAAGAATTTTATACAGATCACTTGGATTTGGCAATTAGTTGCTGACTAAGATAAACTAGAACTTAAGTTACTGAGAAAATTAATGCCAGGGCCCCTTTGGTTTCCACTTTCGATCGGGCATTTGAGCTGTTGGCCCATCAACTTCTAGAAGTGGTGGTGACGGCAGATTCCATATCAAATACTGCAACCACTCCAAGAGGACCGCATAAGCTTTTTAAGTTTCAGGCTTATTTCTTCATCCAATGAATGAACTTCTACTCCAGTTCTCCGTAGACTATAAATTAACATATTACTGGTGGAAGCCAGCGTGATGCTTTTACCTTATTTTCTATTGAAGTATTTTTTTTTCCACGCTTTCTATCTAAAATCTTACGAACCATTTCCTTCTTTTCCTACCAAATTTAAACTACACGCTCCTTTCTTTTTTTTTTATGACGAAGTCGATGACTTCCGCTGAACCTATGGATGGAACTTGAAATAAACAAGACATGATGAGGTCACTCGCCAGAAAGCTTTGTTAAAAAGTTCAAGATGGGCAAGTGGAAGTCTTTGGGACAAATTGGGATTGACACGCGCACAATCTCAGGTGGAGCCCACGCATGTTAGGTGGAGGCTCCAAGATGGGACATGAATAGTGGCTTTGCATCTTAATGTTCATGTGAATCAATCATCAATCATTGTTAAAGGGAGGGGGAGAAAGTCTTCGGCCGGTGCTCGAGATTGGCTGCCGCTGTATACCCACCTCCCCAAAATAGGTGACAAATTATAGATGATGACCTTCACATTTGCATTAATTCTTATCTTGAGGCATAAAAAAAAAGACATCCATTTGTAAAAAAGGGGAGATTGGAGACCGAGTCTATAATTATTTTTTTTTAATGAAGAGAGAGACAAAACGACTCGGCCTTTATTAGAAAATGCAAATTTACAAAAATTATTCACAAAAATAGTAGTATGAGGAGATTTGTAAGTAGATAGTAGTATGTAAGTAGATTTGTTAAACTATTTAACACACGGAATAATCTCCTAAGTGATTTAAAGGATTTCTATATCTTTAGTGTGTAACTATATAAGCTTTGTATTCTAATACGAGGAGATCAAGTCTATAACCAAATTATTTGTTTTATCTTTTCAAGTGAATTGGTCCTTGATGGGTTCTCTTAGGGTTAATTTCATGTTTTATGCTTCCTAAGGTTGATCAAAGCCAGTTTAGTCCCTTTTTTTTTTTTTTTATAACTCAGATCGTGACCTGTACTTCAACACATGGTTGTTTGGTGGCTTGGAAGACAGCAGTTTGGATTTTTGAGTGCACATCCGTTTTCAAAACAACTTGACTCTTGTACATACAGACAAATAAAAAAAAATAAACAACAACAACAACAATAGCAGCAGCAACTTAGGCTTCACTTTGGCTTTGGGGACATCCCTGAAACTTCAAGGCACATTATGCTTTAGCTTAAAGATTGATCAGCTGGAAACGTGCAAGGATTTTGCATAGAGCAAATCAGTATGATGGCACGTAATTGATGGTCCTTTTCGAGCATTATTTATAGATGAACAAGTCTATGCTAATATGTGCATATAAAGCTAGGTCATCGCATGATTTCTGGGCACTCGATGAATGGCCAATACGTGCCAAACGCACCTCTAGCCATATGGTGCCATATTGTGCACATGTAGCCTTATGCACGTGTGAGAGAACGGCAGCGCTCTTAATAAAATCATGATCAATCCATTAATAAAACTTTTATCCATTATCTAATTACGGAATTTATGTAGAAACAAAATCATATATTTTATTTTTTTTTTAACAAAGTTATACATTTTAAATTTTGCTGAACCATTGTATTCCTACTCTAGATGAGAGTTGAAACCCTTGGCCTTTGTTTCTCTTTTTTTTCCTCCAAATAAAAGAAGAAGAAAAAAAAAGACTCCTTAAGATCCCATTAATTACTCAATGTTGAGATGGCGACAAATATAATAGTCATTAGACCTCACAACTTTCTTTGAACTAATTATATAGCATGTCACCCATATGAGTTCTTTTTTTCAAGCCTCTAATTACTCAATGACGAGATGACCACAAATATAATAGTCATTAAGCCTCACAACTTTCTTCCTTGGACAAGAACGACGGATCAAGAAAAAAGAAGATTTCCAGCCCATGAGGTCCATGTCGGCAAGCCCAAGACTTCAAGTCTAAGAAGTCGGCGATTCTCCCGGGACTTTTTCCGCCGATTCAACGGCACAGCACATCGAGTAGAAGGCTCAGCATCAAACCAAGCAAGGGATATATATAAGTAGGCGTATCTCGTGGGAGTCAGCACTTCTTATCAACACCAATGTAATGGAATTCCACAACAAAATAGTCAGCATCCTCCTCAAGTCTTTAGCAAAGATTTCAAGTTTGCAGCATATGAATTATTTTTCACAAGATTTGTGCATGGAATCTGAAAAAATACCGAAGAACATGATCCACGTAGAGCAAATCAAGGCAATGACTCTCATACCGAACTGCAATGTGATAGATTCCTTGTGCAATTCGTGGTTGCTAAATGGGAAGAGTCGTGAGGGTTGTAATCCCATTTCTCCCCATAGAAATCTTGCTTGAGGAATTTTTTATTTTTTTTATAGAAGATAACAAAGGGCATGAATTTAATTATTGGACTTTGACATCCGTGCTCTCATCGTTTTTCTATCAAATGAGAGTCTATTGAACATTCGAAGGACATAATGAATTAATTTTGTACCATCATGCATGTATCTAATACTTGCACATCATGGTTATCTATTGCTTCTACTACTAAATGAACTTGGAGACTCAAAATTCTTAGTTACCCAGATTTATTGTTTCTCCCAAGTACATAAATATACTAAATGCAATATAGCATTTTTTTTAATAAGAGCCATCAAGGTTTCATGCTCATGATGTTCACTTTTCTAAGATTTTTGAAACACATACTCTCTCCAAGGTTGGACTGGTTGTACCTTGGCAGCCAAAGTTCAACCAGGATCAAATACTTCTTGCCTTTCAGTTCCATTTAACCAGCATATGTCGGCAATGATTTATTTCTCATGCACTTCTTCGTGTTGTGTTTTCCACCTCCTTGTGTATTATAATAACTCAGGACCTCACCCAAAACGGCTAGCAGTTGGAAGATATTTTTTAACATTTTTAATCTTGTATAAATACTTAAGATCTTTCTAACGTATAACTGATGTAGGATAACACACACCCACATGGATTCTTACATACTCCTCTTATTGAAGCCCTGACGTCCTCATTATGTTCATATTCAAATCCATTCAAATTTAATCATAAGCGCCATGATCGATTTATGGCCGGCCTTATGAGCCCGTGCTGCAGTATCCTCTAGTTTACATAACTATGGGTCGGATCTGCTCTCATATTATTTGCGACAATCCGGAATCTCGTCCAAAATGACTTGCATGCTTTAGTCTTCTATAGGTACCCAAAATCTTTCGGCGAATAATCTGTATAAGACTAAACACACGCCCACATGGATCCTCATATATATTATATAGATGTGGCAGATAAGGATAAAGCAGTTGATAAAAGTAGCTGCATCATGCATAAAGTTAAAACAATCTCTTGAGCATCCATTTGCTTAGGAACTAATTTGGTCCCATCCGGTGCATTCGCCTGTGAATACCTTTCGGCCATCTTTTAGGGAATGGAATATGGATGCCGAAAGGGAAGGCAAAGTTCCCCTTCCCAAAGCCTTCATAACATATCCATAGCCAGTTTGAAATTTCAATAATAGCATTCGTCTACAATTTGCAAAAATAAGTCAGAACAGGATTTGCTATCTGCAGCTACAGGGTAGAAAAGCTTTAAAAAAAATCAGGGAACCAGTGTTCATTGACAGTACTGAAGCTCCTTAAATGGAACATGGAAGACAGCAAACTCTTGCTCCAATTTTTTTTAGAATGTTGGTGCTAACCATATAGGCCTTCTTGTAGTAACAGCGACTGAGGGCATAAACCTGATTCTGAAGAAGAAAATTAATTAGACAAGCATATGGTACTCAAGGATAACTTCTAGCTATATAACTTCATTCTTCTCACACCAGCCAGAGAAAGCCTACAATTACAGGATTAAAAATGGTGACTTATTTTTATGTAGGGCTTGTAACTGTTGACAGAACTGCTAGAACTATGTTGAGAAAGAGGTTGGAAATATAACCAATTAATTATTATGTGCAGAACCATCAAAAAAACTATTGTACCCTGTAGGTGAAGCTGAATCTCATTTATTTAGCCACTTATATAACCATAGTTTACATGTCATTACATCATGGACAATAATATTGCATCATGCTATAAAAAACAGCCAGATTTTACACCCATCAAACATAGAACTAAATGGTTATAGTATGGTATAATCAAGTAGATTGTGATAAAGCATAAGGTGCAGCTAGCAAGTATTTTGACTAGTTGGACTATGCCAAGCTTGACAAGAGCTAGCGGACTTGCAGGTTTGATTTATTCAGAGCTTTTCACCAATTTTTCTATAAATTTTCTATTATGGACAATATTGAAGTTTAGTCATGTTTCTAACTTTGTATTAGACTAATTCTAGCATATTTTATTACGGTTAAGTTCTATTTCGAGTATGATTCTCGATCGAATTTAATGTCTTACATATATGTATCTCATATATTATACAAGCAATATTTTGATATATTAATAAAATATCTATTACCAGATAAAGAGTTCATCAATCCAATTTGCTTTTATTTCTATGTTAATCTTCGAAGTATAATTCCAACTATCAAAACCCTCCCCTCAACCTTCCTCACTACATCAGATCAGATTGCAAGGGAAGTTGACCAAAGATTGGAAACTAAAAAATATATAAACATTGTCGTGAGTCAATAAGCAACGAAGAATCCATATATTTGGTGCCAGTGAACCAAGAATTGTCTTTTAGAGCATGTAATTATGTACCTATTGTGTACTTTTCTAGAGGTTCATTTGCAAATACCACCAATATCGTGCAGGGGCAAATGTATTTTTACACTAAGAATTTTGAAGAAAATAAATTAACTTGTAAAAGAAAATTATCCACATAACTCGAAACCGAGCAAACTTATTTTATGCTTTATCATATTATTATCCTAATAATCTATATTAACTCCTGAACTTGGAGATGTAACTCTGGACGGCAAGGATGGAATGGAGCTCCAAGAAGATGGCAAGGGCTTCTCCTCTCTCTTCCCTTCGAATCAAATGGGGATGAAATCTGCATGAAGAGATAAGTCATTTTGAATTAACTTTACAAGTTATTTTATGACTTGTTGATTTCTGCCCCAAGACAAAATCATCCCCAAACACCAAACTTGTGACTATTGTTAGCGTATCATGCAGAGTTGCAAATTGGCTGTGCAAGAATGCTTGAGATTAAGTACACTAATTAATAGAAAACTCAATAGAGTTTGCACAAGTATATAGAAGATTTTGGCTAGTGTAAAATACAACCGGGCAGATAATTTTCTAGTAAGTAATCACGGCTTAAAATCATTGTCTTGTGGTAAAGTCGTCAAAGTTATCATTTTTCCTATACAATGATGGAATTTTTATTTCGCTCAATACAAATTCCATCTACATTATGTCCCAATCCTAAAATAGAAATAAAATGCATCAATTATACCTCTTTCTTAAAGGGAAAAAATCTTTTTCCAATGAGCCAAGAGGAACAAAAACTCAAATTGATTGAAAACGGAAAAGAAAAATATATTAAGGAACTATACGCATAATCGAAAGCTCAATATAAGTTTTTCTTTGTGATATTGCTAGGGTGACAATAATCTATCATGCGGTCCAACAATTTGAGAGAATATATTTACTTCCGACACCCTAAGTTATTGTCAAGGTCACTAATTGACCTAAGTAACTATGTGTAAACGATAGGCAAGTCACTATTCGTGCTATAGGAATTTATTTATTACAACAAAACTATAAAGAAATGAAATATTGTGCAACATAGGATATAAATCAGGATCAACGGCAAACTTTCCTTTTGTTGTACTTTGTAGTTTGTATAGAGATGGGATGGTTCAGCCCATAGAATGCCATCCATAGGGATGTAATTGTTGTGTTACATAATAAAAAAAGAGTAAGTCGAGCTTGATGTCAATTTGAAATAAGCTCAAAAGAGATTCAAATGTAATTGAGTCAATTTAAATTGGGTTTACTCCTTTAAAATCAATATTAAGCGAGTCTAATAAACCTCATCTATATATACTCAAATTGATACATAGTTGTACTATGAACAGGCATGTGTAATGCATGTTTAACAAAATAATAACGGCGAACAAACCTGCATAACACATGTCTAACAAAATAATAACAAAAGGGCTTATTTGCAAGAATAGGATTGTTTCTGAAATATATGTGCATATAGTAAGGATGGCAATGACAGGTTGGGATGGATACGAATCAAGTCGGATACCATTAGGTCAAAAAATTATCGATATGAACCTAACCTATTTATTGAACATATCAAAATCTAAATTGAAACTCCACCTTTTTATTAAACAAGTCAAATTAGGTTAAATAAATTAAATGCATTAAGTGGGTGTTTAATGGATCAAATGAGTTTAAACGAGTTAAAACAAGCCAAACAAATTAGGTTAATTAGGTTAAATGAGTTAAGTCATGATCCAATCTAATTATGAAATAGGTCAAAGATTGAGTCTAGGTAGATTGGTCATTTATGACTTGAATCTATTTATTTCAAGCTGAAAACCTACTTAAAGCATAGGGTGCAGAGTTGGGTTGATAGCTCCAATAATAAATTACCACCACTAGCAAATAGTAATTTCATATATATATATATATATATATTATATATCTATATAATTTGCCATGCCATGTTCAGCATTTTGTTCAACCCAACTCCATCCGACTTTTTCTAATGTGAATTTAGTTCAAGACGGAACTGGCGCGTAGAAAATACCCGTATTTGTGTCCGCGTTGGGCACTTGGTTTGCACCCATCACCAAACCCCCCACCGGCCGTTAGATACTCCTAGCGCAGTTTGAAGCCGTTCGAAAGGCTAACGTCCTCAGTGAGACCTTTTGTTTTTTTTTTTTGGGTACGGGGTGAGCCCTTCACTCTCTTCCCTTTATAAGCTTTTCTCTCCGCCCCATCCAAGCCCTAGCGCTGGTGTGGGAGAGCGAGCGAGCGAGCCTGTGAGCCCAAACCCTAACCCTAGCCACCGAGGAAGAGGGAAGCCGCCACCGCCGTTGTTGTCGGAGAGATCGGAGATGGGTCGCGTTAGGACCAAGACTGTGAAGAAATCCTCTCGCCAGGTGATCGAGAGGTATTACTCTCGGATGACCCTGGACTTCCACACCAACAAGAAGATCCTTGAGGAGGTGGCGATCATTCCCTCGAAACGGCTTCGGAACAAGATCGCCGGGTTCTCGACCCACCTGATGCGCCGGATCCAGCGCGGCCCCGTGCGCGGTATCTCCCTCAAGCTCCAGGAGGAGGAGCGCGAGCGCCGTATGGACTTCGTCCCCGACGAGTCTGCCATCAAGGTCGACCATATCGAGGTCGACAAGGAGACCATAGAGATGCTCGCCTCCCTCGGCATGGCCGACCTCCCAGGCGTCGAGAAGCAGGCCGAAGCCCCCGCCATGCCTGTCTACTCCGGCCGTCCCGGCGGCTACGGAGGCCGGAGGCTCTAAATTTCGGGGAGTTTTTATGGTAGATTTAGGTGAGAAGTGTGGGAGGTGGGGAGATCTTGGTAAAAGTCGCTCTCTTTCTTTCTCTTTTCTTCAGTATATCTTCAAAAGTTTTGAACTTGGTGCGGATATTTCCTTTTGTCGGCTTTGCTTTAAGTTCTCGCTGGACTTGAATGATGGAGAGATAATAGTTTGATCACTGTTTGTTTAATTTGGATTTCTTATTCTTGGCTGTTGTTGAAAATTCGTCTAATTTGGTGCTGGAGGTTATGTTCTATGTCGTTTCGATGTGCTCTCTCCCCCCCTTTGTTTCTCTCTCTTCAATTGTTAATATTCTGGCGTGTGAATCGATTTCTGACATGCTTATTCCATGTAAAATCCTAAAGCATTGAACTTAAAAGTATGCTATATAAGATTTCTTCAGAGGCTTATTTCGTTGGATTCTAAGACTAGTTATCTGATTCTTCATATAAAGAGTTTGGATTATTTTAATTTTTATTGCTTCTATATTTCTAAGCATGCTAGGTTGTTGTACATAAATTTTTGCTGGCTGCTGTTGCTGTTGGTTGCCTGCTCCATTTGATGACATGCGAATGGTAGTCATCACATTTTGATCAAACTCTTTTGGGTTTGTTAGCATCGGTGATGCGATTGGCTATTCACGTGCTTTAATTTGTTGTGGCACACCCCACTTTTTGTGGAATGCTCCAACATCTATTGAAAGTTGGTATTGATTTCTGATATGGTTCTGTAGATTTGTTTTTTTCACTGTGACTAAGAGAGCCATTTAACTTTAGTGTTTTCATGTATAGACTATAGCAATTGCCGTGCTTTTGTTAGTTCTTGCTATCAACTTTGAATGATATGATCAAGCAATTCATGGTAGATACTGTTTCTAGGTCACTGTTACCTGTTGGTCTAAACTGTGGATAAAATAGTCTGCTGAATGATTGCAGTGCTTGTCATTGTATCTGGCTTTAATAAATAGTTAATTTTTAAACCAACAATTTTTTTTGGCTATGGTCATGGGCATTTTGTTGTTTTAATTCAATGTTCAATAAACATGAATCAGTTGATCTCCACTAATATGATTGTTCTTGTTTTCACCTAAGTTCAATCTTAACGTGATGCTACAGACCTTAAAGGGTAAATGTCATAGCTTACATTAATTGCAGTTGTGTTCAAAAGTATAATCTTATCATATTCATAACTGAAGTGACATAACAAAATCCTGACCATAATAAATTGTTGGTATCTTTTACATGAACTAGCAGTTTATTTGTGAATCTTATTATGCTATTTTTTCCTGCAATTCTTTTAGGTCTCTTGTTACTAAGTTAGCTGAAATTCTGGCCTCACCATTAGACAACTTGTCATAGACTAATTAATTTAATTTGTTTTTACATTTTTATTTTTGCTCTCATTGAATTTGTGATACTCTGTTCTTTTGTCAGACAATGACATCCTTATTTTCTGTACTTCATGATAGTGACACAACCACTTTTGTTCTCCTTTTTATGTGCTATCTATGTTGCTTAATCTTTTTATTTGACAAAATTGTTTGGTTCTCTTAGTACAACTTTCAAATAGTATTATATGCAGGTGCCAAGAGATAATTACATGATCTTCCGAAAGTGCATGTGCATAATCTCAGAATAATTAGATTAATCCTTATATAGCTCTTTTCTCTTTTTATATTAGATCAAGTTCAAAATAGGAGGAATTTCACATTGTTTTGTCTGATGGCCATCAGTTATGGTTATATACTTGTGATATACTATGTGGTAATTCTAATCCTTTAGGCTCCATTTGACGGAGCTTTTGGTGGGTTAGAAAGCACTATCCGACTCTCCAAAAGTACTTTTGGATGAAATAGAGATGTTTGGTAAAAAAATCGAAAAGTTGTTTTAGCTTTGCTAGAATGCTAAACAACTTCTTGGAAGAAACTCCAAAATGAAGCTTATTCGGAAAAGCACTTTTAGCATGCGTCGCAAAACTGTTTTGATTTATAAATTTTTTTCTTTTAAAATCAAAATGCTCATGATAGAATATTATAATTACAAAAATGGCCCTTTATATTACAAAAATCTGCAAAAGTTTCAACAAAGGAAATAGGGAACCCAAAATTTAGTTCCTAAAAATATTATATTAATAAAATATTAATATATAATGATAATAATTATAATATTTTATATTTTTATTAT
>JAOXJJ010000481.1:13771009-13793329 GCA_025769935.1 Phoenix roebelenii
TTAGTTCCTAAAAATATTATATTAATAAAATATTAATATATAATGATAATAATTATAATATTTTATATTTTTATTATTGTATGATAATATAAATATAATATCATATTACATTATATCATAATACATTGATATGTTATGTTATATAATATCAAATTATGTTATATTATCATGCCATAGTATACAATATTATATTAATTATAATAAATATTATTACATTACAGTAATATTATACTATATCATATATATTTATGTATTAATATATATTATATTTTATTATGCTCTATTGGATAATACTATGCAATGACCTTTATGGTTATTTTGTCATATCAAAAATATTTTCTTAGTTTGTTTACTAAACAGATATTAAAGTTTTACAACACTTTAGAAATATAGTTACCAAATAGCAAATAGTATTTTATAAAAACTCTACTTCAAAAAAGCTCTACTTTCTAAAGCTCTACTATCAACAGCTCTAACAAATGGGGCTTTAATCTTTTTTCTATTAACCTTGTTGGTTAGTTACATTGACCCACATAACTTTTCATTGGCTTAGAAAACATTTTTGCACTTTGTTCTAGATACTTCACCGCTCCTTTTTCATCCTCTCTCTTTAATTTTCATGATTTCATGCCTGAGTTTGTATATAATTTTAGTATGTTTCTGAATGTAAAATGTGAGGGTGGGCCTTGGTGCAATGGTAAGTTTGCTCCATTTTGACCTATGCATCATGATTCAAAACACCTCTCGAGATTCCATATGGTGGAAACTAGGGATGGCAATAAACGGCGTATGGATCAGGTCGGTCAATACCTGTGCCAGCCCTGCAATTAAAAACTTTGTACCATACCCTCCCCATGGCCATCTTGGGTTGGGTCAGGTTGGGTAAAGTAGATGGGGCAGCTTATGGCGGGTCGGGTAGACAAGATGAGTTGGGTCGACTATGGTTGGATAATTATAATTTAGAACTATAATTAATGAGATTGCAACTACTATATAAATAAGTGAAGCTTATAGCTTGTTCTTTTATGACCCAATTTTTAATTCAGATAGAGAGAATCCTAGTATATATATCAATAACTATAATATATTCTAATAAGAAATAGTTCATTCATAAGTCAAATTAATTGGGGGCTTAGAAATAAAACAAACAAAAATAATCGATTGTTGTGATTTTCAGAGAATAAATATGTTTTCCAAGTTTCAACAATAATAATTTTCTAGGTGGGGGGGGGGCAACTGAGGTGGACGGGATTGTGACAGTTACCATCTATCGAATGAACAGGGGGCGGGGCATACCATTACCCATATGAAACCCAAACCCACTTTTGGTATTATATCTAAAATCCATAGTTGCCCCTGAGTTTAAATAGAACCCAAACCCACTTTTGGTATTATATCTAAAATCCATAGTTGCCCCTGAGTTTAAATAGATTGGGTAAAACCTGGCTCATTCAAGTCAGGTTGGGTCGGTTACTTGATGGGTCAGTTAAAATTGCCACCCCAAGCGGAAACCTCAGGGATGCCTTTTTTTTTTCTTGAATGTATCATGTATCATAAAGTTAAGATTTATGATATCTAGGAATGATTATACTCCATTAAGTGGTGAATGATTGTTGTACTCTTTATTATGTTGTAGGATGTAGTCATAACTTCTGGATTTGAAGTGGACCAACAATTAAGATATGCTGGTGACTCAGTGATTTATTTTTGGAACTGAGATTGACTTGTTAGAAAGCCAAATATTGTGTATTCTAGGTAAATAGTCTGTTTTGGTTTCGTAGAACTCACTTCTCATAGGTTAAACACGATTCCTTTTTTGAGTTCCAAAAGGGCTCCATTTATTTTTATCCAGTAATTAACTTGTGTCTAGCCATTAGCTGATGTAGCTTTGTGTTCTCTATTCTTGGAATCCATTCTTTTCTTATTTCTTTTTTCTTTTTAACAATGTTGTCTCCTTGCACCTTCGTATTTGTACCTTTGTATTTGTGCTCCCTACTAGATCTAAACATTTCCGTTGAACATGCGCAGATGATTCCATGACCTGTACATGGTTGGACAGCCATACTCTTTCTAGTTCCCTTTAGATGAGATGAAGTTGCTTGGTTCCTCCTAGTTAGAGACCAAGTTTCTTTGTTTTATTTACATGAACAATACACTTGCATTGCAGTCTGAATCTAAGTTGCACATGATAATGTACTTGCTTGATTTTCTGTTGTCGGTCAGCCTTTGTAGTTTAGGTGATTATGGATAGTCACTCTCTTTGCCAACTATTCCTTTTTTAACCACAACTTTTATGTTGATTATACAGTATACACTCTTTGTTCATAGGCGGTCTACTTCATCAGTATTTGTTGCTTGGAGCTTCAAAACTGCATCATCCTAGAACTTTACCAAGCTTATAACAAGTTTATTCTTTTGTCTTTTGTGGTCTTAATTGTCTAGATATCGTCTGAGCTATTTTCGGACCCTATGCGGCAGCAAAAGTTTGATATTGACTCGATCTTTTGGGTGAAGATTACAGCATCTTTACTGATTCCTGTGATAGCCTTCAAATGAACAACCATAACTCCTGGTTATCTCATCTTATAGCTGCTAGATTTGTGATTTTGTGGGGGGAAAGCGTCCTTGATGTATCTTATCCATTGATGTCCCTTTAGCAAGCATATCTAATAGGTGGAACAGAATGCTAAGGTTGAAAAACAGTCCGATCCTAGTTTTTCTTGAAGTATGGTAAGTATATTTTGCTTTATTTGTGGTAGACTCCAGAATTTGTCTTGGTATACATTTATTGCTTAGGGCTGTGATTTCTTGAATCATATTAGTTTTTTAGGTCTGTTGCAGATGAACAAAGGCATTGGGCGCTGGCTCATTGTCAACTTGTATGTTTATTTTATTTGGGGTTTTCTCATGCAAGGGCTCTGTTATAAAGAAAAAATAAGCAATATTGAGATGCCAAAAAAATGAGGAGAATTAAGAGTGGGTGATGAATCCATATATACGAAGCATCTATAAATCTTGAATTTCTCTAGACTTTGTTTTTGGACAAACACAATCTTGTTGATTCAGAACCCTGGGTACTTTACCAGTCACTTCTTTCACCATTTTTAATCATTATTCCTTTTCTTTTTTGCTTTTTATCCTCGCCAACTTTGGCATTTTCTACAATGGCTCAAAGTTTCCAACAAGAAGTTCGGGGTGGAAGAATTTGAAGGATGAGCAAGAAAAATTCTGTCTATGCCAGTTAATTCTGATTGACTTCTAGATGGTTTAGAGAACATTGATCATAAAGTCGAGGTGGTAATTATGAGCCCCAAGGAATTATAAGACCTAAATTTATAAATGGCAAGCATATTTCTGTTGTGTGCATCCCCATTAGGATAAAGACCCAAATAGATTATGGACATTTTGTGAAAACTAATTTCAGTCCAGAAATTTGCTCACAGAGATAAAAGACCACTTAAGAGTTGAAGCTTCTGCAGAAGATAGCAGTGTAGTTTGCAACTCTCTGTGGTGGAATACTTTTTTAATCTGCCTGTGGGCACTCGAATAATTATTTTGAAGATGCCATTCAACAAGATGATGGGCGAACTTTTTAATGAAAGATGCACCATCCCTCTTAGGAATCAACATGATGCAAGTACAATCAGTAGAATCTAAATTGGTGCTGCTATTGAATAAGTCTTGAAGAGTATGTCTTCTCTTAAAGTGTCGAGCAATTGAGGCCATGAGCCTTTTAACCTCCAAGGCCGAAATCAAATTTGCCTAATAACCTCAATCCTGAAAGCTCCAGAGATGGAGTCGCTTTAAAATATATTCAAAAAAATTGAAATGCTTGGAGAGCCGTATGGAGCGCAATCCAACAGTTGATATTGCTCCAAAGAAAAAAAAATCGTGAGCTGATCCTGATCAATCGGATTTACCCGTGGCTTCTGAGCTGGCAATGCAAACTTACTGGGGGTTATAATTTTGAGTCGTATCAAAAAAAAAAAAAAAACATGAGGAGTCCTTATCGATCTGATTTACCCATGGGTTCTGAGTTGGCAGTGCAAACTCACCATGGGTCACAGTTTTGAGTCACAGGGGAATTTGGCAGTGAGTCCCTTATTAACCCGCTGCTGAAGATGTAAGCAAACTTATTAACGGCTCCATCGGGCAAGCGGATAAATATTAAAAAACGCTAATGGCCTAAGCCCCTTCACGCAAACCAGGCTTCTTCAACATCGGTAAAGAAGCCTCGGCCTCCCCTCTTTGTCCCCGTGCTTTCTCCTCAAGAGAGGAGGCGAGCAATCTACCACTCCTCCTCCTCCTCTTCCTCCTCCTCCTCCTCTCTCTCTCTCTCTCTCTCCCCCTTCACCTTCTTCTTCTTCTTCTTCTTCTTCTCTGGCTTCTCCTCCTCCTCATCCTCCCCCTCCCCTTTTCTTTTCGTATGTTGAGGCGATGATTATAGGTGGCTTGCGAAGGGATTGTTCTTCTTCTCCTCTTCTTTGCATGCCTCCTCCTCCTCGTTCTTCTTCTTCTTCTTCTTCTTCTTCTTCTTCTTATTATTATTATTATTATTATTATTCTCTGGCGATGGGGCGAGGCAGCTCTGGAAGGTCATGTGTTCCGCAGACAACCGAGCTGTAGCCATTGTTAGATGAGGAAGAGAAAAGACGGTGGGATCATCTCCCTAAGTCGGTTTTTTAGTTTTCTTTCTCAAGATTGGCTGGCCTTCTCTCTTCTTCTCTTTCTACTTGTTTTTGGTCTTCCAGGTGGATAATGGCCGCGATGTTGTGATTCTTGTTATCTTTTTCTCTTTCTTCTTTTATGTTTCTTCTTTCTTGCTTTTCTTCTTATTCTTCTTTGTTTCCCAAATTTGGGAGAGCGGCATTGCTTTTGGGTTCTATACGAGGAGGTTGTGATGATTCTTTGACGAGGGTTTTGCTATGTTTTGAGCGGAAAACGGCTATTTTCTTGATGGCGAGGCAATCTTGGATGGTCTGCTTCTGTTCGTATGCAGGCAACCGTTTGCAGCCATTTTGATTTATTAGTTGCGGTGCAAGTGGTGAATCTGAGCCTCCCTATTCATTTTCCCCCTCGCAGCTTTCTAATTTCTGGGTTTTTTTTTCAAGATTCTGTTTTTTTAGGGTTTCTTGAATGTCTTTACTGTGAGGAGTATTGTCGTCGAAGAGTTTATAGCAAATTAGGGTTTTAAGAACCCAATTCCAGTTGAAAACTAGCGGTAACAAGGGAACTACTTGAGTTACTTCCTTCTCTTTGTTCCTTTCTCCTCCTTCATTATTTATTTTCCTTCCTTTTAACTAACATTGTGACAAATGAGAACCTGGAATCTCTCTATCCTCCAGACCTTGTAGGAAAATTCTGTATTGCTAAACAAAGCTACTGTTACCAACTGGAGATGGTTTCGCTACGCCACTGCAGGAGGGGCATAGAAATTTCTCTAGAGCTGGTAAGGTTACCTGCTTCCCTTGCTTATCTGATACTTTCTTTTCTGCAAATAATTCTCAAGATCTCAGTTAAAAAAGTGGACTTTTGCTTGTAACATGATAAATGCTGAATAATTTTAGTAAATCCAGCCATTATGTCCAGGTCGAAGCTTGTTGGCTATGGTTAAATTAGATAATAAAATGCATTATTACTTTTAAAGCTGTTTCCGCATAGATGAGGTACATTGCACTATGTTTATTAAGTTGATATGGTATTCTGCTGATTACTGCAAAAAGTGAGATTTCAGGCTGTTGATTGCAAATTTGAAGGTACTTGTTCCATTCATTCTCCACGTGCCCCCAAAAAATAGGACCATTCTGTATAACATATTTCCTTGCTATATTTTTGACTGCCATGAGGTTATGAGCAGTGCATACATATAATTAACATGGGCATTTCTTGTTTGTTTTTGGCTGTTCATGCGGTCGCTTGTGAAACAAATTTTCTTTAGAGAGGATTGACCTGGGAAAGAGTTGTTAAATAAGATCATATTGATGGTCTTTGCACTAAATGTATCTTGTGAGAGGATTAAATGGTGATGAAGGGTTTGGGAGGCTAGCCTCAAATAAGTGAGGAAAGACTTTTTGGCTATGACTATGGTGATCTAGGAGAATCTAAAATAGTTTTTTAGTGATGCATAAATAGCATTTAGGTATGAATTGGTCTTGTACAACATGTTTTAACTGACTACATTACTCAAGATGATTATTGCTCAAAAAAGGATTATGATATCTGTCCCTGACCTGAAGATAGTTGTTTTTTCATTTTTCGAATGCTGCCCAACAATTAGGACATTTCTTTGCAGATTATCTAATATTTGTTTCTCACCATTCTGTGATTTTATCATGTAAACAAATTCTATGAGTGGAGTGTTGTTCTTACAGTTTTCAAATACAGGGATTTACCTGGCTTCATGTTCTAGTGGTGACATCATTATTGTATGGTAGGTTTGGACAAATTTTGCTTTTTTATTACCAATTGATTGGAATTGTTAGATTGCTCTGCCTGCTTTTTGATAATATAAGTTGTTAATAAAAAAATTACCATTAACTACAAGAAAATTAAGTGGCATATTTGGGCTTAGTTAGCAACTTAATTCATTACATACGAAATTTTTTTCTGCTTCTTGACTATAACTGAGTTCCCTCTGTTATACTCCTTCCATTCCGAAGAAATATTGTCTATAGTACAATCTTTTGAAGATAATATTCCACCAATTGCCTAATATCAACATTTGCAAATACTGATGACATACCGATCAGGTGCATGGTATTGGACTGGTACCAGGTTCTCCAAACCCTATATTTTGAGAGAGATGGGGGAAAGGAAGGAGGAAGGCCAACTAATCAAGATATGACCCAGATTTTGAGGGGGTGGGGGGAGAGGTTAGGGTAGATGGAGGCCCTATACATGGTTAGCAGGGCGACTTAGAAGATGGCGGTGATGGATGTGGTGGAGAATAATGGCATCCTACCAACGGCATAGACAAATGATGCTGGTGATCGGATGGAGGAGCTCTAACAGTGGAGGGTGAAGAGCCTCCATGGGTGGAGCAAGCGAGTGTCTGTGTGTGTGTGTGTGTGAGAGAGAGAGAGAGAGCGAGCGAGCGATGGTGTGTGTGTGTGTGTGTGGGGGGGGTGCATTAAGGGGATTGGCTCAGTCTCGAACTGGTAGATGCTGGTCATAGGTGAGTCAAACTGAGCAGAACCGATTGGCTTCACTCCGTTGGGACCAGTTTGGACTGGTTGCTGTCGATCTTGGACCCAACCCTCATACCAACTTGGTTTTCGTATGGGACACTTTGAGCTAGGTAGTATGGGCTGGTTTTGAGAACCTTTCCCAATATGGCCCTGAAAGTGGATATGAACAATGACTCCTTATTTTTGATAGAATCATGAGGTATCTTAAGGACTTTAATTTTAATGATGGAAAAAGAAAAGAATGCTGGAAACTTTTGAACATGATAAAGAAGTCCCCAAGGAAATAGATTTGTATTTAAAAAGAATGATATACTGCGTGACTCCTTAAAACAGTTTAGATGTCCTTCCATTTTAGTTAGTTCCTAGCTAGTCCACTTCCATAAAATAATTAGAGAACTTTACCATGCATTTGTCATATATGCTTTTGAGTTTTGGTTGCTATAGCTAATTTATAATCTTTCATTGCTTGTTTCTACTATTTGATATACTTTGATCAATGCACCATGTAATTTCATGCTAACCTATTGTTAACTTTGTTCAGACTTTGTTCGACTTAAATCTTAATCTTTTATGGCCATCAATAGGGGCTAATAATTTCTAAAAAATCAGTTACGTGAGTGTGTGTGGGGCTAATAATTTCTAAAGAATCAGTTAAGAGTGTGTGTGTAAGTGTGCGTGTGCGTGCGTGCGTGTGTGTAGCTCCTTTAAGAGTGAAGGTGAAGCCCCCGGAAATATATTTTTCATTATTAAAACGGGAATGGCATAGCCGTGTGCCTGTCTCCATGCTAGAAGAGGGCGTGGTTCCTTTTCTCTTTTACCGTAAAAACTTGGAAAATTCTAATAAACTTTGACTTTGGAAATAGGAGAAAATTTTTTATGATAGGTTTCTGAAAAATCCAAAGTTTGAAGGAAAAAAGTTATCGGGGACCCAACCTCATCACATGACTCTTGCAAATAGATAATCTCGATTTCCATAATTCATTTTCTCCTTAAATATAAAATATCTACTACTCTATGAGAGATTAGTTCTGTCCATCTTTTTTCTTTTTTATATCACATCTATTATATTGATGTAGGTGAGATTCAAATCTGCTCAATAGGTATCCTCTTTTTTTTAACCAGTGATTTACAACAACAACAATAACTTGTCCTTCCACTAGTTTCAACAGTATTGAGCACAATTTTGTTTAACAGAAAGGTTTTCTCCTACAATATTGCCATTCTTTTCTGATTTGAGTTATCAAATTGTAAGATGTTGTCTTAATGGAAATTTGTGATGTTGCATAATATCATATCATCATTCATCATTATAATCATCTCACCATCTCTTCTTAGTCATGCTTTCTTCAAAATGTCTTAAGAAACTCTTGATTTGTTGTTAAAGAGTGTTTCTTTAAAGTGCAACCATTAGATGAATTGTATAAAAGGTTCAAACATTTTTCTTAAAATACAAGATTATTATTATTTTTTAAATCTTTTTTAAAAAAATCATCTACTACTATCATTTTATCAGCCTGAGAAGAAAAGAGCTTGTTTTATAGTCGAGGATTTCTAAATGCACAAGATACAAGCAGAGTAGCTTAAGTAACTTTGAATACTTGAAAGCTCCTTAGGAATCTTCATGAAATGTGAATTTTGATAGCGCTTTATGCCAATAATCAAGTTGGAGTTAGGTGTGTATCTATGGATCAAAGAAGAAATTTTTACTTCTCTCAAAGTGTTGCCCTTGTGAGCTTAGAGGTAATAGAGGGTATAGGAGTAAGAAAGCACTCAAATTCTGGAATGATTTGGCCTTGATATACAGTTATTGAAAAAGGAGGAGATCCTATCAACATGATTCAAGCTCTCATGTTGTAAGAAGATAATATTTAATGCATGTTTTATGCTGAAGGAAGCTAGAATGTTAAGCAACTGTGTATGAACTGTATATTTGGTCATGTTAGAAGTGAAGGTAATGAAAATGTTTCTAGATAACAATGAATGCATTCTTCATTAAACATTTATGATTTGGATGGAAGAGCCTTTTATGACTTTTAAAATTTTTTCTTAACAAATATAATGGCATTATTGAACTAATAAAATCATTGATATTTCTGTGAGAGGGAAAAATATCCTTCTAACTCAAATGAAAGCATTCGATCTCAAGTTAAATTGTCAGTGCAACCAGCAAGAGATTTTATTAATAAACTAGCTTGTTTTTTTTTTGTTAAATTTTCTATAGCCAAATGTTGGAGGATGTCAAGAAAAAAAAAGATCACAGGTATTCTATTGCTCGATCGTTGAGGAGGGTGAAAATGTAGTTTTCTATTGTTGGAGGATGCAAAAAGTGACAAATAATAATGACGCCATTAGATGTGGTCGAGTTTGGGTTTAGGTTTAGGTTTTGCTAAACTAATGTTTGTGCCTATGGAGATTTTGGGTCTAATTTATTCCAAACTTGGACCTGGATGACTGGGTCAGGTCTATATCAGGTTGTGCGGAGGTTGGGCCCAGGCATTCTATCAAGTATTAAATATTACATCTACACACACGGACACGTATGAATTTATGTGCATATGTATGTATATCGTAAACTAGGTAATTATGTAGGTTTGGGTTAGGTCAGATATTAAAAATCTCAAATCCAATCCCATTGCAAAAGTGTCTATGAGTTTAATGTTGATTTCTTTCATCATTAGATTTGCGCAACTTGCTCCAATGCAGCGAAAAAGGTGGGCGAGCGCATACTTGTATCAGGCAGTGCTGTGCTGAAATATATAAATAGACTGTGCGCTCGCACGGCCCAAAGGCCAAAACCCGTAAACCCTCCCTCTCTCTGTCTCTCTCCCTGAATCAAGAAGTCGAACACCAGATGGAATTCGTTTTCGCCGTCCCCAAACCCCGTTACCAGCCCAACAGCGCCGTCATTCGCCCCGACGAAACACCCACGCCGTTAACCGACCTCGCCGCCGCCCTCAACCACGCCGCCAAGGTCCTTACCTCCGCCTCCTCCTCCTCCGCCGCCGTTGCCTCCCTCCGCAACGCCCACCAGCTGATCGGATCCTTCCTCGTCCAGCTCGAGTCCCAGCTGCCCGCCGGCGACGAGGACGAGCAGATGTCCGATCGGAGGGAGGAGGGGGAAGGGGATGGGGGCGAAGGTTCGCGGATCATCGACGAGGTGGAGGAAGGTATGAGGGAGTGCTTCCTCCAGAGCAAGCGGCGGAAGCGGCAGGTCTCCCCATCGTGGGCCCTCGGGCGGGCCGCTGATCAGGGGGAGGACTTCTTGTCTGTCCATCCCATGGACCGCCGGCGATCGTCGATTGATCTCGTCTTCCAGTTCCATGCTTGAGGTGTCGATAAATTGCTCTCCAGGATGTACGAATTTGCAGAATTAAAAAGAATATTTAAAATACGTGCAGAACGTGAATTTTTGGAATCTGATATATATTCAAGGAGTTTTAGTTATTGCCTCGTCGATAATTGAAAGCATTAAAAAAAAAGATTTTGGTATCTGATGAATTTCTAGCAAAAAGTCGGTATCTTGGGCAAAATGATGATCCAGTCTCTGTTTGTAAAGTAGTGAGAAAGAATTTTATGATATAGGAATAGCAAGGCTGTAAAGAAGAAAGTAGTCTTTTGTATCAGTTAAATTGATTTAGGGATATCATAGATTTGGTTGTGTGGTTTAGAATTTTGGATAAATAACACGTGAATCTGAAATCAATTACCTATATTTGATTCTTGGATTTTAGTTAGATATTGGTAATGGTTTTGCTTCTATCATTTCCATCAACAAAAATGGAAGTAATGTTTCAGTTGAGTGGACTATTAAGTAGGTTTTGGTGGAGTGGGTAGGTTGTCCATGGATGCACAGCCAACTTTTGATGCAAGAGACAGAAAGATTTGTTACTATTCCATGGAAAGATCCTAGCACCATGCTTTTTTCAGTTGAATGGATTATGAAAATGGTTTCTACAAAGTGGGTCTGGCTTAGCTGCACAACCAACATATGGAACTTGATGCAAGGGACAGAAAGATTTGTTACTACTGGGGGGAAAGATCCTAACACCATGCTTTTTTGGCCACTAGTGAAGTCTTTAATTGTTTTATGATGGAATCACAAAGTCTGCAGTAGACATGTATGGTATGCCTTAAACTGCAGAACTTTAAATTTTGTTCTACTTGGCCGCTTTCTCTTTTTTTTTTTTTTTGGTCTGCTGAGGTCCGCTTTGTCTTTCTCCTGTTTGCTTTTATTGTTTGAAAAGTGTTCTGGTAGTGATCAATTAGAAGCCATGCAGAAACTTGGGCATGTGCGCTGTATTGATAAAATCTACCAACCTGTGTGTGGGTTTATGACTGACACTTTTTGAGGTTCCCTTCATTTAAGGAAGGTTATGGGAGTTCTAAAATTTTCTTACTTTATTGTAGGGTTTTTTGTATATTAGTCCCTGAAATCTTCCATAATCGTGTATTAAGACCTGTATTTTCTGTATTTGTATGTTAATCATTGAAATCTTGTAACTTATTGCTTATACATCCCACGGTTAACTAGATGATAATGGAATATTCTGCTTATATTCTTCTAAAGGTGTTAAATTCATATCTTCTAGATATTTTGCCTCTAACCCTCACAGTTAACCAATCTCTTAACCTATGCCCCTTCATCATTGGTCCCTGGTAGCCAAGTCCCAAAGTGAGCGAGAAGAGGCCAAGTCTTGAACCTCATTCACTATTAAACCAAAAGCATTTTTGTCTTTATACAATCCTGGTTAACGTGAGTCATGGTCCGATCAACGAAAACTAGCAGAATGACCAAATTATACAAATAGAGAACTTTACAATGATTTTTAAATAAATATAAAAAAAGAGAGGAATTGATACACAAATATGAAAAATTTCAAGATCTAATCTGCAAAAATGTCCTTATTATATTGATTGATTTCTATGGCTAATCTTTGCATTAGAAGCAAGGTCCCATCACCATTATATGATCTTCTTTAATCCACATAGTCCTTAAATGGTGGTGGTTGCATTTCTATAAATGAAACTGTTCATTTTGAAGAAATCAGTGGAAAGTTAAATGTTATAAGTATGTTGAAATAATAATTATGACTTACAAGTACACGCCAATTCTGGTGGTTGGGTAATATTTTTGTCTGTTCTGCCGCATGGAGGAGTTTGGTTCCATGGATAAATTTGCTTCAACAAATTTAATTCATTTCCTGCATTTAGTTTTGATTTTTATCCATATACTTATTAGAGGTAGAGACAAGGTCTGTGGTACCGATAGTACCAGTGTACCAGTGAAGACCGGCTCCGGAACGGTTCCAGTTCGGTACCGGTCGGAACTGATCGAGATAGAAAAAAAATAGGCGTCTGATGCGCGCGTGCCCGCGCGTTACCACAGAGCGACATTTAAAGCCCACGCGGGGCAGCGCGCGTGGGCTCACCGCGCGGTTCCCCACTCGGCCCCACGCACGTAGTTTTTTTTTTTCTTTCTTTATTTTTTTCCTCCCTTTCTTCTTCTTCCTGAACCCTCCTTCTTCCCCTCTCTCCTCTCTTCTCTCTTTTCCGGTTCCCCCTGTTCTCTCGCGAGCAAGGAAGGAAGAGAGGTCCCGCCCGTGAGCCCTTCTTTTTCTAGTACTTGCCTTCTCTTCTTCCCCGCTTCTTCTTCTCTTCTTTCTTCCTCTTCTTCCCTGCTTCGTTTTCTCGTCTTCTTCCCTCTTCTTCCTCCTCTTCTTCCCTGCTTCTACCGGTGCCGGTCACACTTGTTTCGGTTCGGTGCCGGTTTTCACAACCGAACCGTACTGGTAGCTGTCGGCACCGGTTTGGTACAGCCTGAACCGACCGGTTCCGGTCGGTTCGGCAGACCATGGGTAGAGAAAATTCTAGTTGGTCTCCACACAGGTAGACATGATGAGCTTGTTCCAGTGAGAAGGTCATTCTGATTATTAACTGACAGTTTCTGTTCTCAGAAGAAATGTCTTATTGTTAAAATTTCATTGAGTCAACTTGATTATGTTTGGCAGTGTGCGGACTAGCCTTTAGTCTAAGTGATACATCAGTCCTTCTTGGTAGTAGTGGTGGTAAAATAATTGCTTTACTTATTTCACTTTTTAACCTCTTTCATCAGGATGTTCAATATGTGCCATAGGTGCAATTGTTCAACCTTTTCTTGGTCAGTTTATCTTTGGATGTGGGTTATGATCATTTGTACAAGCATACATATTAAGGCAAAGGAAAGTTATCAAGGGAAAGAGGAGGGAAAATAATTGGGAAGAGAAATTAATATTAAACAGAAAAAAATCTTTCTTGTTCGTTTAATCTAGTCTCTTGTGGGATCCAAGTATTAAATTGCATATTAAATGAGTGGTAACAAAATTATGGCTTTTGTAAAGTAATACTTACATTAGAGTATTCTCTTCATTGTCAGTACAAAGTTGGTAATTTATTTGGGAGAAAGGTAATCGAGACCAAAGGAATTTATATTTACCATTTAGTTTTGCTTCAAATAGTTACTCAGATTCTAACATCCTCATATTTGTTATGAAACTCGTTTGTATTTTGTCTATAGTAAACGGTATATTTCCTTACAAATTTCAATTTTGAATCAAAGACAGGCAGCTTTTTATAGGAACTTGCTTTTGTTTTTTCATTATATAATTTGCTTTATGTTTTCCTCGGGACTCTTGTGGCCTATATTTTACACAATAATGTTTCTTTATCATTCCTGTATAAGTTCACTGTAGGGAGAGAGCAAGCGATGATGTATTGACTTGTCCGTCTATATTACAGGGATGCATAGCAGGCCATTTCAATGTGATCAATGAACATCCCCATCATGAATTAATTCTCCTTTATGAGAAACTAAGTGTCATGCCTCGAACCCAAAGCATAACAGACGTCGTATACCTGCATGGCGGAACATACAAGCATGTAGGGCTACAAATCATATAATCGCAAAGCAATAATAATTCTTCGATTCTTGAAAATTAATTTAATCATGATCTAAAACAAATCGTTCTCATAATCAATTGTTCCAAAGTGACATAAATCAAAATATGCTAACTAATTATTATTTATTCAAATTAAATAAAATGTTCGAACTAAACTAGTCTAAATAGTCTAAACTAGAACTCCAATATTTGCGAGTATCTTCAGAAGATCTAGCGCATTCCCTCAAGTTTCGAGCAATTATAATTCAGAATCTGAAAAATAGAGAAAGAAAGAATAATAAGCTATACTAGCCCAGTAAGCAATATAACACCACAAAGTGGGGTTTAGGCATGCTAAATAAATAAATAATTGAAGAACATGATACTGACTGAAAATAAATCAAATTTTGAACAATATATATCTTTTTAAAATTTATTATTATTTTTATAAACTGATAATAGATATCTAACATCAAGCTATGACCATATAACCCAATGGCATGGGTCAGATACAGGATACACAGCTAGCCATATACCACTATTTTAATCACTGGTGGCTTTGTGTGAAAATCAGTTTTTTAGATTACAAGTTGACTAAGCCAACGGATAATCCTCATTGGCAGCGCGAGATTGTAACCGTGCTAAGAATACATACATATGAAACAAACTTCATAATTTATCCAGTCATATTTTTCAAATTTCATAACATATAAAATATTTTAAAAAATTACTATTGTAATAATAACATGCCTAACAGATTTAACCAAGTATAAAATAGATATCACAATCAAATTTAATAAACTAATTATTATTTTACTAAAAATCGGAAAACACACTTTAAAGTATCAGGTTACTTATCTCTTCTCGCTTCAAAATTTCACATTTTAGTTAGGTGGGTTAGTTCACCTGTTTTAATATTATTAAAATATAATTAATTTTATCATCTTAAAAGTCAAAGAAAATCAAAAATTAAAATACTATCGGACATGCGACCTCATACTCCCAAATCGGATCGGTCAGGTGGCGGTGATCAACTGTCCGGGTCGGTCTGAATAAGGTGAACTAAAGTGATCGAGATGATCTATGATTTAGATGGCTTGATAAAGGTTAATGGTCACCAAATTCTAGGGGTACTTGACAACGTTGGAGTACTAGGTCCGGTATATGCCGCCTGGATATCAAGGCAGTGCAGGGCCTCCATTTCGGGGTCAACTTGAATTTGAGCAAAAGGGAGTCATGGCTTTGAACTAAGATTTCTAGGTATTGCTTAGGGAGAGAAAGTGAGAGAAGAGAGAGAATCTCAGTCCGGGTCCAATCAGAGGTCTGAATTTGGTTGTCAATGGCATAGGTCAATCTGGATCAATCGAAATGTCTAGCCCATGAGTCAAAGAAACGAGGATTTAAGAAACTAATCCACAAGTAAATAAATAAATAAAATTGAAAAAAGAATTAGAGGAGGAAGAAGAAGATAGAACTAAGGGAAGGATGTGAGGGAAGAGAGGGAAATTAAGAGGGAAGAGGAGAGAAAAAGGTCTGGTAGTGGGTGTCGGGGATCCGACGACTGCAGTAGCGGCCGGTGGTGGCAAGATCGAGAAGAAAGTCTCGGTTTGGCCTAAAAACAAAGGAATGGGGCTCGATTTGTGAAGAAAAATGGAGAAAGGAAGCTCACCGGGAATGACGGAGATGGTGGATCTCAGCCGAAGACAGCTGCTGGTTCGACGGTTTGGTGGCGACGATGCTCGGAATAGGGGAAAGCAGGGTTTTTGAGGGAATTAGTGAGAGGAGGAAGGAACTTCGATGGCGACACTCGGCTGAGGTGGTGCGGTGGCCACCGGAGAAGAAGAATAAAGGGGGAGGGAAGGGAGGAGAGCTTGGAAAGAGGGAGGAAAGGGAGGAGAACATGTGGTGAATCAAACAGAGGGGACTCATGTATTTATAGAAAACTTTTGGGGGAGGTGATAAGCTCGAATCGGGCCAACTGTTTTTCGGTTGTAGCGGCTCCTAACGGCCGCCGACCGTTTGCATCGGCCCGACGAATTCTCAGCGGCCCCGACTGGGGGGGCCTTATCCCAATAACTTGGTGATCGGGCAGAGGAGGAACACATTCTTCTCTGTTTCGATTCTAGAATTTTTGAACTTTTCCAATTGAAGACGGTGGGCATTGCCGATTTCAATCTGAAATGGGCCCAATTGGGCCAATTCTCACACTAAGATTTCTATATTTCTATTTTAGTCTATACACTAGTTCCAGTTCAGTTACTTGAATTGGGAAAGTCTTATTGAAAATTATTTTTTGTGCTTTGAGTTAGGGCACTTGAGTTGGGAAACTTATAGCTGTTATATTGTGTTTTCTTTTTTCTCTCATTCCATTTGTCTCTTTTTGGATAGTTATGGGTTTGTGTGGTGTTGACTTATGGTATAATGCTTGAAGCAAGGTTGCTGTATGGGTAGGTACCCAGTCGGTACCAGTATGTACTGACCGTATTGAACCAATGTGCCAATATTTGGTATGCCGATGCGGCGCTCTTAACAGATGTTGCAATACTGTAATAGGATGGTGTTGGTATGGAGTCCGGTATCGAGATGATGAATCTTGGCTTTAAGGAATGAATAGTTAACTACAATTGCAATTTTTAACTAAAGGATGACATGATTATAGAAACTGAAACAGGACGTGCAATTGGCTGCTTGAATCTAGAAAATGGAAGTGAGATGAATAACTAGATCATTGCTAGTGATTTCTAGAAGATTAGAATGTTTCTATTTTATATTGTTCTAATATAAGTAAATTTGGGCCAATAGCAACTTTCTTTTCATAGGCTGGTCGAAAGGAGTTTGAGATATTTATGAACTTCAGGAAAGATCTTGGAAGTGATCCAAGCATGAGTTGGATGCACATACACACGCAAACATACATACACACCTACATACATACCATATCACTTTAGGAAAGTCTTAGAATGTGTCAACCGTCAAGGTGACTAAAGCAAGTAGGATGTAGAGTTGGGCATATACATACTTGCATGGATGCATGAAGAAGATGAAATACAGTTTTAGAAGGATATTCACACCTCCCACTTTTCTTTTGCATTTGCTTTGGAATTGGAAAGTGAGGATATAATACGTTTAGTTCGCGGGATAAATTTTTCCGCACTGTAATATTTTTCCCGAGAAGATGATTCTTTGAAATATGATGCCTAAAAAATGGTTTTAGCATATTTGGTTGATCATGGAAAAGTGGCACATCCCAGAGGGATTTATATTTAGTTGAGCATCTACTTTCCTAAAAAAATTGTATGAAATACTTATTATACCCTTAATAAAGAAAAATACCTTACTCAGATTTTGATGGCTTAACGGTATTTTTGGAAAAAAAGGGACCCCAATTTTCAATCGGTGAAAACGGAGTTTTCCTATGTCTTTCATGGGTTTTTCTTTTCCATGAAACATGAAAATCTTATTCTCATGGTAATGCTATTTTTCCCTCCTTTGAAAACACCAACCAAACAAGAGGTATTACTTTGTTTTTTCGTTGACCATGCTTTTCCTTCTTTTCCTGCGAACCAAACGGGTCTTAAAATCTTTCTTTCTCCGTCATCTCTATCTGGTTTGGAATTCTTTTAAGCGATCACTTTGGATTATGTAGAAATAAACAATATTTTCCAGAAGTTGGGTCTTTGAGATCCAATTATACAAAATCTAGCTACGAAAGGGCAGTCCAGCTACAAAAGAAAATGTCCAGTCAGGTAAGACTTTGTTGTTTAACTAGTAAATTTGTCTATTCCCCTAACAAAGAAATGACTAGTGGATTTGTCTATTCTACTTTTAAAATCAAACCTCTCTTCCAATGTCCGAGGCTCCGAGATTTCCATCTGGGGTCGATGTCTCGGTCAAGATGTCAGTCTGTATCAGTAACGTGCATCTACTGATATGATATAATTTATAACTCAGCCCTGATTATCCAGGCTGATATATACCATTTCATTCTGGTATATTGTCTGGTACAGAAAAATATATTGGCCATAATTATAAACATACTGTCACAAATTTAACTAAAATTTTACTCATTGCACATGCAAATCAATACTTTAATATGGTAACTAATTCCGGATTTTCTATAATGGCCGAGATTCTAATATGTCGGATTCTATAATAACCGCCAAAATATCAGTAAATTTGGGATACGGCTGAGCATTGTAGATATCTCAAGAATGGTTTTTCCCTGGTTAAGAGCGCTGTTACCCCCTGAGATTGGTAGATTTAAAATGAATTTCTGGGCTTTCTGCAGTATAATTGAGTGAGAATTGTTTGTGTTTTTTTTAAATAAATGCCGTGCATATGCTATATCGAGAGTGAAGCATTAAATATATAAGATGGTATAGAAACAGCAATGGAATACTATGATTGTAGTACATTGAAGTTATTTGAAAAAAATGAGTTGAAGATTTCACTGTTCAGCTTTTCATGGTAATTTGCTGGTTGATTATAAAGGAGGAAAGAACGAAGATGTTCCATTCTTGTTCTGTTGGATGAGGTTCACATGCCCATCTGATACCCATGGAAGGTAGGAGTCAGACTTTAAGATGTTACACCTTAAAGTGAAGCAAATTAGATAATATTATTGGAGAATGGAATGAAAGCACAAGTCACTTGTTTGAAATTTCAATTTATATAGTGAGATAAGTAAAAATAAAAGTTTTGTTGAGATACTTGTGAATTTATAAAAAAGTTAGACTGGTAACAGGAGCTGCTGTTATTTTTGTGTAGATGATTTTACCTATAGTTTGTGCTTATGTTTGGGCTAGCATTTTACTAGTCGTTAATGACTGGGTCTATAGTAGAGATTTGCTTTCTGTTGGAGCAATTTAATAATATGTCTTGTGATCAACCAATTAAAATATCAGATTATTAGAGGCAAGAGCTCTACAAGTTCCTTCTATAGGAAAATTTTTGTTCAAGTGGTGTGATTTTTTTATTTTTTTGTTGATAACCAACATTTAGGTTTGACAAGCCACTTGTCACTTTTGGAGGATAACTTGATGTTTTTTCAGATAAATTGATGTTCATGTGCCCATTTTATGTATAGATACTGATTTTAAAGCGAAATTGAAATTCCACAACTTTATATTTTGTAGGCTCAAGCTGATTTGGTTTAGGTGCTGACTGAATAAAAAAGGTTCGAGCAAGAAATGTGGGTGAACTTTATCTATGTTAAGAAACGTTCTAGTGGCTTCTTGGTATATCTATGAGCTTCCGTTTGATTGTAGTTTTTGATTGGTTCTCTTTGTAGGAGGTTAGGAGCAACAGTCCTCACGTACTAATGATTTATTTGATGATTGATATTTATAGAGTTTTAATTCCTAACTTCTGTTCCTCCCTGCTACCCACTAGTCATAGATTTTGATCTTTCAGGCATTTAAATTTCCACTAGTTGGCTGATCAGAGTGTGGGCTTGCCTAGATTAATTTTTATGTTTTCCTTAAATCTGTATTAGTCTATTACACACTGTGTATGAAGAAACAAGTGCAAATACTGTAGCATGTAGCAATCCAGATTGCACTGCTCTGACAGAGGACAATCCAATTGTTACAGACAACTTAATACTATCCAATAGTGAAAGATTTGATAATGCTCAAAGCAAGAAATATAGGGATTGGACCATTGAAGACCCACAAGAGGAGCACATGTTGAAAGATCCAACTTTTCAATTTTAAATTGAGGATAGTGATCAAGTACAGGATCTTCTATCACTCATTTGATTTAGACATCATGGATTTTATAGTTGACTTCATCAACCAGTGGAACAGTTGCTACTTTATCTAAGTTGAGTAGTATTGAAACAACCTCCCTAGATTCAATCATGATAAACATCTAGTGTAATTTCAGATACTTTATATTAAGTATGTAGGAATTTTTCTTATATTTTAATGTGCAAGTAGTGGGCTTTTTTGCCTTAATCACACTTTCCTATTTTAATGGTTAGATGGTAAGTGGGAAGGGACTTCACCAAAGTTTGACTGTACTGTCTATAGTGGGATGGGATATTTAGGGAGTAGTAGGGATGAAATTGGTGAATGATGATATGTTTCGATCACCATCAAACATCAAGAAATCGGCACTTTAAAGAATATTGCAGTCGAGCAGTTTAACATAAAGTGGACTCGAAGTGTCTGTTGAGAGATATCTCAGATTCCTTTGGGATGGGACGTGCTTTTCAGGGTTTTGGTCTGGATGCTCCAACTTATGCAACCCAACTTTGGATTAATGCAAGCACGAGCTCACCACTTTTGGACTCTTGCATGATGTTCTCTTGCCCTAGATGGAAACTTTTTCCCCATATACACAAAGGGGAATTTAGGTAATAACCCCCCCCCCCCCCCCTCTTTTTTTTTCTTTCTAGATTTCTGTAGTGGGTTCAACCTCGAGGTACCAGGCATGGCTGTTTAGGAAAAACTGTCCTTTGGTATGTTTGTATCAATGGTATGGTGCAAATATCTGCTGTCTTCTGATTTGATTTGGTCTCTTTTTTTGTTTTCTTTCTTTGATAGTCAGTTTCATCTTTGCTATGACCTTTTTGTTTTTCTGATGTAGAAGATGGTTTCTGTTCATTTTTGTCTCGACCAATGCTTACTGTAACTACTTTTATTAAGTTTTGTTGCAGGTGATTGCTCGATTTAGGGGATAAGCTAGTACTTGCAGAGGAAGATCATCTGTTCTTGAAGTTCCTTTTGGAATGCACTCTGTCCTGTTTTAAGCAACAAGTTCTTCCAAGTTGCATATGGTGTAGTTCTCAAGCTTTTCTCATAACAAGAGTTGTGTGAAGCAACAAGTTTTTTTTCTGAGTTACATAGGTTGAAGTTCTTTATACGATTAGAAACAAATTAGTATACTTTGCATATCTAGAGTTCCTTGAACTGATTAGAGTCATGGATACGTGAAATGGAAATTTGACTGATACGAACTGCTGTATAGCTCAGTGGATATTTGGTTTATATTGACTGCTTTGTAGCTCAAGCTTGAGATTGCTGTTTCCAAATCTGCTATTTCTGGTTTTCTACAACAGGTGCCGGAAACAGACTGACCTTATGTGCTTCAGTTCAGTAGACAATTGGTCACTTTCTGGTGGCCAATTAGCACCTGAGATCATTGATAGTGTATTTGCTAATTATTTTAAATTTTTTGCGCTGATAATGAGTTTTTTGATTATATGAAACATTTCTCCAAAGTAATTTGTCATCGGGTCAACCTGGACCTTTGAGATTGCTTGAAGCTTTTTCAAATTATTTTCAGTGCCTTTTGAAGAATCATCAGGGCTTGCAAATTGACAATGGTGGTGCACCTCCTGATTCAGGGATTCCATAAAGATGAGAGATTGGGCAATGGTATCATCAAGACCATGTCGATACATTTAAGATGACAACTCGGACAGACAAGGTTTAAGTAATTTGTATCTCCTGTTATAGCCTATTATTTAAACTTGTATTTAGTTTCTTGATAATTCTAATGAATATATTTAAATAACGTTAACAGAGGAAATATTTGTTTCTTGTTAGTCGGCTAGAATTATAGGACCTTTTCTACTTCAATAAACCAAGTTAATTCTTTAAAAAACATTTTTTTTCCAAATTCTAAATTGTGTCTTTCAAGTTTATTCCATGACTAAAGAGGCTCAAAAAAATCTTTCAATGTATCAAAAGTAAAATAATAAAAAGAAATCACATCTAACCGTAGGGTAGCATGGAGCAGATGCTTGGGGCGCAATGAAGCACGTGACATGAATCTATCAGCCGTTCCGCCGGTCCAATGCAATCATGAATAGACGGAAAAAAACCACCGACCAAGCGGTTGCTTTCCATGACAAACGTACCTTCCACCCAAAAAAGTGTGGAATTGAGCACCAGCAAGAGGTTGTTTGTTGAAATGGACATGCTTACTACGTCTGCCCATGTGCGCATCAAATTACCTGAGCATTCATCATGAAAGCAGCGACTTTACACTATCTGTTTTGTGGGACCTCCCAAGCCTAAGTTTAAGCCAGGTGCCGAGTGCAAACAAAATCTTTAACTGCTGATGAGCTAAGAAAACGAGTCGAGCTCAGCCCATAAATATGTTACCCGGGACTTGTTCGAAGGTAGCAGAGAAGCTCAGCTCAATTTTATTGAAGTTTGGTGACTGGTAAGTGTGATACATGGGGAATGTGACAAGCAACTGAAAAAAAA
>JAOXJJ010000481.1:13802143-13814295 GCA_025769935.1 Phoenix roebelenii
TCACCGACTCCCCTGACCAAGCTCGGGGTACCTCCAAACGTTTACCAACTCGATCCGACCAAGCTCGGGGCGCCTACTCCCATCCTCCCCTTTCAGATTCATCAAAGAAAGAAGGGTTATTTTGCTCTCGATCTCAAGCTGTCTTTTTGAGAGTTTTTCTCTGTATTCCACCAAGAAAGGTCTCCGGAGAGCCTTGCCGGGCTTAGGTACAAGTTCTCCATTCTCTCCTCTTTCTTTCTTTGTGTTTTGGGCTTTGGTCCCCACGATTTTGAGCCAGCAATCATTGGAGTTTCTTCCGAAACAAAGCACCTCTGTTTTTATGATTTCCACTCGGTTTTGGTCGCCGCCGGTTTGGCCGAGGTTGCGGCCGCTTGTGGCTACCGACGAGTGGGGGTCGGGCTGCTATGGCTGCCCCTTTGGACTTGCCGGGGAAATGGGGGGGAGAAAAGGAGGGGAGGACGAGCCTCCCTATACGTGAACAGAGGAGAGAGAGGGTTTCTCTCTCTCTCTTCTCCCCTCTCCTCTCTCTTCTCTTTACCCTTCTCTCCACTTTCTCTCTCCTCCCACTTTTTCTCTTCTCTCTTCATTTTCTCTTTAGAATGTCCAAGAAACTCGGAGTTGGGTCATGTTGACCTGATCTATGAATCCAAGTTGATCTTTAGAATGAGTTTCTAAACTGCCTTGGTGCCCAGGCCTACTGGACGGATCATCCGGCCTTGTCAAGTGTCAATAGAACCCACTGATGATGAACTATGTTAAACAATATTGGTCTTGATCGAGTTCCTGCTCTATGATTTATTGATCGAATCGCTCGAACTTGACCCATCCAGAATTATCGAATGCTTGTCCCCATTTTTTATTGATATGGGGAAAAATGGATGGTCCAGCCCACAATTAAAAGGCCGCCTAGTTTCGGCCCAGTGAATGTCAACGACCATCAGTTGAATCTTCACTTTGGCCTAGAGTCAGCTCGATTTTGGAACTTCGCCAAAAGCTCCACCAACTTCAGATATTCACCGACTCCCCTGACCAAGCTCGGGGTACCTCCAAACGTTTACCAACTCGATCCGACCAAGCTCGGGGCGCCTACCCCAGTATTACGCCCCAACCCTCGAGCTCGAGGCGTTCTATTGAGCATGCCCCGAAACTCGGAAAGCTGAGCTACTCTCAGCATTCGCCAAGCCGACCTCGTTAAACGCATGACGCGACTACTTAACGAGCTCGGCCTCACCAACGACCGCACCCATGTGCGGGCCTATGCCCACTTATGTGGCCGTACTTCACAACACTACCATGTCATGTCTCCATAACCGGCCTACAATAGTCAGATAGTACCTTGACTACTTCGGCCATATCCTGCCGTGACTGTCAACGCCTTACTATTCTAAAAAAACGGGAAGTACTGCACGCCACCAGTTAGCCTAAGCTGTGTGCCATCCGGCTTAGAGCCACGCCTCCTCATGATGAGGGCTGACAGTACCTCTGCCACCTGGGCCACTCCACCGAGACTATAAATAGCTCGGTCGGGTAATTTCTAAGAGACCTTTTTAGCTGGACCAAATTTACTCCATTCTAACTTGATCGTCGGAGGGCCTTCGCTGGAAACACCAGTGAGGCTTTATGCAGGTCCGCGGCCGTCGCGCAGGAGGTGGCTCCCATCTTCTCATTCCAACCACTCGGCGTCTCCCTCGACTGCACCTGCGTGGTCACCCTCGGGCCAAATTTGAACCACAACACTTACTATTTTAATTTGATTAAAATTGCCAAATGGAAATTAATTTTGCTTTTAATGTTTTAAGGGTTGACTGAATCGTCTAGCGAAGTCTGACAGTCTAAGACAAAAGAGATAAATAAATCTTATACTTCTTACTAGTTTTCGAACTTGTAAATAGATCTTGTACTCCTTATAATCATGTCTTTTGTGCATTAATTCTGCTGATAGAAATATCATGTTTTTTTTTTTAAAGTTATGGATCAACATATGTGTTATGTGCTTTATTATAAAAAATAGTTTCATACATGATTCGACGAAAATAACTTTGTCATAAAATATGAATCTGATCATGCCATTTAGTATTTTTCATCTATATATATACATATTTGAAGAAAACGATATAAGTTTTCAAAGGAACTCAGATTTTTATGACCGTTTCTATAAATAGAGGTCAATTGACACCCTAAAGCTAGCATCCAACGAAAATGACCCTCTGCCAATAGGTTAAAGTTGGTAACGAATATGAACTACGATATTTTATCGATTACAAAAATGGCCTTGTCACAGGTTATAGCGACCATAGCATGAATATTTATGAGCAATATTTAGATTGATGATAGGCTTATATAACATGAAGAACGATTTACGAATTTAATTGTAATATAAACTTAGCACTATGTTTATGAAAGATGGATGCTTTGTTCATGCAAAATTTGTCATAAAATATTCGACGAAAATAACTTTGTCATAAAATATGAATCTGATCATGCCATTTAGTATTTTTCATCTATATATATACATATTTGAAGAAAACGATATAAGTTTTCAAAGGAACTCAGATTTTTATGACCGTTTCTATAAATAGAGGTCAATTGACACCCTAAAGCTAGCATCCAACGAAAATGACCCTCTGCCAATAGGTTAAAGTTGGTAACGAATATGAACTACGATATTTTATCGATTACAAAAATGGCCTTGTCACAGGTTATAGCGACCATAGCATGAATATTTATGAGCAATATTTAGATTGATGATAGGCTTATATAACATGAAGAACGATTTACGAATTTAATTGTAATATAAACTTAGCACTATGTTTATGAAAGATGGATGCTTTGTTCATGCAAAATTTGCTTTGTAACCTATTTTTAATATACTGTATTATGAAGTGTTTATTTTGAAATATCTGTTATTTTTCTTAAATGATGTATTGACATGCAAAAACTTATGCTTGATCTGGTAAGTTAGTGAAAGATCTACTTATTGAGCTATGTTGCTCATATACCTCTACTTTTATTTTTCTCTCACCAGGCAAATAGGGTCGATAGGAATGAAGGATGGTTCAGACTTGGAGTTCGTGCTAGCAAGCTCGGCGATCTATATAGCAGATTAGAATTTTAGTTCTTCAGTTGATTATGAAATTGTAATTAGTGAGTTTCTGAACAGTAAAGATAGTGGATTTAGTTTTTATGTTTGAATGTAGGCACTCTAAACTAATATTAATTTTATTTAATAAATAATATAATTAAATTTTTAATTATTATCTTTTTGTTTGGGATGGATTTGAAAGCCACCGTGTCTGCTGTGTATTTTCACATTGTCCAACTATTTTTTTTTTTAATGCGGTGCTGCGTCTGTCTAGTGTACTTGGCCAGTGGTTTTACTGCAATTTTTGGCTGGTACTTGCCCTTGATCCGATAGGGAGTGGCTCCATGCAAGTGGAAATAAACATCCAGAGTTGTAGGTGTTGAAAATGAAGAGCTACTGAAGGATTTTAAACAGTTGAAAGGCAAGCTTGCTCATCCCGATTCCCGACAGCTGTGTGGGCCTACCTACACCGTGAATTGGTTTCGTTCATCTTTTTGTTTCTTTGCCCTGAAAAATGCACACGAAGATCTTCCAAATATTGGAAGCCCTTTGTGTCCCTCCTTGGCGTCTTATATGCCTTTCTCCCTCTTCTTTTATTTTTTTTATTAAGGGTTTCCTTTCTCCCTATTAACAACTCCCTTCTTTGAGGGAGGTTCGAGCTCTTGACCTGATCGTTCGCTCAGTTATCAGATCCATGCGCCTGCTAACCGCACCCTATCTGCCGGTTTTTTTAAGATGAAATTTGATGGCAACATCAGTGAGAAAAGAGGCAGCAGTGGCGCCGGATTTATCATCAAGAATCAAGAGATCAAATTTGTGGTAGCTGGAGGTCGACGGATCTTCGATCAAATTGTGATAGATACGGAGGTCAGACACGAGTGTTGGGCGTGGACCGCATCGTTCTTGAGGAAGATTCAACCATGATGATCGAGTGGATCTAGAATCCGAGTCATACGACTGGTGGAATGCGGTTGATTTACGACATTCGCAGACTCTTGGATGAATGCGTTGTCTCATCAGACTACTTATATCTACAAAATGACAAACAATACGATAAATTAGATTTTATTTAGGACAACCCGGTCTCGCTTCAATTTCCTGTGCACTCGCATCCTGTGTGTTAGCCGACGCTGTACCCAAAAAAAAAAAAAAAATTGAGGTTCTCCGGTCATCTACTCTCTCTCGTTTTCGCTTCTCCCCAATAGGGCAGCACCCTCCTCTCCTCTTCCTCCCCTTCTTCTTTACCTTCTGCTTCTCCTGCTGCTAAGCCCACAACCTCTCCTGCCTTCTCCTAAATAAAGATACGATAGGTACGACGTCGCGGAGCTGCTCCGGCTTCCGAAGGTGGAGAAGGTTGCGCCTTCATCCGCTCCCACCTCAACCGCCTGGGTGTCCCCTCCTCTTTCATCTTTGTCCACACTGGCGTCGTCGCCCAGGTGCCACAACCCCCATCCCTCTCCAGGTATCGAAAATAGCCCATCGTCCCCTTCTATATGACCTCCCCCGCCACCGTCTGCTGCATGACACTGTTTTCTTGGAGTGTTCTTGTTCTATTATGCGTCTGTTTCTTTTTTGTTGAATTATGGTTCTGATTTGGTTGATGTCGATATCTGATGGGTGTTGGATTGATAGGCTGGTCTGGATTTTAGAGAAAGATCTCATCTTTGTGATTATGGTTCAGGAAATGGTGGAGTGGGAGCACAAGAGCAAGGTAGATGGCGTCATGCACGCGTGCAGGCATGGCGCTCATGTCGCAATACTCCTTGCTGCTGCTAAATTGCTCAATCAACGCAAACACAAGATTATCTGCTGCTAGACATAAAGCCAAGATAACCTTATACCATGTACTTAGAAAACTACTGGATTAATTAGTTCACATCTATGTATAGACAAATGAAAGTAAGTTACACTCTAGTTTCAAATTTATATACGTTCAAATTCCATTTGTTAAAAGGTATGGCAACCATACCTTTTGAAGTCCTTGGCAATCGTGGATCTTTTTCTTCATTTAATTACTTTAGTTTCACTTGTATAGATCTCTCATTAGATGATTTGAAGAGTCCAAAAATCTCTCATTAGATGATTTGAAGAGTCAAAAGTTTCAAACAACAAAACATGAGCCATCGTCAAGAAGTATCAGAAAAAAGATTAGAGCGCAATCGAGATAAGTTCAAGAGACAAATGACAAAACACGGCCAGATAATAAAACAGCAATCTATTGGCATTGTAGGTTCGAAGGCCACTTTGTCCTTAAGCTTTCTCCCAACTTCATCTTCTTTCTGCAAATTTTTCTCATGTGCCTAAAGCATGGAGGAACATACACAAAAACATCTCATATAACTCAGATATTCTAATCTTAATTATGTTAGTTTTGTCACACTTCACTTCAACCTTCATTTTTTTTGCGAACTTCATGTTTCAATTTTCACTATGGAATCAGGTAACCTGGTTCACCTGGAATTCTTTTAATTGGACTCACGTAGTTTCTAAATGTCATTTTTGATCTTTTTTTAAGTTAAAGGGAACTGTGAGACTGCTTTTTGAACTTGCAGAGGAGGGCGGTCCAGGCGCATTTCACATGGTCAATGATGGCGCTCTTGATGGTGTAGAAGCTATTTTTGGAATGCATGTTTGCTACCAATTACCAATTGGAATTATATCCAATCCAGGCTTCACACAGTCAGCTGCATGCTTCTTTGGAGCTAAACTAGAAGGTAAAGGTGAGAAGCTGCAAATCCTTACTTAAGTGTTGATCCAATAGTTGCCACATCATTTGCCATTCAGGCATGCAACATCTCATCTCCAGTGAAAGTGACTTCCTAGATAGCTAAGTGCATTTTTCTTAATCAATCTTCCTTTTGTAGCTTTTCATCTGCAATTAATTTTGAGCTTTATATGGTTAGAATTTGTGTTATTGCAATCAGCTAAATCTGTGCATTCATCATAAATATCATAAAGAGAAAAGCAGAAACTAATTGAATTAAAGCAGAAAACATGCTTATAATATGATAAACCTGTTAGCTTCTGTATGAGATACTAGAAGGCTTGTCAAAAAATTAACACCAATTGATGCCTTAAGTTTTGGTCCTCATATAGAGATGCAACATGCAACTCAATCAGACAGCAAAACCAGTTTTTTGAGGTTCAAGTGATGTTGGTTGTGCGTTGATGGAGCAAGAAGAGAGATTGACTCTGGTGAAGCCTGAGAATTCTGTTTGGTATATGATTTAGCCGCAATCTGCCTTCTCACATTTCACAAGTACATATGACGTAGGAAAACATTATAGGGTCAGTGCTTTGCATGCAACTTCTGGCTTGTGCCAAAATTCTATCCTAGGAAGTGATCCAGAGAGAGAGAGAGAGAGAGAGAGAGAGAGTTTCTCATCATTGGTTTACTTGTAGTGTCTTATGGAATCTGAAAAATATAAATGTAGCCTTACTTTGTCTTTTGTTAGGAAAACTTACAATTACTTTGACAAATGTTGGTAGTTTAGTCTTAGTACTAGTTCTTCTATTTTGGAATGAAGAATTAAGTATAAGTTAGTTTGCTTGGTAGGCTTGTATTATTTGCCTCCTTGTTGAATTTTATGTTATCGTCATTCTTTGTTCATCTTCTTCCTCTCTGATTCTGCATCCTTTTCCCTTGACCCTTGCAAATCTACTTCTTTTAGGAGTGCATTATCTAGTATTGAAACCGAAGGTTTTCACTGATATAATGACTTGTAGAAAGCAATAATAGATGTATCTTGTTGAACTATGGAACAATATCACCGAGAAGAGTTTCACAACTTTGAATGTATAGTTTGAGTATACTAGTTAATCTCATTAATGGAGTGCACATATCATTGTCTTCCTTCACTGGTTCTAACTCCTAAAATTAAGACCCATCTCAACCAGAATCTCATTCTTCTGAGATCCATACAAAATTTGTATAAGAACGTAAGTCTTTTTTTCTCCTTTAGAACTTAGCTTTTATTATTGGACCATAATCTCATTGAAACTTGACATTTTTTTTATTGAAGAACTTTCAAGTTGCAAAGTTAATCACCAATAAGCATGCCATTCACTATTATATAATTATGTTTACCTTCTGTGCTGCTATCTTGAAACTATATCACCATCCACTTGTGTTCCTCGCATGCTTCCATTCAAGATTCTAACGGTAACATTACATCGCAGACATTATGTAAAACTTGGTGAACCCTTCTTTCCCTGTTTAAAGGGTGTGATCTCAATATATCTACTAAATTGTTTTCTCAATATAGGAATATATCTAGTAAATTACTATATATCCTTGGTTGTTTCTTTATTAATTCTATGGGTTAAAAGATTTTTTTTTTATAAGCATGCATCAAGGATCGCCGAACCGATACCGGTCGGCCATCGAACCGGTTTGGACCAGTTCGAACCGGTACCACTGGTTCGACCTCCAAAAGCCAAAAAAATTTGACCTTGCCGGTATGGTACGGGCCGTTACTGGCCGGTATGGGGGACGGTACAAGCCGGTTCTGACCGGCCGGTATGGGCTGGTTCGGACGACCGGTACGGGTCGGTACCGTTTTTCACCGTTGTACCGAACCGGTTCGGTACGGGCTGAACCGGCCAGTTCAGCATATCATGGCCTACATTAAGCTCAGGGACAAGCTTCATGCACTATATCTGGAGAAAACAAAAAGAGTTGTCTTTGGCACAACTTGAAGTTGCGATATGAGCTGGTCTCATGCAGTTGTGCAAGGATTGAACTTTTGCATCTTTTATTTTTGGTACTTTCTGCACCATTTCTAAGAGTCTTTTGAAACTTAAACCATATTAGGATTACAATTTAGTAGTTGTGATGCCCATGAGAAGAAGATGGATAATTCCGATCACAACTAAAGAATCAGTGTTCAAATCGCTCTCATGGACTTCTCAATACTGGATATCCACTAGTCCAGTTAGTGTGCTATAATTACTGGCTATCTGATTCATTATAACTCATCTTCTGAACTTGAAGATGTCTTATATATATTCTGTTCTATTATGTAACATATAAGATTTTATAATGATTTATATGCTAGCTATAGATATCAGTTGCATAGATGTATTGTGCTTGCATATATTTTCTGCTCATATATTTGAAATATTTCCTGCATGAGTTATGCGTACATTCTGGAATATAACCGTCAAAAGCGAGCATCTTATTGGATTCGTTAGAACACTTCTTTCTCAAGTTCTATTTAATTAGATCAATGAGTAATAGTATCTCGTGCTTTCATCAGTTAGAGCCTCACTAAATGTTCCAAGCATCTGTTATCTACAGCCTTCATTGGATAAAGCTTCTGTACCTACAACTTTGCTGAATCTCATTGATGTTTGCAGTTGCAAGTATACCACTTGCCAAATGAGAGGAGGTTAGAAGATGATCAAACAATAATTCTGACATTTATAGTCTCAAAACATTGGCAATTATTAAATACTAACAGATTGAGGAGATTCTCTCAGTGCCAACGTGCTATTCCTCAACTCAAGGGGCGGTCAGCGGTGCATGATCTTCGAAACTCCATTACTTTATTTTCATTGTTTGATATTCTTTTGTTCCAAAATTTAAAAGATTTTGGTGATTTCATCTTCAGTTTATGAAACCTTCTGAGACACTATTCTTTTATTGCGAACTGCTAAGATTTTCAGGAATTGCTTAGACTATTGACTTCTGATTTGCTGACAATATGTGTAGTCATCTTCATCCTCGGTATGACCCCTTTCATCTCTGCAGCAACTTCTAAAGTGTTGTTTTTAGCTCCACTTCCATTTCGTATGACCTGCTCAGTCTTTAATTTTCCATAGCAAGTTTAAAGGTATTGCTTTCTCTTGGTGCCATCCTCTTCTAGCTGTTTGGTGGTTTTTGAATTAATAGGGGTTTCCTCACATGTGAGGCCATGTTGCATGATCGAATATACCACCTAATATTTCCACTAACCTTGTACCACCACAATGGGAAAAAGCAAAAGAGAGAATCCCAGTGTGCTCGATTGCTGTGGATTGCTCAGAGATTCCAGCCCTAAGATGCTTCATTGATTACCAGCTCTTGTTGTCAGAGTTGAGAGTCATAGACATGTCCACATGATTGCAACCTACATTGATCTGCAACAATTTAATAAAATGTTATATCATCCTAAATATAGATTGCTATTCATATATTTATTCATATCTTTTTTGAATTTGGTTCTAAAAAGTTTTTCTTTTTTAAATGATTATCAAGTATGATCAGACTAGACTCGCCTAACTTATTTGACCTAAACCAAAAAATTATCAGATTCAAATTTTCCGTTTGATAGGAGGGAGGGTAAAAGCCCACCCTGATCGATTCAAATTGAGTTGCTTATATATCAAGATCCATCGCCACCTTCTGCATGGGTAAAACAACTATATCTTTCATAAGAAAGACCCTACCCTATTGCATGAGTTTGGTCATGGCTCAGGCCAAATCCATGCAGACATGTCATGTTTTCTAAATGGAATGCAAAGGAAGACATGAAGACTACTGGAGGAGTACTCCTGCTATAGTCTTTTGTGCGAAAGACCTAACCCAGTCCTCAAGCTTAAAGTAGTTGAGAGGAAAATGGTAATCTCTCTGATGTGTTTGTGCTCCCGTCGAAGTAGGGAAAGTAATGTAATAGGCGAGGTCGTTGGATAAGATTGAGGTTGCGCAATCATCTGTTCATTATATTGGGAGGCCATGTATGACTATCCAAAACTCTTCTGATTGTTACCCTTTGCTTCCACGATTGCGAGATTTGCTGTGTTCTGTTCCATTTTGGTATCAGAAGGAAAATGGCCCCAAAACCGATGCTATAGCAACTGGAGTTGTCAAGACAACATGATCATATGCTATGGATTTGGGAGCCAACAAACTGTTCTCTTTGCCACAATAATTTGACATTTCCTTCATGTGCATGGAACCATGGCCATAACTTCTTACAGTAACAGGTCATCATTACTTGAAAAGATTTAAAAAATTTATATTATCTCTGTAAAGGAAATCAGTCTCCATGATTGGCCTTGTAATAGTAGAGATGATACAATAGAGAATTCATATATTTAGCATTATTTCCTATAAGTGACTCTACTTCTGTATTCAAGATGACAAGTTCCTTGAGAAAGTCTGGAGAAATTATCTCCAATAATGTCACATTCCCTATAGGCTGCACCATTCCCGTGTGACATCATAAATCATGTGGCACTGCCTATAAAGCATTTTGATGCCACATGCCATTCAAAATTCTTCACCATCCCATGCATCAAAAGGGTGCTCAAGTAGACAGTTTAGTTTGGAAAATTATTGCTCATACAGGACACCTATTTTATACGCATCCATACGGTCCTTATTGGCACATACGGAGCCTAATTCTTTTCATTCTTCACCCGTTTATGCTTCTTTAACTCATTATTTTTTAATTTCCTGACCATTATGCTTTCAGAAACATCAGTTAGTAGTAGATAAAAAGAATGCTGCCGAATTGAATTGAAGCCAATGCATTTGGACAGCCCATGTGGCTTCTTCTTTTCATGCGCATGATGTCGTATGTCATCATAAATGTCCAAAAAGATTTAGTTTTTAATATGAAGAACATAAAAAAAAAGTATATCTTAATTAATCACAAGTTCCAATAGGGTTGGGTCCTGTTATGAGGTCGGAAGAAACAGAGACTGCAATTTGGATTCCATGTAGCTATTGTTAGGTACAATAGTCAGTGCAACTGCCACGTGACATGCACCAATAAGAAAGTAATTATTTTTTACGTATACTTACTAATGCAATGTGTCTCAGAAACTAAAAATGATGATCATGATGATAACATCATTGGGACATGTTTAGGTCTTCCATGCAATGGCATAAAACAAGAAAAATGGCTTGGCCCCTAAGCTATGCAAGGGTCTTTGGAAGTTTGTCTTTGCAATAACCTCTTGTTTTGTAGATTATGATTGTTAATTTTGTCATCGGAGATCTGTTGATGAATAATATATATAACGGATCAAACATGAGAAGCCAAAATGACACATGAAGAAGTGTGTCATTATCTGGGGAGATAATGTTCAAATACAGTAGCATACATTACATTGTTGTTATTATAAAGATTTCTCCGTATGCTAATCCATGGCCATCTTATCCCATATTACATATACTTCGTTTTCGATGCAACAGATAGTTTCTTTGTTAATTTTCTAGTCCAACTCTACCAATAATATTTTGTTGTTCAAGATTTTATGAGATGCAACATGCATTTGGGTTCTCATCACTAAATATTTGGGGCGGCGGCGGCGGTCGTTCCATCACGTAGACTGGCATCCAATGCATCATCGTTCTCTTTGCCATCTCTTCTTCGGTGATGATGCTACCGTTCCAGAATACCATCCTCTTCACCATGTCTGCCTCGCTAGGAATGGCCACGCTAGTTTGTCCTCCTTCCTTCGTTTGCTCCTCACCACCTCCCTTCTCTTCCTTGCCGCCACCATCCTTGTTACCCTCCGGCGTTTCTTGTTGTGGTGCTTTTTCTTCTTCCTTCTTCTCTGCATTCTCTTCTTTCTTCTCCTCTTCTTTCTCCTTCTCAGGAGGTTTTTCCTCGGCTTTCTTCTCCGCTTCCTCTTTCTTCTCTTCTTCTCTTGGTGGCTGAGGGACAATCTTTGCAAGCTTCCCTGTTCTTCGGTGAATGTACTCCACGAGCTTTTCCGCGTTCATGGTTCCGGTCACCGTCACCTTCCTGGTTCTCAGCTCGGTCTCAGCCGTTTGCACCCCTGTATGGAATCCCACATGTTGATAACTAAGTTAATGTATTGTCTCTGCCATTTGGATACCATTTCATGTCTTAATTAGTCTTTATGGATGGTGTCTGATCTTCTCATGCTTGCGAGAATGGCATGTCATGACTACAAGGGACCTTGAAAGGGATGCATTGCGTTGTAGCGTGAGAATTGAGAAAGGCACCACACCCACACACACACAGAGGGAGAGGGAGGGAGGGAGAGAGAGAGAGAGAGAGAGAGAGAGAGAGAGAGAGAGAGAGAGAGAGAGAGAGAGAGAGAGAGAGAGAGA